>JARHVA010004617.1:1122500-1499360 GCA_037957365.1 Torreya grandis | reverse complement strand
GTCACTTGAGTTCCCTAAAGGGAATAGGGGGAAAGTATACACATATTCTTGATTTTGAAAAAAAAAGAAGTATAAAAGATCTATCATAAAACAAAAAATTATTTACTTTAATTTATCAATAGAAGTGTTCAAGATTTAAGCATTATCATATTCAAAACTTTCTCCATTGTGGAACCTATAATTTTTAGAAGGTTTATGTCTGCCTTAAATCACAAAAGTAAATGAAAAATCAAGATTTGAAAACTTACTCTCAGGTTTCTCTATTTTTATTACATAGTGACCAATGCCAATTATAATAAAATTGATGTTGGTTATAAAAAAATTGATGTCAATAAACTCAAAGCCAATGAAAATTACCTATGAAACCATAGACAAACATGTTTTTTCAAAAAATATTCATTAGCCCAAATTAGTATAAAAACTCTATAAAATCTCTGAATCCCACAATAAAATGATTAGATAGGGAACATGCAAGTCCTAAAATCACAAATAACAACCTACAACTTTCAAGGTAGAAACCAAGTTTCTCTATCATGTTCTACTATACACAAGGATTGATGTTAGTTAGGACATGACTAATTCCATTTATAGAAAACTGATATAGGTCACTATGTAAACTATGTGTCAATAAAGCATAAAAACATGGGGAAAATAATGATAAAACTTGATTTTTGTCCATTTTAATAATTTTTCATAAAATCTAAGAGTGCTAAATTATTATCCTTGATTTTATAGGATGTGTGGTCCCACCAAGCATGCCAATATGTTGATATGGAATCCAAAGTGAGTTAGATCAATAATTAGTTAAGAAAACTCAAAATATGCATAAAGAACATAAATAACTAATCCAACTCCTTCCATCGGGTTTGAAAATGAAAATTAAGAGCTATTGAAAGAATGAATATACCAAAAAACCTTACCAATAGCATCCCACCTATTAATGCATCTCAAACCATGATTTTCCCCTTGATTTGGTATTCAAGTCTTTAAAAATGATGATTAACTTTCTCCTCCATCATCACAAGTGCACCAATGAGACTAGGCTCATGATATTTGATCAATATTATGCCTAGAGTGAGGCTATCTTATTACAAATTAATAATAATAACACTACACAAAAATTGACTTATGGAGATAATTGTGCATAATAAGTTTAAACCAAAAGAGCTTTAAAAGATTAGTGAGAGGCCTCCTATTTATACATTTTTAGAATTGATCAGAATGAACCATGACCATCCATCTTGAGATCAAGATATGTGGCCAAGAATCCATTCAATTTTGGAGGCTCAAATCATAAATATTTGGAAGGAAGGGACATTAAAGAGGCATAGGAGGCCATAAATGAGATATTTATTCCATTTATGGCTTATAGATTCCACCCCACAAATGATTTCACCTCATGATGAAGATATTAGAAATCAATTTCCAATTAAAAGACCCTCAATAACTTTCATGGATTTTCCACTTAGGCTCTTAATTTGTATTAATTTACCTAAGTGAGATTAATTAAATTTGATGTATTTCTTTGGAAGTTGGTTTCACATTTAATAAAATTGGTGAGAATGTCAAGTTATTGGGTCATAATTTTATTGGAGTATAATTAGAAGAATGTGTTAGTTACACATGAACCAATATCCCATTTAGGATATTGTTGACATGAAATAATTCATGAATGTTACATGTGTTTTTGAATTAGAAGAATTTTATGATTCAGAGGGTCAAATTATGTTTTTGAAATTTTAACTTAACATAAATCAGCACTTAGGGACACATTAAAATAATCAACACATTAACATAAATCAACACTTGTAAATGACAAGCTCGAACCATTTAGCACACTTAAGTGATTTTGGCCTAAATTTTGCATTTGAGTGAATTTCATGTAAGATTGACAATTTAAATAGAATGGTTTTAAGAATTGGATGTCTATAGTAACTATCTCTACAAATAGGAAAGTTTCTACAAGAGATATATCTCTAGATTTGAAAGGGTTAGCTCCTTTGATCTATATTTTAGACTCAAAAACTACACTAGGTTAATAAATATTGGGGGTGAAAAGGGAAGAAGGAAGCATAAATAAACCTAAATTAATGAAGGTGATACACCAAAGGTAACTCCACAAAAAACACTTTCATCTATACTAAGAAATAAGATGGTTAAAAATGACCTTAACTCAATGTTCTTCTAGCATAAGTGTTTATACATAGAGGTAGATTGATATGCATATCTAGGGGTGGGAGAAAACAAGGTTTGATAATAGACACTACTAGTTTCTCTCACATTTCAAAACACACTTAACACACATATCACTTTATGAGACCTATTAGAAGAGGTGATACTACTCACACAATCCATACAAGAGCACAATAAAAGCAAGGAGAAGACATTCATCACTTGTTATCAAAATAGACTACTTGACATAGTTAGGAAAGAGTTTCATAGATAAAATAAATTTCTAAACTTTATTCAAAGAAAAATCAAGATGTTAAACCAGTAGGGCTTCACCAGACCAATTATGGATTATTTTACAATGCTAAAATGGCTTCCATATATAGAGCATAAGAGAGGAGAGATAAGAAATAAAGTTGGATAGTCACAAGACCAAGATCCAAGACTTGGAAACCATTCAAAATAAAATATAATGAATGTGAGAGTATATCATGAAGTCCTCTTAGATAAATGTTCATTTGAAATGTGACACCTTCAGGTTAACATAGAGATCTCCATGTCCTTACAACTTCCCTCATGATGATGAGTACACAAACTAACTAGAACTATCTTTTGATGTTTTTGACACATGTTTTATATCTTGTGAAGTTGGAAACAATATTTTGGTATCCCTTATATGCCCCTCAACTGATAACTTCCCCTTTGTCACTTGTAATTCACTTATTTACCCTTTAAGCCTGAATCTGCACACTTGTCACTTAAGTGACTTGTTTTTGTTAAATAAATATTGTTTCATGGATTTAACACACCTATTAAAGACCTATTTCTTCTTTTTTATATCAAATATACCTCAATATACTCATTATCACACATCTCACTATCACACTTTGATAGTCACATTCCCTCTCACTGTGCCATTTTAAGATTGCCTATAATGACTAACCTAAAAAATGGGTTTATATTAATTAAAAAGGTGAGAAATAATTTTTATTATATATATTACATCCCTACACCAATAACTTTAACCTATCCATTCCCTTTTTTACTTATGAAACAACTCAAATCCTATAATAAAAACTAAATTAGGCATGTACATACAAGTGACAATAATGAATGAATGGATGGTGAGGGTCTTGGGAGATTAAAAAATAGTTTAAATTAAATTATATGGTAAATTTACCACTTTTTTATTCATCTCCTTTTATATCTTCTTCCTCAAGTTCATATGAGGTTTTTAGGACATTCTAGTTTTTAGTGATGATTCATAAAGGTTAGATGCTAAAACTTCAAACCAATCCCACTAAGTTAAATTAAAGTAAAATAATAATATATACCTAGATAATTAAGACACCATTAATCCCATCCATATAGATTTGAGTATAATAAATTGGCTCCTTGAGCTCCTACTTGCATTCTGGGTACCCCTAAGAGAAAATAAGGCCAAAATGTCTAGTGTTAGGTTGTTTTATGCAAAATGATGGTTCTTATAAATATAAAAATTTATATTTAATGTTATAAAAATATTTATTATTATCATGTGGTCATTTGAATCAAGTTAGGCACCTTGAGGGTTTTGGCCTTATTCAATGTCTAATAGGTTTAGACTATCTTTTATACATATGTGACCAAATCTAAGGTTTATAGTGACTATAGGTACTATTAAAAATTATATCATATCCTATTTAACACAATAAATCCTAACATAATCATTCAAGTCTCCATCATCTCATCCTCTCACCATTCACATACTAGATCTACAAGATTAGCTTAACTGTGTTGTGCCCCCTATCTAACACAAAATAGAGGACACTTACCCTATTGGTGAAACCAAAATGAGACTAGAAAGGTCTATTTAGGTCATGAATACCCACTATACTATGTTTTAAGTCTTTTTCACACTTTTATATCCTTAAACATATTTAATTCCTAAAACTAGCTTATAGGTCATGTGACTATGCAAGCTTTTGGTTTACTATAGGTTAAGGTTAAAAACACATTTGTTCAAGCTTATCTTTGCTTATTTGAGTTTGATAATCTCAAGGAAATATTATATGATAACTATTATAATTTATTCAATGTGTCTATACATCTCACACCACTACATACAAAAAACAATTGCTCTATTCATTGATCTAGGCTAGTCTGTAGAATGTTTTTAAACTATAGGTGTAATTAGGGGATATCAGAGATTATTGTAGGTGTATATTCATATTTTAATAATATGTTCAAAACATTTACTTTGATATGAGTTCATTATTCCATATCACACCTATATATAACCATATCTACCTTGAGACCATGCCTTCAATCCTCACCATCATCCATACACTAGGTGCCAATTACAAGTTGCATTTTTTAGATTCATTTATACCTAATTGAATTGTATTTATCTAAGTGTTTCAAGTGGAAAATTGACTAAGTTGAAAATTCACTCAATTATTCTCTCTCTCAACTAAACACCCCACTCTTTTGTTGGCATGATATTACTATGTCTAGGCTACAATAATGGAACCATAAGGCTTACTTAGACCTCATCAAATACCACCAATAGATGACACTATATGAGGCAAGGTTCCTTTTTTGAAGAATTTATGGTAAACTTATCATTCTACAATCTTATTCAACTTTGAGACTATAGGTATTGTTTGAGGGGTCTTTTAGACATATCATACCATCCCACTATCTTTAATATTTACTAAAAGGCATTATCACTATACTTCAAGTCTCAAAGTCTCCTCAAAGTATATCATCAAACTATTATACATTTGATTTCCCACATACGAAACTATGTAGGTCTTCATTAAGTTTTACCATGGGAATAATATCACTATTTTGATATCCCAACCCTTTTATCACATTGGTAAATATGTTATAGGATTTGAAGATGATGTAAACCTATATCTCAAAACTTTCAATTTATATCTCACACAAATCATGGACACCTCCAACTTTTGAACATAATTATTTAATGTGCACTTATACCTATAGATGGTAATGACAAATTAGGTCCACCATGGCCTCTAATATATTCTTTCATGATCAACTAATATTTAAAATACAAATTGTAATGAGGAGATGAAAACCAATGTGTTAACTTTGACTGGAAGTCACTATCACAAGATCAAAATACTATAACTATGAAAATAATGTCTACAATTCTTAATGGTATTCATTCCTAACATAATAATATAATTTTATCTATCCTTTCATATACACATGTGTATACTAGAATGAAATTTATATGGTAAGGATGAATATATTTTGTAAGAACATATGCATCACTTGGTCGGCTTATATCAATGCAAATAGAGAAGAAAATTGAAGTCATTGGGGATGCAAAAGTATTTTGGAGTCATTAAAAATATTAGTAATTATTCATATACTATAGACCATTAATATTGAGAATATATCCATGTAAATTTATTACATAGGGATCTGAGCATAACATCCACAAATTACAATCACCTTAACTCTCCCCCTCGTGTCCATGCCAAAGGAAATGTTTTTGACCTTATTGATGTACCCAAGAGAAAGATGAGAGAAGAGAACAATTTTTTTGTCATTTTTGTAGCTATCAAATCCATTGAGACTATAAATTACTTTTATGATCTAAATAGACCCTTGTGAAGCCTTCATGCATGCCATATGTGTCATATAGTTTGTACAACATCAGAAAGTACACTTTTTTCAAGTGATCTTAATATTCTTACATTTGACCTACAACATGTTAGTTTCAAAACTATTAATTGAAATTCTCTAACATGGCATATGTTAAATAGATTATTTAACATTTTTTCCTTTGATGGGATTTACGCACTTCATTTTGATGACTAAAGGTGGAATAAAATGACATAAGACAACTAGGCAAAAGTAACAAAGGTTTAAACCATAATTTATTACCTTAAAAACATGACTTAACCCCACTTATGACCATGGAAAACATTTGAAACTTATAAGTACCATATGAAATTTTTTAAAATGTAAGGGGGTTATCTTAAGTTAACCTATGGTCAAATTTGGTCAACATATAAGATATCATAAGATGTTGTAGTAGTTGATATCCCACCTTATTTTGCTTTGTGTTTGTCTAGGTATTTGACTACTAATATAAGAGACTATTTCTCTTCTAAAGAGTATTATATGGTATTTAGGACCATGTTGGAACAAAGTTCACCATAAGGTCTGAGCCTATCTCTAGATTCCATTTAGAGACCTATATGCCTAATTTGTCCAATGTCAATTACACTATCATAGATGAAGATGAACACTCTAATAATCAGGAGCTAGGTTAACCACTTGAAGGCATATAAAACTTATTTATGAGTTGGGGGTAGATAACCATGGATATGATCCATATAAGAATAATGAAGAATCAAGATTCAGGATATACTATATGCATGAGGAGGAGACTATCATACCAACCCATTAACCCAAGCCAAGATCATGATGGAATGTGGGGTCTATTGTTTGATGGATCTAGGTGCAATAATGGAAGTTGGGTAGGTGTCATGATCATCCATCCTTATAATAAAATATAATTTTCTACCATGAGGTTTTAATTCAACTACACATGTAACAAAATAAAGTATGAGGCCTTGATTCATGGGCTATAATGGGCAAGAAAGAGAGGTATTAATCTAATAAAATCCATGGGAGATAGCGAGTTTGTATTAAATTAGGTGAGAGGGAATAATTTAGTCAAAAACCCACTCTTAAAGGCATAAAAGCATAGGGTTTGGGACTTCTTTAAATACTTTGAGGCCTTTGACATCTACTCAATCCAAAGAGAGGTCAATCAACATGCAGACTAGATGGTAGTTATAGGAGCACACTATGACATCCTAAGGGGGTTCAAGGACATGAAAAATTAGTTTCAAATAAAGGTAGTTTATAGACCTTTAGTACTTAAAAAATGTGTTTAGTTAGCATGTATTTTAAAATGATAAGTAGATAGCATGTTTCTTGTAGTAGAAGGTAGAATTATACTCAAGAAACCAATGCATATTTCAATAATAGTATGGTGACCAAATTGTTCAATTTGAACAAACAAACTACCCAAGAGATTAGTGGCATTATAAAACATATTTAATTAGTATGATCAATTAATGAAAGAAAACTTTAGCATGTCTACTAAGGAGGAGCACTATGAGATGGTCAGGATATTTAAAGATAGGATACTCAAAATAGGTAAAGTGAACACAAAGGAGGAAAAGGAAACTTTAATAGAGTTATGTCAATAATTTTCAAACATATTTTCTTGGGATTAAAATTATTTGAATGGGTTTGACCCTAGTTTGGCCCAGTAAACTATAAAATTGTATCTAATTTCTAAACTTATAAGACAAAATCAAAGACTAGTCAACCCCAAGATTAAACTATTAATAAATAAAGAGTTGATGAATCTAATTTAGTTCAAAATCATCTTCCCCATCAAAAACTCATCATGGGTGGCTAATATTGTGTCTATAAGGAAAAATAATGGGGAGATAAGGTTATGTGTAAACTTTAGGGATCTCAACAAAGTGTCATTGAGGGAACACTACCACTTTCCACCCATGGATTAGATTCTCAAAAATGTTATAGGTTCATATAATTTCTCCATGATTGATGTATACTTAGGTTACAATCAAGTGTTGGTGAGGGAAGATGACTAACACAAGATTCCCTTCGCAACTAAGTGGGTAACTTATACTTATAAGAAGATGCCCTTTAGACTATCCAATGAAGGGGCTACCTTCTAAATGGAGATGGATGTATCATTCCAATGACTCATCAATAATATAATTTTCATCTACCTTGATGACATCACAATATTTTTCAAGGATTCCAAAGACCACTTGACACACTTAACGATGATATTTGATAGGAGAATGTAGTATGGGGTCTCCTTAAATGCTAAAAAATGTTTTTTGCAGTCCATGAAGGAATAATTTTAGGCCATATTATGTCAAAATAATTCCTTTATATACACCCTAAAAGGATAAGTATAATCTTTGCTCTATCAATTTTTTTTTAGGTAATATCGACTTTACTAGGAGGTTTATCCTTGGGTTTACTGAATTGATAAGGACTCTAACCTTAATGATCTAGAAACATAAGGACTTCACATGGACTAAACAAGGAAGGAGAATTTTTTAATTCATTAAACATGCCATTGCCCAATCATCCACTCTCCTCAACCCTGATTTATCAATGAACTTATTTTTGTATTCTTTCTCAACCAATGACACCATTTATTCCATGTTAATGCAATAAAATAGTGAGGTTCTTGATCATCCCATGGTTTTATTTATTTAATCATTGGAATGATATTAATAGAGGTATACATTTATGTAAATTCACATGCTTTCATTCATGAGATGTCTCAAAAAATTTAGAAACATAGTATCTAGCAATAAGATTTATGTCATGGTGGTTCACCCTAGCATCAAAGACTTCATTCTTAATCAGGACTTGAGTGAAAAAAGAGTAGGTTGGGTGATTAAATGCATGGAATATGACATAAAATTAAGGTTCACCAAGTTGGTAAGTGGTAGAAAACTGTGTGAACACTTGGTAGTAGATGTCAAGGAGGACAAAGGATTGTTTTTGTAAATGCAATGTGATCACCAAGTAGTTACACTTATACCATCTTCCAGATGAACTCAAAACACGGTGAGATTCCTTAAAACATAAGAATATGCTATATGCATAATATGAAAATAATAAGGTATTATAGGCTGAAATAAATCCCATATTTCTTAGTTGATGGAGTTATTTTTAAAAAATATCTTGATGGCATGCTCTTAAGATGTGTAAAAACTAATCAAGTTGACAACATCCTAGACCAATTTCATGATGGGCCTATAGGAGGGTAATTTTATCTAAGAATATAGTATTAAGGATAATAATATTAGGCTAATTATAACAAATCTTATTCAAGGATTCCCATTATTGGGTTAGAATATGCCAAAACTATTCCATGTTCATTGGGAAGCATTGACTAGTTACCTTGCCCCTTAAACCTATGCAAGTGGAGAAACTCTTCATGTAGTGGGACATAGAATTTATTGGAATTATTCACCCTCAAAATAGTTTATAACACAAGTGGGTATTCATTTATATAGACTACTTCACTAGGTAGGTGGAGGTATTATCCCTTAAACAAGCAAACATTAATTCATCCCTAGAGTTCTGTGACAACCTAGTAACCAGATTTTAGATCCCCTCCACCATCATATTAGATAAATCACTATATTTTATTAGTGGAAGGGTGAGTAAATGGGATATTAACTATTTCATCTAGTTCATCACTTCCTCAAACTAATATCCATAGGGCAATGGACTTGGAGAGTCCACCAACAAGAACCTATTCAAAATCATAAGGAGAACTAGGGAGGATAATCAAAGAAAATAACATACCAAGATAAGGATAGCATTGAGGGTAGATAATATGACTCCTAATATAGATAATATTTATTCACTATACCTTATTTCCTATGGCAAGGGGGAAATTTTTCCCATATCAAATGAACTCCCAGCCTTAAAACTCACACATCAACTTAAACAAATGGAAAGTGATGACATAGTTGTAAGGATCAATGAATTGAGGGAGATGGAAGAGACAAGATATGATGTTATGCACATAATTTTATTCCATAAATATAATTTAAATAAGTCATTTTAAAAGAGATATTCATCAATTAACTTCTAACAAGATGATATTGTGCTCAAGTGGGATGAATACTTTGATAAACTAGGTAAGGACTCAATGTTTGATGGATTATGGAGTGGACATCACATTATTATCAGTTGTAAGGAGCACAATAGCTTATAATTGTCAAGTTTAAATTATGAGGAACTTCCTATCCATGTCAATGTGGTGTTCCTTAAGTATTTTTATAAAGAAAGCACATTCTATCTTTGTATATAATAGTTTAGGTCTCTTTTTTTCCAAGTGATGGGCACATGCTTTGTTAGTTTCATGTTTGGTTGTCTTATTTATTTCAAATTATATGTATTTTTTGTGTTCATTTGGGTATTTTTATGTGTCTTGTGAGTCTATTACAGTCATTAAGTTTTTAAAGGTCTTAATCATGAAGTGTTAGCCTAGTCAGAAAGGTCTTTCACCTAAGTCATGACTATTATGCAAAAAAAATTGGGTCGTGTTCACTAGCAGGTAGGTCAACACTTTAGAGTCACTAATAATGTTGACTTATTTATTCCTTTTATCATAGGAAGGATCAACCTATGCACATGAGCACCTGATCTTAGACTTGATAACCTTCTTATGTCTTCTAAAGTGTCAAGGTAATTTAAGGAGGGTTCACTTGTCATCAAGTTAGAGGTAACATGTTCAAGTGGTATACTTATGTCAACAAATGTCATGGTGGTCATCTTCTCCACTATTTGAGTTTTTTTCAAGTGTTCATTTTTTGATAACTATGTAGAAAGGTCTACAACAATTCTTTATGTAGTCCTTATGATCTAAAATCACTCATATTGAGGATGACTCAACTATTGCATCTCATGGCCACTTGTGAATCAATCTAATCATTTTGAGAGCCTATAAAATATGGAAAATTTATAGGAGTAGAGTTTCTATGAAGAGAATGTGATGACCTTGTTTAAATCCTTAGCATGTTTCAAGGTATATAAAATGTTAAGGTAACTCTAAATTCATATTTCACTTGAAATAATCGATGTTACATTCAAAGGGTATTCATACCATGGGAATAGTATTTATGTGGATTTTATTATGCCATTTAATCATTAATAAAGTTAAAATACATTTAAAGGGGTCTCATTATCATCATAATGTCATTATAGAATGGTTTTATAGGTAAAAGGGGTCTTCTTTCAGAATTTAAAATACTTTTATTAGCCACCAAGTGGGCCCACACATGTGAAAATATTAATTTTAACCTTCCCTCCACATTTAATCCCTATTTGAAAGCATTTTTGGCTCCTTTTTCCCTCTTCCTACCAACCAATAGCATTTCAAGATATCAAACCTAAGAAAATGGAGTAAAATGATGTTTTATAGGTGTTTTTAGGCTTGTACAGACCTATAAAGTATGATCATGATTATAATATGTCTATAATATTTATGGGGAACTCATTACATGCATTAGGGATGAAAATCCATGAGTTTCACAATTGAAAAGGTAAAAAACTAGCCCCTTCTCTCTATCACTCTTCTTAGTAGCTTTGGATAGCCATTTAGGTTATTGCTTAATATGGATAGGAGAGATAAAATGGTGACTTGAGATATTTGAAAGAGGAAGGGGGTCTAATATCCTTCAAATCCTTGGCATTAGATTCTATATTTATGTCCCATTCTCTATGAATGATGGTTAAGAACTGGGAAATCAAACTAGTCTTCTACATCTACATAAGCTCAATATTTGAATGGTTTCAATGTATTTATGACTTAGTCCATGAAAATGGTGGTTTTATATGTCTCATATAAGTATTTAAAGTGATATCATTATAGAAATAAACCTCCATGTTATCACCAATTGTAATTTGTAAGTAGTGATTTCTTGAGGTTGCAGAGACTTCACTGCATGAATTGGAAGTGAGTAGTGGTTTGATGAGATTAAGGGCTTATTGGAAACATTTATTTATTATTTTCCTCAATATAATAATTTATTCATAAATTAATCTTTAACTCTTTCAATATCTTGTCTTCAAGTTGGACTACCTATGTAGTTTGACCTCCATTACAAGCGTGAGTAGAGTTTTTCATGGTTGATGGTTATTGAAGATAACTAAAAAACTATGGAACATTCATAGTTTTTGTAAACATGTGTATTATACCCTATCTAATAATTAATAAGCCTCATTATGTCTCTCAATACCAATAAATCATGAACTAGCTCCCAATGCTTTCATAGACACTTTTATCAAAGTTTAAGGTTTATTATCATTGTTTAAGTTTTTTGTGAAATCGTAGGTTTCAATTTTTCCCTAAAGATGTTTTATTAAAAAAATAAAATTTAATTTATTTATTTAGTACATATATATGGGTGTATAGGGTCTAAATATATGTTATTTAATGAGGGATAATAGTCCATATGAGATCCCTAAAAAAACATCTGCTTTATAGTGACCTTTCACATCCGAACATGCTTTGGATTTTAAACTGAAAACTCTTAAATGATTGTATAATAAAAAAATATAGTTTTAATCCATAATTACCAATACTAAGAAAGTAAATTAAGGTTGAAATTTTAAAAACACCATGGAAGGTCACACGTGTGATCTCATGGGAGCAAGAAACCCTCATGTTGTCACAAGTTGTAGGTAGTGATTTCTTGATGTTGAAGACCCTTCAATGTATGAATATGGAAGTGTGTAGTGGTTTGATGAGATTAAATTTTTTATTAGAACATTCATATCTTATTTTTCTCCCTATCATAATTGAGTCATCAATGAACCTTTAAATCTTTCAATATCATGTCTTCAAGTGGGACTGCCTATGTAGCTTGACCGCCATTACAAGTGTGAGCAGAGTGTTTCACAGTTGATAGTTGTTAAAGATAATTAGAAAACTATAGAAAATTAATATGTGTTTTAATCATTTTTTTTATCCCATATATAATAATTGATAATCCTCATTGTGTCTCTTAAGACCAATAAATCATGAACTAATTCCTAATGCTTTCATAGACACTTTTAGAAAAGTTTAAGGTTTATTATCATTATTTAAGGTCTTTGTGAAATAATAGGTTTCAATTTTTCCATAAATATTATTTATTAAATAAATACTCACAATTTTTTCACATGTGTGATCTCATGGGAGCAATAGACCCCCATGTTGTCACAAATTATAGGTTGCAAGTAGTGATTTCTTGATGTTGTAGAGCCTTTAATGCATGAATATGAAAGTTAGTAGATGTTTGATGATCTTAAAGGTTTATTGAAATCATTCATGTCTTATTTTCATCCCTATAATAATGTATTCATAAATGAACCTTCAAATCTTTCAAGATCCTATCTTCATGTGGGATTTCCTATGTAGTTTGACATCCATTACAAGTGTGAGCAGAGTGTTTCACAGTTGATGGTTGTTGAAGATAATTAGAATACTATATAACATGAAAAGGTGTTGTAAACATGTATAGGAGTCCATATATAATAATTAATAAACCTCATTATGTCTCTCAAGACTAATAAAACATGAACTATCTCTTAATGCGTTCATAGATAGTTTTAGCAAATTTTAAGGTTTATTATCATTGTTTAAGGTTTTTATGAAATCATAGGTTTCAATTTTTCCATAAAGATGCTTGATTACCTAACTAAAATTTCCTTGATTTATTGAGTATATATATATGTTTTTCTAAGGTCCAAATATGTTCTCTTTAATGATGGATAACAATCCATATGATATATGTCAAAAAGCATCTACTTTGTAGTGACCTTTCACCTCTTAACAAGCTTTGGATTTCAAACTCACAACTCTTAAATGATTGTATAATTACCACCTATAGGTTTAAGCCATCATGCCCAATATTAAGACATGGAATTAAGGTCACAATTTTCAAAACACCATGGAAGGTCAATGAGGTTATGAGGAAAATAAAATTTAGTCAAGTTTAGACACATGGTTGAATGCTAATGATAGAGTCTACAAAGTCAAGTTCAATCTTAGCCTTCAAGGAGTTTCAAAAAACCATAAAATACAAATAAAACTATCCAAAATAAAGAGATGAATATATTATTATGAAAGTGACTATCTTAATTGGAAGTGCCAAGTTTTAGGAAAGGTCAACTAGGTTCCTAGCATGCTATAGAAACACTCTCTTATTCATGGATCTATGAAAGAACTCCCTTGGCAGCCAAATAACCCTAATCACCACTTATATGACCAAAAATAGTTTTCCTCCAACATTTAATCTAAGATTTTATATTCACATGAAAGATATATCTAAATAAGAGAGAAAAAATACAAAGACTATGTTGTTGAGAGGCAAAGGAAACTTGAAAAGATAGCTGAACAAGCTAAATCAAGCATATATAGTGTACCTAGTTAGTTGGGGTGTCTAACTAATTTGAACTATAGTGAAAAAAAATATTTAAGGGTGAACCCTTGGTAATGTATGGCATACATCTTCCTCAGGATCTTTAAAAGTATAATCAAGTTTGAGAGAGTTTCCTTATCTTGATTTAACATCCATGACACATAGGCCTATGTGTATGACTGTAGATATGAGTTTTGATAGAAAATTTGAGGAAGGAAAATTTCAAAGATTTTTATAAAGATTTTAGAGCACAATAAATGATTGCATAACTCTATCATTAGTAAAAATGGATATAAATAGACCACTCAGGTCTCTAACACCATCTAATCCAAATAATCAAATGGGCCAAGGATGGTAATGATAGACCTAGAAGAGAAAATACATAGAGATATGACCTAGAAAACTGATTATAGGTTCAAAAGGTTGAATTTATATGTAAAAGGGTGATAATATTACATTGAAGTCATTGATACACCTATAGGTGGATCAATGTCTTGAGGCTCAGTCTTGGCTTATAAGGCCTAAAACACTCCTTAGGTGTCAAAACCCAAAATTCCTCCCTGTGACATACTAAGGCTCCCCATAGAATACCTAAGGTCATGAAGAGGCATATGATGATAATATAGGTCTTGAGTAATGTGTTTTAGACATAGGAAGGTATAGGAATGCTCAATTTGGCCTAACTATCCCTCTCAATCTCCATCACCCAAGTCTTTCATTTCGAGCACCTAGTTCACATGATCTAATATTGCATGGTAAGATACATGGGGCATAGTGATATTAGAATAAGTTTAGACTCTTATGCACTTAATATATAGTGTAGATAGAGTTTCATTTAGGAGCTGAACTCTATGAACAATTATTAACACTATTAACCCACTAGAATGCTTAGTGAAAACTTGAAGGCTACCAACTTCTACTCATATCTCACCATAAAAGGTACATGGAAGAAGTATTTATTAGGTATTTTTGAAAGGGTCTATGGGCTCAACATCCATCATACTAAGTTTTCAATCTAAAGCCCATACTCAATGAACCATCATTAAGATGGTAAGTTACTAAAACCTTTTATAAACCCTGATAAGAACTTGATGACATTATTTTTATCTAAAATGAATTAAAATAATTTATTTGAGTCTTGAAATTGTCTTGATAGTCTTATCAGGTCTCACAAGCACCTAAATGAGCCACTGGTTGACATGTGTAGAGTATATAATGTATGGATTAGGTCTAGAAAGGACTATTATACACCTAAAGAGGACTGCTATAGGCCTATGTGTAGGAAAATAAAGAATTACTAAAAGTTTTGAATCAATATAAATATTAAATGATACCAAATGGTTAATAATACTATACAATGACCACCTACAAAGGTCTCCACATCTGATGATTACCTACATCCATGCCTAAGTACATAGTTGAGTGTGTGTACATGAATATGAATCAAGTAGCTTAACCAAGCCAACACAAGTGAACTAATGGATTTAGGGGTAATTATCCATATTTTCATAGGTTTTAAAGTGCTCAAATAACTCTCTTTGAGGGCAAAACATAAAAACATTACCATTAGGTCTATTTGCCTAATACCCTTCTCAAAGCATTAATACTTGGAATCTAAAGTCAAAGGATAATAAAGGTTTTGTATGACATAAATATAATGTGAAAGTGTATCTACGGAAGTTTCATATGTGTAAAAATCATTGGTTTGCAAAGGAGAGCTCAAAATTGACCATTTTTGGCCAAAAATAGCCTTAAGAGTGTACATAATACAATATAGTGACCTGAGGAGAACCTTATTATGATCAAAACTATACAAAGTATCTACATGGAATTTTTAACACATGGGGAATATTTAGGGTCCTTATCTAATATAAGTTAGTGGCATTAATTCATAGGTTGAAGGCCTAAACCTTATGAACTATTGTTAAGAGTCTAAACCTCCCTAAACCTCTCTAAACACCTAATTGATGCCTGATGGGAAAGATATTTAAAAAATCTAACTCAAATTCATTGAATTGGTCTTTAAAATAGTCAAAACACATTATTAACTATGAAAATGTCACACTCATCGCATTGGTTTGTATGAACAATTGTGAAGATTTACCATAACCCTATTTTTTACAAGTTTAAGTGATAAATCCAAGGTATATAACTAGATTAAAATTTTTAAATCATTAAATATTATAATATGAAGTGTATTTAAACCTATTAAATCATAAAAAAATCTCATTTTACCTTGAAAATGCTTTTTTAGGCCTAGACTAATGAGGTAGTCTAGAAGTGCTAGTGAGAGGTGACCTAGTCACATAAATGAGCTAGAGTTGTAGGTGTGCACTATTTTAAAGGAAGATTTTGTGGTGTGAAATTATTTATTAGACTAAAAAAATTCAAACTTACCTATTAATATGGTTCTATGCAATTCTCATGCCCATCCAAGAAACTAGCACAAAGTAACTAACCCTAGTTGCATAATAGGCCTATTTGGTCAATTAAGGGAGATGCCTATTGGCATAGATAGGGTCTTGAAAATAATTTTAATAAAATCATAAAGTTTATCAGGCACATTTCATGTCCATTATGGAATATGGGGCAATTTTTTAATCCTTATTGACATGCAAGAGAGAGGTGGGTTATTTAATGATTCATGGAAGCCAAGATGGACACCTTTATACCTTTGTAATTGTCAAAAGGAGAGGTATTTGAAAAAAAATTAATGATATCACTTTTAATTATGTCAACTAAAATTGAAGGAGCCTCCACTAGACCATTTCCTATTCCATACTCTCATTGAAGGCCATTATGAAGTCAAGGTAGCGCATATGGGGAATCATGGAGCTATTACTAGTATTTACTTAGGGTTATAATTGATTGTTGAGTAAATGAGGATTATTATCCACACTTTCATGATATATTATTCATCCCTTTCCCTTTATTATTCTATAATTTGAGACTAAAATGGCATTATATGCATCCCTCAGCTCGGTATCAAGAAACTCTATCCAAGTTATACCTTGTAAAACTTTGAATAAATATAAGGATTGGTTCAAATTATCTTACTATATTAGTTTATTTCATACTTTCTAATTTTCATAAGTGGTGAAGTCTTATTCCCCATGGTAAGTCCTTTTTTTCACCTTGTTGATAGGAGATTATTCTATGTAGGTCATATGGTGTGTCAAAGTGTTGGTGATTGTGATTGGATTAGAATTTTATTTGAAATGCCTAAAAATATACCTCCCATTCAACATCCTCAATTTTTAGCCACTCAACATTACCTCTATGTTAAGTGTTGATTTTAGGAGTCTCTAGGAGAGAGTGATCTAATCATTAGTCCTTGTCCTATTCACAAGTGTTGTTAAAAGGTCAGTTAGAGTGGACATAATATGTTGGTGCAACACCTCCCATAAATAAGGTTTATTATTTTCACTTTATATATATTTCAACTATTAAGTTTTTAGGTTTATAAATTGATCCATATATGATGCATTATGGGAGATAGCCCCAAATCTATATGTTCACCTCATCAACTAGGCTACCCACACCTAGAGGTGATCCCATTATATCAACTAGATGATGAAATTTTGAAACACCACTAACTAAAGGTTGCAATCCAGACTAAAAACACATTCCAATCACTCACTCAAGAATAAAGGGACATATTTACACTTTTTCTTCATGAATTCTTTGATGTCTTCACATGGTGTTATATGGATATGCCAAGACTTGACCCATAATTAGTAGTTCATCACCTTGTGGTGCATATATATGTAAACATATTTAAATAGAAACTCCATAATATGCAACCTAATATTATGCTACTATTAAAATAGGAACTAAATATGTAGTTAGTTGTTTTTTCATACATTCTATTGATTATTCATACTAGATATCAAAAATTATACTAGTATCAAAGATAATAGAAAGGATTAGAATTTGCATGGATTTATATGATATCAACCAAGCATGATTGAAAGACAATTTTCCATTTCCTAACATATAAATGATTTTATATTAAAATATAGGTCATGAGATGTTATCTATAATGGATGGCTTCTTAGGCTATAATCAAATACAAATTATTGCTCAAGACCAATGCAAAATTGGATTTACAGCTCCATGGGGAACATTCTACTTCCAAGCGATGCATTTTGGTTTAAAAAATTCTATAGATACATATCAATGGGAAATTAATATAAATTTCTAATAAATGATTCATTACATTATGGAAGACTATGTAGATGATATTCTTTCTAAATCTAAATCTAAAAAATACCACCCTTAAGTGCTTCATTGCATTTTTGAAGGCATGAGAGAGTACAACATGAGATTAAATCCTAAGAAATTCATGTTTGGAATGACATCAAGAAAGTTATACAAGTTTATTATTTAAAAATCTATAATTAAATTTCATCCCTCTAAATTTTCATTTATCATGTGTAGACACCTAAAACTAGTCATCAATAACCTCCAACTAGGATTTTGACCAATTTCTACCCAAAATGCACAATTTGGCAAAAAAACACTAAAGTATGTTAAATGATGTGAAAATGACATGTTAAAATGCTGATTTTAGTCAGGGTATCCCTAAATGAGGCAATGTAATTTATGGGCTAGCTAACTTTGATTAGTTTAGTTTGAGTCAAAATCCCAAATTTGCACCCATGTGCTCTAGACTACTCTTTCCTATCAAATATTTTACACAAGACTTATGCCTTTTTTATTTGTTGTTGGAAACATTATAAATGGGAATAGACATCCAATGCATCTAATGTGTACTTCCAATTCCAATCTAGTCAAATTTAGGATGAATAACAGGGCATTCTAATCAATTTAGGTAATTTGTGCACAATGTGCTAAATCATGCCTAAGATCTAATTAACCCAAATCAAGGCCTAACAAAAAAATTCCATGGAAAATTTTTGAATAATTTTATTTGGAAATGAATATTTAATATATATGCATCATCAAGTGACCTCATTTCTTAAGAAGACATCCTTAGGTCAAGAATGCCACAAATATCAAGATTTATGCCCTCCATGCCTCATCAATGCCTTCCATGATGTCCTCCATGCCTCTTAGTTTCCCCTTATTCAAATTCCATAATGAGGATAATTAAAAACCTAATTTCAAGAATTGAATTAATCCTCAACCACACATCTCAATCTTGAGATGGATGGTTGAGGTTGATTTTGATCAAATCCAAAAATATATAAATAGGAGGCCTCACAACATCATTTCTAAGCTTAATTAGTGCAAAGTTATAATGAAAGATTGGTTCCAAAAATATTAAAGAAACTAGTGTTATAATTCCATATTAATTCCAAGCCAACCCAAGCCAAGCCACAAGCCAAAGGTGCCAAGGACTTCATGAGCACAAATTGAGCAAGCCACTACAAAAAGCATTTTGGAGAATCCAAAGAAGGTAAAAGTGTTTTTATTTTGAATTTTAGGTATGTGTTTCATTCATGATTTTTAACTAAGCTCTCCCTAGTGTCTAGGTCTAGAGATGTTATGAAATTATTCTATTTATTTCACTTTGTTTTCATTTTGGAAATAACACCAAACTAACCATCCTCTCTTGAGTCAAATTCTTTTGAATTTGGTTCTTAAAAAAGAACTCATCTTTTTAAAAGTTTCTTGTTTGTAATAGTTGTTTAATAAAATCTTGTTTGGCAAAAAGAGGGCTGTTACATGTATGCTATTCCATTTGTCCCCTATAGGGAACCCTTGGAATCAAAAGTTCCATTCCTATTGCAAGTAGCCTAGTCCAAGGATTAGAAAGAAAGTCATCTAAAGCACTCCCTAAAAACTCATCAAAGTTTGGGTGACCTTGAAAATGACCTTAAAGTCTTTATAATTTCGTTCTTTATTTATTTTTATGCATCTTCACTTGTGAGGGGGACTTCAATACCTCCCACAAGTTCTTTAGAGAATCTTTGACTTGGGGTTTCATCTCCCAGCATTGACTTCAATTGACTCTTTTAGAGTTGCACATGAGATGTAGTGGCATTTTGGACATCATACTACATTGAGTGAATAATAGGATGTAGTGGTTGTAAAAAAGGATTAAACCTTTTTATAACAAGATGATTGATACATACCCAAAATCCATGATTTTATTTTACATTATTTGGCATGAAAGTCATTGTGAAATGGATTCCCCTAGATTATTTAGAAACTTATTATAATTTATAAAAAAATTCACTTTCCGTGGATGTATTGTTGGTGTAAGGTGCACCTCAATGTCCATGTCATATTAATATTATTTAAAATAAGGAGGGTGTAAAATCCCTACTTTATAATGCACATTTAATTTTGGATGAACACTTAAAATCCTCTTGAATGATGTATAATTATGGATTCCAATAGTACCAAGCAACCTTGTCAGTTTAGGATCTAAGGGTGATTAATTAGTTTTTCATGTCCTAGATTAAAGTCTTGTTTGGAGTCAAAACTTGGTGTAAACAAATAATCCCAAATCAAACACATGGTTATTATTTTTATTTTAATAAAGAGGCATTATGTTTCCTACATGAGATCATCAATTTACCTTACTCAAATTTCATCAAAAGCTTGAGAGTAATATCATCCACTTTGACATAGTTATACTACCCAATTGAGTCTATGCATTGACCAAATTTGTTTAAGTCCTTTACTTGTAATATACATTCAAAATTATACCTTTACAAGTTCATAGGGTTAATGTGTTAAGTGGGTTCACCATTTTCAATAAATTTTAGGGAACTTAGGTTTAATTTCCAATTTGGGTTGAAGTAAGTTTAAGACTCATAATCATTGTCCTCACTTGATAGACTTAATCCATTTTTTGTTAAAGACTTATACTTTATGTCTATTTAAGATAACATTTTGAGTTAATAAAGGTAGTGTTATGCTATCAAAATTGTCGGAAAATGTCTTTGCATTAGAGAGTCTTCGAAAGAAACCTTTTTGCTTCACCTATTAGGTAGTATAACATCGTTATCTTGCCCAAGTCATTTTGAACATTGTTTCATGGACCTTATTACATATAATTCCAAATTTGTTCCCACATATTCAAACCAATTCAAGCGTACTTTTGATACTTTGTCTAAAGCATAGTTATATTGGTCACTTTTGTCTAGCTTGTTTGTCAAAAAGAACCAAGTTTTATACCATTATTTATGAGAAAATAAAATAATGTTAAAGTGCCTTTTGTTTTATACCTTATACCTAGTTGACCAAGTATATGTCCAAGAATCAATTGCCCAGTGTTTGTTAAAAGTGTTTCAAATATGTTAGATTAAAACTTTCATCTATTTTCAAAGTCTAGCTTTTGACACCATTTGGCCAAGAGTCCTACCACATGCCTTGTTTGAGCCTATCTTTTGACACCGTGTTTGGCCAAAAGATATAGAAACTTTTAATTTCCTAGATTGGACTGATTTGAAACACTTCAACCTTAGAGTTTGGCATTTTAATTTTTCAATCCATTAACTTGCTCATCTTTGTGTGAATAGTGAAATGCTAGATATTTTATGCTAGCTTGTTTCCTCAAAAATATTTACTTAAACCTTTTGATCCTTTTAACAAATCTAGACCAAGTTAAAGGCATCATTTGTTTTAGATTCTATCCTTTTTAGAGTTTGTATAACTCTTTGACCTTTTATTGTCAAGCATTGACTATAGATCCCAGCATGTATTCCTACACTCATAGTAGACTCATGTAAAATCTAGGGATTAGTAATGTAGTTGCATAAGAATAAATGGTGCAAGACTCATATGTGGATAGCATTGCTTATGAGATGGATTCTTATCCCTCTTATAATACTTAATTATGGGCACAAATCCAAGATCTATTGGTTAACTATTTTGTTAACACACTACCTTATATAGAATAGGAACATGAACAAGCCATGCAATACTTAGCTACAGTACCCATGGTGGATGAGCTAGTAATTCAATATTCATATTCTAGTAATTTCACTTCCATGTATAATCCATTTTTTTAGTGACATTTTTTAGAGAACATAGATGAAATTTTGGTTACGGCCATAGAGGTAGGGGATAAGTTTCTCACAAGACTTCCCCCATGAAAATTTATCAAGTCTAGTAATGGTGCCCCATAATATCATTTGTGATTAATATGCTTCTTTTATCAATCCTATGGCTCTATTCCAAACAACATACCAAGACCCCAATATATTCAATCAAGGTAAAAAAATTATGGAAGATCACTTTAACCAAATGCAAATAACATACCAAACCTACCTTGATTTAGCACATGATTTCAATCAGATGAATATGGTAATTAAGCCTCTTATTGACCTAGTACCTTCAACAAGAGTGTTGATGGAATTAATTGGACAAGAAAATTTATGTTTTGACCTATTTGTAAAAACCACTTCAATAGATAACTTGATACATATGCTAGTTACTGAAGAAGTGTCATTATCTTCTACATTGAATATTGAGCCAAAGGTAGTAGATAATGTGAAAACATCATCCAATATTGATCAAAGTGGTACTAATACACAAAAAACTAGCCAACAACATATTATTATAGATAATCCCATGAGTAGATCATCATACCAAAGAATAGGAGTTTCTATACCCAGCCTCAACCAACCACTTCCTCAAGTGTACAACCTACATGATTAGATAATCAAACAATGGCTAATTTTATGCCTCAATAATAGAATGTGATGAATCCTACTCCCCCTCAACAAGTAGTAAGTGGTATTCCATAACAATAGACACAATCTAGTATATCAATACAATAGAGGATGAATACATTTCCACCTCAATCAAGGGAAACTAATGTATAACCTCATTAGGTAATGATAAACATACCTCTTCAATCACAAATTAATATGCTAATTCAAAACCATGCAAAGACTAATCAACAATGTACAAATGCTGGTTAGTGATAGATACCAAATCTGTAATATGATTTTACTTCTTCATAAGGATTCATGCAACAAGGAGGTCCTCATGTTTCTCAAGTACCTATTAGATAACCATTGGTTTAAAATGTGCCGCAAATTTAGAGACAAGGTCTTGGTCCACAAGTTATTACTCAATAACAAGGTTCAACTAGTTGGTAGTGTGTCTCTTTTTAACCACAAAAAGCATAGTATAGTTTTATTCCTTCATCCCAACCATAAAATCTTCCAAGTAAAACATTTATCATCAACCCAAACCAGAATATCATGCATCCAAATGTGTGATTTTAAGTACATCCCAATCCACATATGCGTATTCCTACTCCATTACCCAATGAAATCAATTTACCTCAATAGGTATTTCCATCATACCCTGGTCAATGTGTCCCACTTGTGACCTCCAAACAATTTACCTAAACCAATATTCTCCCTCAAACTAATATCCATTCTAGTTTCTTATCCCAAGAATATCAATAAATAAAGGATTAAATTGCTACCATTCAGGTGAGGAATCAAACTAAGAAGTTCAAATTGGATGATGTGTGTTCCTATCCATTTAACATGGGGTATTTGTAGATACCATTTCCTTTAGGATAAAAACCACCCAAATTTGATAAGTATAACAGGAAAGGTGACCCTAAGGCCCATTTGATTGAATTCTTTGTCGCATGTCACCTACTAGCATATAATGACATATACCTTTCATTTTTTTTCCAAAGATATTGGTTGAACAAGCCTTGGAGTGGTTTTTAATGTTGCACAAGAATTTAGTAATAGATTTTGATGATCATTTTGAAAAATTTGTGTAGAAATTTTCCTATTGTCTGAAGCATGAGATTTCATTAGTGGACCTGACATAAGCAAAGTAAAAATCTAGGGAGAGTTTTGTAAGTTATTTATAGTGATAGAGAGCCCTTGAAATCTATTTCACCCATAATTTACTAGATAAATAATTAGCTATTATTTTTACTAAAAATTTGCATAGTAAGATACCCTATCATCTAAAACTATAATGTGCACATACATTCAAAAAGATCATTGATACATGTTTATTGATCAAGCAGTACTCATAAATAAAGGAGTCATCAAACTTAATTCTACCAATTAGGTAGATAGCCAAAAGCAACATCCTAATCAAGCACAAGCATTACAACTGGCATAGGCCAATAATAAAAAAAATCGAAGCAATTCAACTAAAATAGGAATGTTGTGGGAAATGGAGTAACTGAACCCTTCATGTACAAACTATGTAAACCTCATTTGTATCACCTTTCCAACTTACTCCTACACAACAACCTCTCCAACCAATGTCATAAGCATAATAACCAAAAACTACATAATAAATACAAAAAACTTTACCATTGCAAACCCCTCCTCCTACGACAATTGTGCCTACACATCATGTCTTTAGTGACCTAGGAAAACCTATTGAATATGTATTTTAAAAGATTTACACTACTAATATGATTATTTGGCTTATACCAAAGCATTATCTGTAAGGCATTCCTTACCCTGATTGGTACCATGAAAATGAATTTTGTGACTATCATTGGGTCCATGGGCATAGTCTTCAAAGATGTGTCCAAATCAAGCATTTAATTGAAATTGTGTTGGAGAATGGGGAGATAAAATTGGATAATGGTACGTCAACTTATAATAAAACTCTTAGGATCTATCAAAACCCCTTTCCATAAGATAATAATCAATAGTAATAGAATAATCAACAGCAACAACAATAATGGCTAGTGCAGCAACACAATCAATAGTATCAAAATCAAAGTTTGAACTAGTAAAATCAATAAAATTAGTAGCAAAACCCACAACAACAAAATAATAAACAAAAGCAATATCATAATGATAACAACCAACAAACCTATCATACAGTTTCACATGACTACAATAAGTTTGTAGGTCATATTGCACGGGGTAATGTTAATACCATCTCTATTAATCCTAGACCAAGTACTAATCAACAAAAATTATTAACAACAATATTAAACCAAATCACATGGATAATCCTTCTTTGACCTAATAGTGCATATAAGTAAACCAGTAAACTATGACTTCCCATTTTGAATCTTATAGTGACAACTCATCCTTGCCATGTGACCACATACAAGTGCACTGGTAACCAAGACTTGTCCTATTTGGTCCCATACCATTCCTAGCATCAATTAGCACTAATGGTCTAGTATCTAATTTTGATTATGTAATCACAACTCAGAGGTTAGAGATTACTATCCTAGGTCCATAACCATCTACCACTTTGCCTGTCATCTGACCAACTATTCAACCTTGGAATATACCATTCACTACTAACCAAGGCAAGAAGTTTGATATTATGGACCAATTTCAAAAGACACAAATACAAATTTATATTTTGGATTTTCTTCAAATGTCAATAAAGCAAAAAAATATCTTGAATGAGTTTTTGACCCAATCTACTATTGCTAGTGACATATCCCCTAATAAATTTTTAGATTTTGTTGGACACCTAGCTCCAACCCAACAAGTCACATTCAACCAAAGTGATATGTCTTCCCTTGGCTCGCTCCATAATAACCCATTGTACATAGAAGTTTGTATCAAATGGAATAAAGTGAAACATGTCCTTATCAATAATGGATTTGGCCTCAACATAGTGTCTCTCAAGCTCATCAAGCTTCTTGGGTACACAATGACATATCTCTAGCCATAAATAATAATTATTAAAGCCTGTGATAATTAGGAAAATGAGTCATATGGCACTATTAGTTTACTAGTTATTATTTGGCCTTTAACCCATGATACACTTTACCATGTGTTGGATCTTGAGTTACCATATAACATACTTCTATGTAGGCCTTGTTTACATAATATTCATGTAGTCCCATCAACATTACACCAATGTATCATGTTTTCCCACTCAAGGATGGAAGTTAATATTCTAGGAGATTTGTACCTATATGAATACTACAACCATTGTGAGGCTGAATTTCAAAGCTATAATTATCAGTATGGTATGAGTCCCAAATCCAAGTAGCATAAAAGAAAATCTATATTTATTGATCCTTCACTAGATAATTTCATAGATCATAATACCTTGGATTCCATTTCCCACATGCCACCTCCTAAAGCTTTTAATCATTTCACCATTTTAGATAATGGACTAGGAGAGTTTGTGACTCGTGATACATTTCATATTGCCAATCTTTCTAAGAATACAAAAACCTTTAGGCAACCTAAGTTCATCCCACATATGCATTGGCAATGGAAGAACATAGATAAGGGACCTATCACATTTGTACCAATATCTAGACTAGGACCTAACCCTCTTGAAAGGAATAAATCATGGTTATACAATGATGACCAAGTTGATTTTTATAAAAATGTAAGGTATCCTATTCATAATAGGATCATGAAGCATCACAATTATGAAGGAAGAGGCCTTAGACAAAATCAACAAGGAACTATTGAGTTGATTTCCATGACTAAGTATGAAAGATCTTATGGATTTGGATTCAAACCACTTGAGGTGACCCAACATATTTTATTTAAACTCTATCACTAGTGACTAGTGATGATGATGATGATGATAATGAAGTAGAGTCTAATAATAGCCTTTCCTTTGATAACTAGTTGAAACCAAACTATTTGATAACACTGCAATTTGTATCCTTACCCAAGCCATTCATCATTATCCATTGCCATTATATTATCCGCAACTGATAGATTGGGACCAACAAGAATTCAGTCTGTCAAATGATGAATTCCAAAATGATGAGGGATTCTATGATTTCTTAGGCCTTAGAGACAATGTTCCATTAGGAGATCACAAATCAGAATTCTCAATCACATTCAATCCTATAGCTTATTTTGGAGAATGAGCGAACTCCCTTAGACAAAAACAAATAAGTAAAACATTGAGGTCCCAAAGTGAAAACCTCTTTTAATCACTTTTTGATGAGGAAAAAATTAAAGATAAAGGCTAGTCTAGTGGAGAAAACTAATTTTAGGCACCATTAGATGGGGGTGTTCATTCTTCTTCAAATTTAGACTAGTAGACCACCAACAATGAACTTGCCCACTGATCTGAGTTTAGCTTTGAGTAAAAATAAATATTTGATCAAATTCTCCAATAATTTATGACCATTTTTATTACATGTCCAAATATCCCATTAGGAGAATTAGATTCATCATGCCTAGCAAAAGTTGAAGAGAAATTCCTAACAAAGGACCCTGACATAGTCCAATAGTTCAAGTCATTGCCTACTATCCTAGAAGATAGTTCAACCCTTCTAGTTGAATATATAATGGAGGTAAATATTGTGAATTCATCAAACCTAAAATGGATAAAATTAGGTTCATCCCTCACTGAGGAATAACATGATGTTTTTACAACTCTATTGAGAGAGTTTGTGGATATATTTTGATGGGCCTATTCTGCCATGCTAGGATTAGACCTTGCCTTGGTTCTGCACCACCTTTTGTTTAATATTGACACAAAAATTTTAAAACAAAATATTTGTATGATTCATCCTCACATTATTGTATTGATAAATTAAGAGTTGGAAAAAATCTTAGAAGTAGGATGTATCTGATCCATTGACTACTTAGAATGGATCTATAATGTAGTACATGTTAGAAAAAAGCCTAAAGGAATAAAAATTTGTAATAATTTTGAAGACATCAACAAAGATTGTCCTAAAGATGATTTTTCATTACCTAATATTGACATTATCATCATCTCCATGGTATTTTATGAAGTTATTTCAATCATGGATTTCTTTTTAGGATATAATCAAATCAAAATAAAAGATCAACATAAAACAACATTCTCTACTCCATGAAGAACATTTTTTTATCAAGTGATGCAATTTGGCCTTAATAATGTAGGAGATACATATCAAATATCCATGATTTTCATATTCCATGATATGATACATGATATTGTTGAAGACTATTTTGATGACATATTAGGAAAATCCAAGACCAGGGCTGACCATCTAGTTGTGCTACATAGGATATTTGAAAGACTACAAGAATAAAAAGTTAGAATAAATCCAAAGAAATGTGTGTTTGTTGTAACTTCAAGAAAATTAATTCACTTCATCATGTATTTTATAGGTATTGAAGTCAATCTAGCTAAATTCCATGCTATAGTTGAGATGCTACCACGAACCAATTTGAAGCAACTCTATAGTTTATACAATAAGATCTAGTCCATCTGATGCTTCATCTCTTAGTTATTAGAAAAGTGCCATCCATTTACACATATCTTGAATAAAAGAGTTGCATTTCACTTTGATGATCACTACCAAACAACTTTTCAACAAGTCAAAGACTATCTTGTTAATCTACCTATTTTATTACCACCTATGATAGGAAAGCCATTCTTGTTATACCTATCATCTACCAATTATGCTTTGGGATCACTCTTGGCTTAACATGATGACAATGGAAAGGATCATGTTTTTTAATAACTAAGTCATACCTTGGTTACATATGAACATAACTATGCACATATTGAAAAATATTGTCTATCCATGGTTTTCATATCTTAGAAACTATGTCATTACATATTGAATAATAAAACCATGGTTATTTCAAAAGTAGATCCACTCAAGTATTTACTATCTAAAATATCTTTTCAAGGAATAATTGCTAAATAGATCATGCTTTATAGTGAGTTTTACATAGAGTATGTCAATCAAAAAGTAATCAAAAGATAAGTTCTTATAGATCAACTTGTTGAAGTACCTCTCATGGACACACAACCAATCAATTTTTTATTTCCTGATGAATCCATCATGACCATTACTGATACACCTCTTGAGGAGGATCCTTGGAAGCTATATTTTGATGGTTCATTCATTACACATAGATTGGGGGTAGTCCTATTGTTTATTACACCACAAGGGGATCTAATCTCTAAATCATTCAGAATTATCTTTCATTATACAAAAACATGGCTAAGTATGAAGAACTTGTTGTAGGTTTTTGACAAGTAGTGCATTGGAATATATCTCATCTTTAATTTTATGGTGATTCTTGGTTAATCATCAATTAGGTAATAGATTTTTTTCAAACCAAAGATGACAAGTTGGTTCAATATAAATCCATGGTTGACACTCTTAAAAATCAAATTGCCAACATTTAGTTTGAACATATACCGAAGGCTAGTAACAAAACTATAGATGCCATGGCTACTATTGAATCTCTAATTCAACAAATAGATAAAGCTAAAGAGTATCAATTCCTCATCAACAATTTTTTAGAACCAACTCATGAGCCTTTAATCATTGCCATGATTTTTGATATTATTGTTCCTAATTCTATCTAGTACTCAGACCCTTACAACTACCTTCATGACCAAGTTCTACCACCTAACCTATCTCAAAAACAAACCAAAGCCTTCATTCATCATTCCACTTTTTATACTTTATTTTGATCCACTCTTTACCATCATAGTTTTGAGGGAACTCTACTTCATTATTTAACTTTGACAAAGTCTACATTAGTATTAAGAGAAGTTCACAGAGTATGTGGAGCCCATTATAGCAGGGTAGTCCTATCCAAAAAATATCTTGCATACTGGTTATTATTGGCCCATAATAGATGCATATGCCACTGCATATGTAAATAAATATGATAAATGTCAAAAACATGCTAATTTGATTCATGCCCCAACAAAAACTCTAAAATTGATGTTCACACCATGGATATTTAATACATGGGGACTTGACCTCATTGGGAAGATTAACCCCACTTCATTTGATGGCCATAAATATATCCTTATTGACACTGAATATTTCACTAAGTGGGTTGAAGTTATACCCCTCAATTACATGACTAGAAAGAAAATTTCCAAATTCATCTTCAACCACCTCATCTACCACTATGGTATTCCCTCTGACATTATATCTAATCATGGAGGATCATTTAAGAACAAAGATGTAGATTAACTATGTACCAAACATAACATCACACAACACCAATCTATATCATATTACCCTCAAGGTAATCAGTAGCCTAAGGCATCCAACAAAACCATTGTCAATATTCACAAAAAGATTGTCAATGATGTTGGTCATGACTGGCACCTCTAGATATTACTTACCCTTTGGGCATACCATATCAATCATCATACCCATATAAGAGCCACTTCATACTCAATTGTTTATGGTTTTGAATCCATCCTTCCCATTGAGGTTGATTTACCTTCACTATGCATTTATTTCAAGCATGTCCTAGATGATCATGACTATGAAGTAGGTCACCTGCTGAGCTAGATCTACATGATGAAAAATGTATAACCATGCTCAATAATCTTCAATCATATCAGAATCGACTGAAAGGACACTATAATCAACATGTGAAGTATAAAACATTTAAACTTGGTGATCTTGTTCTTAAATAAAACCAAAAGAATACCATGGTTGAGAAGAAACATAAAGGGAAATTTAAACCAAATTAGATAGGCCCTTTCATCATCACTGTAAATTATTGATCAGGGGCATATAGGCTTGCCACACTAGATTGCAACAAAATTCTAAAGCTAATGAATATTATTCATCTCAAGTAGTACTATACTTGAATGATAAGGTGTATTGTTTGTAAGGAACATTTTAGCTATACCATTTTATCACTATTATTCTCTGTACACATATCTCCCTTATTAATCCTCTTTCTTGTATTTACTTTTCATTTCTAACCTATCAACCCAACATGTTCTAAAGCCTGGCTCATTTGAGCTTGGTTTTTGTCTTTCATTGCATAGTTTTAGCATTATGGTATATAATTAATTCATCAGTTAGTTCAAGTATTTCAAATAGGAAGCATATGTTGAGATAGTGTGATAGAATTTTTGGTAGTTTCATCATTCATTTGTTATTCTTTCTTACCATTGGTGCTGTTGCTAATTATGCCCACTTTCGAGCAAATTAGTACCTATGATCTATGTTAGTGTGTCTTAGTTGTAGCTTCTTATGGGAAAACTAGGGGAAACACTAAGCCTTGATGTACCAACTTGCCACTTCCTATCCCATAATATTTCTTTTTACCAACTATGTCTATTTTGTTTGAATTGACTGCTACACTAGTCAATTTCTTCCGCTATAAGGGTGGAAATACAATGACTTGATGTCCTACTCTAAGACTATGTAGAAAACACTCAATGCTTATTGAAGTTATCTCAATCACCCCTTTTACCCATGCTCTCACTATTTTTTTAGCAATCTAAGCCATACCCTCACCATTTTGTGTGTAACCTATGTGTGATGTCCCTTACTTAGGGGCTCCTTTTTTCAACATAAAGCTCTGATACCACTATAATGTCCCTTACTTAGGGGCTCCTATTTTATTTCAAAATTTCTAATATCACTATAATATCCCCTTCAAATAGGGAATATAGAAACACAAATAGTTTTGACCAAAGATACAATCTTGCCGAATAAATTTAGATAAACAATAAACCACAGTAAATCTCTTATCTGCCAATCAAATATCTTATCACTTGTTCAGATAATTACAATTACAGTCCTTTCTCATACATATAAAAGAATATTAAAATTTGGTCTTAAAACCCTTATCTCCTGTAAATCTAGAAATGAAAGCTAATTTTTGGGCATCTCGGTCTGCTGTGATGAACACGCAGTCACTGGCGTCGGTTGATATACTACCGATGTCAGTCTCTGTCAGCCCTTCCCTCCTGACATCGATCCTTAGTCGGCTGATGTTGGTCATTGGGGATCTCTGTCTACCGAGGTCGATATCTGCATAGACTTATATGGACCTGTACAGACTTCGTACGGCTGCCAATTAAGGACACCCACCTGTCTATTTTCAACCCCTAATCTGAAGATATCTAGCTCTAAATATAGAAGATCTCTATTTGTATAATTTATTGAATCAAAAACATAATAAAATAAATACTTGGAATACTGTGATAACTTCTATGTGAAGTTATCTCTCAAATCTATAAACCTCTATGATAACTTCTATATGAAGCTATCTCTCAATTTGGCAATAGATCAGTTGATATTTCACAGCCTCTGAATTGCACACAATGAAGATTTGACGTTCTCCACTGCAATGGAATCCTGGAACCCTTGGCTTAGTCTTCACAGAAGAATTTCTTTAATATCAAAATCAATAATCAATGCATAATCAATACTGGCCTACATGAGAAACCCTTATACCCTCAAAAATATATGCTTGCCCTAATTAGGGTTTCTTAAATTAGAATAAAGGTTTCTAATTAAAAATAGGCTAAATAATTAATATTTGATTAAATCAATCAAATATTAATATCTCCCTCAATACATGTCAGATCCTCGAACCGTTTGAAGCTGGTGAACTAGGGAGTGATTCTGCACATGGCCATACCAAAATAAAGGTGCTCCACTACATGTCAAATATCCCTAAATAATAGGAGCTCAGGCCAAATGTGTCTGAAATAACCTGCATGAAAGCCAATTATAGGAATTCTACAAATCGAAGCCAAGCCAATCTCCATCATTACCCTCTATCCATCCTATTAGCCTACGAAGGTCACATAATATGCTAATAATCAAGTCTGTCAATGTCCACAAAAAAGGGGACATGACAATCCACCCCTCTAGAAATTGCTTGTCCCCAAGCAATCTCAGAACAATGAACCACCTGATCCACCTAGATCCCAAATGTAGTTATGCTCTACACTACTGTAAATCAATGCAAGTTCCTGCAATATCATCAAAAGTATATCAAAGAGGAACTCATAATCAAACTGGAGAATGCAACTCAACCAAACTCTAAAATCACAACTGCCATAGTCAAGCACACATGAGAGACCCTTATACTCTCAAAAAGATATGCTTACCCTAATTAGGGTTTCTTAAATTAGAATTAAGGTTTCTAATTAAAAATAGGCTAAATAATTAATATTCGATTAAATCAATCAAATATTAATATCTCCCTCAATACATGTCAGATCCTCTAACCATTCGAAGCTGGTGAACTAGGGAGTGACTCCACACATGACCATACCAAAATAAAGGTGCTCCGCTGCATGTCAAATATCCCTAAATAATAGGAGCTCATGCCAAACGTGTCTAAAATAACTTGCATGAAAGCCAAATATAGGAATTCTACAAATCAAAGCCAAGCCAATCTCCATCATGACCCTCTATCCATCCTATTAACCTACGAAGGTCACATAATAGGCTAATCATCAAGTCTGTCAATGTCCACGAAAAAGGGGACATGACACTATGCCACACTCTCACCATTTTATAAGCAACCTAAGCCATGCTCTCACCATTTTTTGAGAAACCTAAGCTATGATCTCACCATTTTATGAGTAACCTAAGCCACTCTCTCACCATTTTTTGAGTAAACTAATCCATGATATCACCATTTTACAAGTAACCAAAGTCATGCTCTCACTATTTTGTGAGCAACCTATGCCACACTCTCACCATTTTTTGAGTAACCTAAGCCATGCTCTCACCATTTTATGAGCAATCTAAGCCATGATCTCACCATTTTATGAGCCACCTAAGCCATTTTGTTTCCATTTTGTGAGTAACCTAAGCCATGCTCTCATTATTTTGTGAGCAACCTAAGCCACACTCTCACCATTTTGTGAGTAACCTAAGCCACACTCTCACTATTTTGTGAGCAACCTAAGACATGTTCTCACTATTTTTCAAGTAACCTTAGTTTTAATGACCATTTTATGAGCTTAAACCATTTAGTGATTCATCATTTTCAATTTAGTCAAAATACTTCAAATAATTTTAAAAACATTTCAAAGAATCATTAGAAAAGAACAAAAATATTGACCACTTCTTTGCCTTAAGGATTCTAATAACCCTTACTAAGTTACAAGAAAATCACTTGTCATTTAGTTTCCCCATCCTTTTTGGCCTTTTCTCTCACACACTTGTCATTTTTCAAGACCATTTATATTCTTCTATCACATCCATTATTTTCATTTTCATCAGTTATCACATTCTTCCCATTCCCTAGGAGAACTACATTTGGCTTGAAATTTTTTTATTGGATATTACATCCATGGATCTATGTAGGTAGTGTCCACTTTCCTAGTGCATATGGAGATAGCTTGGCCACCCCGTTCCTTTTTCTTCTATTACCCAATTTATTTCATTTGTTAAGTTGTCACCTATTTTCTAGGGGCAATGTTCATAGGATTTTTATTGCATTGTTTGTTTGTTTGTTTTTACCTTTTTTGTTTGTTTGTTTTCTTGTTTGTTTACTTTCAGCATTGTTTCCTTGATTTTTTTCATGTGTGTTTATTAGGTGACTCCTTGTCGACACTTACACTTGAATCCATTCCTATTCATATGATTACGTTTTCATCATGGTTTTAATCATTGGTGCATTATTTTCTATTGAATATTGGATTATGGGAGTCCATACTTATGCATATTTTGGCCATGTCTTTATGGTGTTCTATCATGAATCCTACCATCACATGCTATAACAAACCTCAAATTCAAGAAGTCTATTCAATAATGGAGCATCTCCTTAGCTATAACATCTTGATTCCACTCCCAATCATATCATAAATAGAGTAATTGACCATAAAATAATTTCAACCTTTATTAATATAGACAAGCATATTCCTACTAGTAGGTTGTTCCAATTCATAATTACCCTTTATATCATGTTATCATCATCCTTAGCCAAGTTATCATGTTTTACATAATCAAGGTCCAATGATTATAACTGCCTATGGGAAAATCATTACACATCATCCCACCATAATTTCTCGATGATTATAATCACCTTTGGGAAAATCATTATGTTTGATATGAGAAACATTCTAGGTGACAATTCGGGTGATGGTTCTAGCCCAATTGGTGTCAAAACATATGGAAGCCATAACTTTTGCACCATAACTTTGTTTGACTCCCCATTTGAACTGTTGGAAAGATAAGAATGTGGTGTGATGGAATTGAAATTTTATCAATGGATTTTTACCCTAGAAAAACCAATGGAAGTGCCCCAAATTTCAATTTTATTAGTGTAGTCTAAAAATAGTAAGTTTCTAAAAATAATAATTCTTTGAATTCTGTATTGTTGTAAATCATGGAAGTCAAACCACTTAATCTCCCTCAAGATTGGTGACCTTCCACATCCTCCTCCTACTTTCAAAACATGTATAAATGAATATGTAACCCAAAATGGAAATTAGACATCTCTTTATAGAGATAGGCATATGTTTGGGTCTACAAATTTAATGAATAAAACATCTCTTCTCAGAGATAACATTATTGTTATTGTATTATTCTTGTTTCTTAAATTATCTTTCAACCAAAGCTTTAGTTTTTTGGATCAATTTTGTCACCACTTTACTTTTTCTACTTATACAAGGGTATGTTATTATCTTATTTATCTATCCTAACTAGGACAGCTCCATCTTCTTAATGATTATAACCACCTTTGGGCAAATCATTGTGTTATCATACCACACTGCCACTATCAGGATACAATGCTTATAACATCCTTTGGGAAAACCATTTTGCACCATCCCACTTGAATTATCAATGATTTTTACTAGTTTTTCAATACCATTATATTTTCACCCCATCATCTTTCATTTCTTTGGTCCCCTCATTTCATTTCTTTCTTTTTAAGGGATCATTTTCCAACCTCCTTATGTCAACCATTCCATTGAGGGGGAATCATATAGTTAGTTTATCATTATTTTAGTTTTAGGCATGCAAGACCTTTTCATTCTTTGAGAATATGTTACTATGATTATAGATTTCAACACCTTCCCAAATATGGGCAAACTATAGACACCTAAAACTGGCCGCTAATAACCTCTAACTAGGTTTTTGACCAATTTTTACCCAAAATGTAAAATTTGGACTAAAAACACTTAAAATGTTAAATTACATTCAAATTATAATTTTGGATAGGGTATCCCTAAATGGGGTAATGAAATTTATGGGGAAACTAAATTTGATCAATTTAGTTTGAGTCAAAATGCCAAATTTGCACCCACATGCTCTAGAGTACTCTTTCCTATCAAATATTTTGCCCAAGACTGGTACCTTTGTTATTGGTTTTTAGAAACATTCTAAATGGGAATATGCATCTACCACATCTAATGTGAACTTCCATTTCCAATCTAATAAAATTTAGGACCAATAATAGGGCATTTTGATTAATTTACGTAATTTGTGCACAATGTGTTTAATCATGCCTAAGAGATAATTAACCCAAATGGAAACTTGTTGAATAATTTGTTTTGTAAATGAATATTGAATATCTACATCATCAAGTGACCTCAATTCTTGGGAAGACATCCCTCAACCATAAATGCCATAAATATCAAGATTCATGCCCTCCATGCCTCATCAAGGCCTTCCATGATACCCTCCATGCCTCTTAATTTCCCCTTATTTCAATGCCATGATGAAGATAATTACAAATTTATTTCAAAAAATTCAATTTATCCTCAACCACACATCTCAATATTGAGATGGATGGTTGAGGTTGATTATGATCAAATCCATAAATATATAAATAGGAGGCCTCACCACATCATTTCTAAGCTTAATTAGTGAAAAGTTAGAATGAAGGATTGATTCCAAAATGATTCAAAATGCTAGTGTTATAATTCCAAATTAATTCCAAGCCAAGCCAAACCACAAGCCAAAGGTGTCAAAGAGAGATGGAGGTAGCCAAGCTTCCATTGTCAAGGAATTCATGAGCACAGCCAAGAAATCCACTACAAAATGCATTTTGGAGCATCCAAGGAAGGTAAAAGATTTTTTATTTTGCATTTTAGTTATGTGTTTCATTCAAGATTTTTAATTAAGCTCTCCCTATTGTCTAGGCCTATAGATGTTATGTTATTAGTGTGTTTATTTCACTTTATTTTCATTTTAGAGCTAATACCATACTAACCATCCTCTCTTGAGTCAAATTACTAGATCACATCATGGATATGCCTCTACCTAAGAATATTAAATGGTTTTCAAGTCTACAAGGAAAAATTCAAATAATTAGATAATTTATATCTCAACTTGTAGACATTTGTCACCCTTTCACATTTTTGATAAATAATGATACTCATTTTACTTGGAATGATAATTTTTTAAAATATTTTGATAATATCAAATTATATATTTCCAACCCACCAATACTAATGCTACCTAATTCTAGTAAACCTTTTATGTTGTATATTTTAGCTACTCAATTTGAACTGGGTGAATTATTAGCATAGCATGATGACAATGGGAAAGAATGAGTAGTGTACTACCTAAACATAACCTTGATATCATATGAGATAAAATACTTTTAGATATAAAAATCATGTATACCAATTGTTTTTACTTCTAAAAAACTATGAAATTATATGCTAAAAAATGAAACTAAAGTTATTGCCAAGATAGACCCTCTTAAATATCTTTTATCCAAAATAGCTCTAACAAGAAGGATGGGCAAGTGGGTTATGTTTCTTAGTGAGTTTTATTTATATTATGTCAACCAAAAATCAATAAAAAAATATTTTTAGTAGAAGTTTTTGTTGAAACAATGCTCAATGACAAAGCACTCTTATTATCGAGTTCCTAAATGAGGCAATAATGTCTATAGACAAGTCTCTAGTTTGGAAGATCTTATTTGATGGTTCCTTTGCCAATCATGGATTTGGGGTAGGTATAGTTTTGGTCACACCTAATGGGTATTTCATTCCCAATGATTTCAAAATCAAATTCCCTTGCACTAATAACATAATAGAGTATGAAGGTCTCATAACAGGTCTCAAGATGACATTCTAATGGGGAATCTAACGCCTCCTTGTTTTTAGTGATTTTAAGCTTATCATAAATCAAGTTAGTAAATAATTCCAATATTTTAATGATAAGTTGATCCCTTAAAACATAATGGTGGATAGTTTAAATTATATTTTGATTACATCTAATTTGAACAAATGCTAATAATCAACAACAAATAATTAGACATTATGGCCATCATTACAATATTTCTAATATGGCCATCATTACAATATTTGAAAAAATGCTAAGGTCTAAGGTGTGTTGTCCCTAAAAAATGAATCCTCATTTTTTAGATAACGTATGACTATTTTGGTCCTGGATGGCCGAAATTGTCCCTCCCCTTTCCAAAAATTCATTCAGAACATTCAATTTTGTCATTTTCGCAACTTTTTGGTAAAAGGATTAGAAGGTTCAATCAGTTCAATAGGTTCAATGTTCAATTGATTCAACATGCCAGGTTCAAAGGTTCAAAGGTTGCCTTAGTTAAAAAAAGAAGTGTGCACAAAAGAAAGAGTTAGGTGGATGCTTCCAAGTGTCAATAGCTGAGCCCCACTAAAATTTGTTTCTATAAATTGGTGGATATTGCCATGTGTCCCTCTTGAAGCTTGTTGGGAGCCTCCAAGTGTCAATATCTATAGTATCTTCCCTTAGCTTCACTATTTCAAGCAAAGACCATGGTGGGCCTGGGGATGAGTGACTAAATGAAGTGGAACATGCCAAGTGTCTGCATCTATGTAACTAACAAATGTATTCAGACTGTTCTAGGTGTCCCTTATAGAGATTGATGGAGGCCAACAAGTGTCATCATCCATGAGAACCTGACTGAGCCCCAAACATTTCTATGATGTTATAAAGGCCTGAGAAGGTGGATGCTACCAAGTGTCAATAGTGGAAGATGCCATGTATCCTCACCTGTTCCTACAAAAGATGCCACGTAACACTTGTTCAAAGAGTAGAAGGTGCCACGTGTCAAATGAAAGGGACACTCACAATACAAAGGCACATATGGAGCTAAGGAAAGTTTCCTTTGGATGAATTGTCTAAAGGAATCCTTTGGACATTTTGCCTGAAGGAAATAAAAGGGATAATAACCCACCGAAGAATCAAAGCCTAAAGGCCACTTCAAAGACACTAAAGGGAATGTTCCCTTTAGAAAAGGGTTTGAGCATCAGAGGGCTATGAAAGTTAACAATGTCACAAGCTGAGATAGTTTCAAATGAATCTTCATAAAGCAGAACCTGCCACGTGTCCTGACCCAATGCAATAGAAGCTGCCACATGTCTGCATTTGCACCCTCCTTAGTTGTTAACTAGTTTCAAAGCTTATTTTGATAAGCCTATTTCAAATCTATGGATGCTATCATGTGTCCTCACCCATGTCACAAAAGAAAGAAACCATGTCTAGTGAGAAAGACATAAAGGAATTACTAGGAAACATGATAGGCCTACAAACATCAAATTTGTTGTAATGAAGTGTCTGTTGATTCCAATAGACTCAAGGCATAGACCTGAATGCATTCAAAAAGCCTAAGGCTAGACAAAGAGAAGTAAGAGACAAAGAGGGAAAATTAGTGGGAGTTATTTCTAGTAGATGGAGCAGTTCACTAGGTAGATATTTGGGGCCTACAAACATTAAAAGCAATGTCTATTTGTCCCCTATGAGATAAAGGTAGAATAGAGAGTTGTGTGGCTAAACAAGTGATGGAATGAGAGATTCAAGCTTGGGATGAGGCACTAGAGATGAATTGACACACCACAGTCAAGGTAGCCACCCTACTCTAGCATGGCCCTTCTTGACAAGACTAGAATGCAACCAAGGCATTGAATGTGCTGAATGGGTCACTCCATGGGACAAAGTGCCAAGCCTCCCTCAGGCCTCTATATAATGTAATCTCTTATATCAGTTGAAAGGAGATCTTCCCCTTACCAGAATTAAAACTTTGCCCAAATTGAAAGGAATTACTAAGATTTTGAGCTCAGATTGTAATTCATATTATTCTATCTAAATGAGAAAACAAGTTACTTGCAGAATTTGTGCTATTATAGCTTGTGCTATCTTAAGAGATTATTCATATGTCCATTTCCTAGGAGCTTTCTTGTCCATTTGATTTAACAAGCAGAACTAGTGGAGGTGATCAGGAAGGTGTCCTAAAGGCCAACTGTGGGATGATGTTGTGCCCCCATAAGTACCTTCAGTGTGTTTCCATTTTCCTTTCCTATGTAAAGATCCTTGGGATGACGTGGTGGCCCCATTGTTCTTCATTTTTCTCTCTCAGGTTGCTGGTCACTCAGCACCCCTGTTATCGGTTACTTGCTACATAAAAGATTTATGCTTCCTGTTGAAGAACACTTCTGAAAGAAGAGAAGTGCCTTCTGTCATTGCACTAATATTTCTACTATTTAGGAAGGAATCTGGCTCTTGGCTGAAAGTTGCTTCTGAAAGAAGAGTACCTTCCCCATCACCCAGGATTTCTTCCTTGTTTATCAGCATCATCTCTGAAAAAAGAGAGACGGATGGTTTATCCCACCCCTGTGTCTTACTTTCTACATATATATATATATATATATATATATATATATATATAGAGAGAGAGAGAGAGAGTATATAACCTCTGCATATTTAATAGGGAACCTCCCCTTGATGAGAGGAGAGATTTGTCTATGGTTGATGTAGTAAAGCTGCACACTTGGCCAACCAATCCTCCTGCTATGGTTGATCAGACCTATTTTGTTGATCAGTATGTTGATTAACAAAATATTCACCCAACAAGGTGAAAATCTAAAATCTTCAAAAATAATAAAATTGGAGGCTTAGGTAGGCATGAAAATTATCCCCTTGGTAAATTATATAAGACAATCTTATTAGGTTGTTGTGAAACTACCTTAATAATAGTAATTATTTCCTTTTTAGGTCATGTAGGTTTCACCATGTAACTTGGTTTCATATTAAAATTACTATTGTATTTATTTGGTGTGTTTACTACATAATTAAGTTTGTTAAATGAAATAAGTTTCATTTCATGATCGTGCAGTGTATATCATAAGTCATCAAAAAATTTAAACTTTTTGAAAACAATGGAAGTATGTAATAGGGAAAGAAAATTTTTATTTGAAGATGTATTGATTATCTTAATAGACAATTGGATTGGTCATTTTAGCCTACATTTTATTGTACCTCAAGACCTATTCATTTATAGGTTCATTTTTTCCTTGTTTGATCTTTATAATTTGGGCATAAGAAACTTTTTCAATAATATTGATATATAATTGTGTTAAAACAAATCTGTAAGAGGTTTGAATTATTTTACTTATTAGATTGTTAAATCATAAAACCACTATAGAGAATAGTCCTTAAGGCTCTTTGTAAATAATTTGGTCAAAACGTTATCATTTAAGGCATAACCAAGGCATGATTCACAAAAAGATTTGAGATGCTCAGGATCACCCTTGCCATCATACAATGTGAACTTAGGTACAAAAAAATAGTTGGAAAGTAGATTAAAGATATTTTAGGTGTAATAAGGTTATGAAAAACCTCTTGTGAATTAATAACATAAGTGACTTAATATAATTTTTAGATATTTTTAACTTTATATTGTGAAAATTTTCTAGTTTGGAAAATATATTGCACATTTTGATCACTAAGGTTTAAAGTGTGAGTAGTCATAAAAGGAGGTTTATGCATATTTTGAGTTGGTATTTATCCTTCCAAGGTTTTTAACTATTATATTTTTCTATATCTATTATATAATTTGTATGTCACATAATCATATCCCAAAATTAGCAGATGTTTTTATTAAATACTTGGAACTTCCTCATTATCCACCTAAGATGGCTCAAATAAATGATATGGGTTCACCAAATGTTTAACCCTAAATTTAGATATGGGATATCAAGGGTTAAGAATACATAAATGATTAAGTAAAAAGGTTATAAATAAATATATATCAAGATAATTATTTTTAAAATCAGTTAAATAGTTTATTCTAAATTTATTTACTAAGATATACCGAAAATAGAAAGTATAACTATTGAATGATATTATGATAAATTAGAAATAAATTCCTCAGTTGGTTTACTATGCATTTAGATCTAGGTTAAAAAAATATGAAAATGGACTACATTAGGATCCTAGAATAGTCATCAAACCTTGGAATTTTACATTATCTATCCTTGGATGCTTGCATCAGATCTAGAATTTCTCATCAATATAAGAATATGATCTAGATGTAGGTGTATCATATAAAATACATATGCAATTTAGATGTGACTAACTATAACCTTATAGGTTTTATGTTTCCTTTATTTTTATGTATATGGATTGTGTGCATAGATTATCACTTCTTTAAATGATCAAAACCCTAGCTTACTCACCCTTGGAAAGACTATGGTAAAAATGGGTTAGTGTGGTCATGTTGTTGATTCAACCTAATGAGTTATTTGTTAATGGGCATTACATACATAGATAATAGTTTGAAAAGGGCTAAAATTTATCTATTTATCCCCTATATATTGGATTATGTGTGCATAATGATGTAATATGTGATAGTCAAGTACATATAGTGACTAAGCTTGTAACTTAGAAAATATGGCTCATGGGTTTCACCTTCAATACTTTAGACTTGTCTATAGACTTATCCTATGATTTATATGTAAATATTAATCAATAGGTAAACATTGATCACTCAAATTTTCCATTGGTATTTATTTGGTTGTTCTTTATGTGAGAGGTATTAATATACTACGTGAGTTATGAATGAGGATTGATATTGTATATATACCAATCCTTTCATAAAATCTCTAACAATAAAGCACATAGGTTGAAAATAATGACATGTTACATTTGTAAATTGGATGAATTTTGGGCACTGGACACTTAGTTACAAAATGGACACATGCATTGATGTAGGCATCTAGTTGGGATGTAGGTGCCAGAGAAGCTATAAATTAGGTGTAGGTTCCAAACCAACTGAGAAGGATAATGATTAGGTTTAAAGTAGTTTTCATAATATAGAAGGTGTAGTCATTAGAATAACAAATGGTTAGACTAAGATATAGTAGATGCAAACATTTTGGTAGTGGGAATGTCTTAAATATGAAGGGTAAAACTATAACAGGTATTTACCAAGTGTATAATTATAAGGTATTAAATAATTTAGATTTAGTGTATAAACTAATATAAATTAAATTATATTTATTTTATCTATTTATCATTATTTAAAAATTAAAATATAACCAATTGATGTAAAGATAACTTTTCTACAAATTGAGCTTGAGGAAGAAATAATCATGACGCATCTAGATAGTTTTAAGGTTAAATGAAAGGAGGATTTAATGTGCAGGATGAAAAGGTATATTTATATATTGAAGCAATCACCAAGTATGTGGACTCAAATATTAAATATATGTGTGTTAAGACTTGGTATTAAAAAAAAAAATATGATCCATGTGTGTATTTTTAACAATAATATGAAAATTTTATTCTCATAATTTTATATGTAGATGGTGTGTTGTTAATTAGCAACAATAAAGATATTAGTAGTCAAGTATAAATTATCATTTTATTTTTATATGAGAGATATAGGAGATATAAAATTTATATTTTGCATGAAAATTAAAAGAGATCATGAAAATATAAAACTTTGGTTAAATAAAATAAAATAAATTGGGATGATTATGCAAAGGTTTATAATTCAAGAAAGTAAACTTATGATTGATCCTTTTCTAATTGGTCAAAAAATATCTATTAAATAGTGTCCCAACACAATATGAGAGATTGAGTACATGTTTAAAATATTATTTGGTAGTGTTTTTGGAAGGTTTATGTATGCAATAGTATGTACGAAACCTAATTTTGCACATGTATTGGGAGTATGAGAATATTTATGTCAAATCCAAGTAAGTAAAATTACACTATGATAAAGAGGATCATAAATTATTTATATGGAACATATAACTATCAAATATGATATCAAGGTAATCCTAATAAAATAAATACATTGAGTTTACATGGATTTATGTATTATAATTATCTTAGAATATTGATTATTATAGATTATTAATGCATATGTATTCAAAATTTTCAATGGAGTTATAATTAAGTTAATCATATTATAAGCAAGTGTTTTAATATACACCATAGATCCTATGTAAAAAGTCTAATACCCCATTAAAAAAAATTTAAACAAAATTATTTTTTCATGATTTTGTATATATTTTACATATATTAATAATCTGTCAAATTTTATGACCTATATTTCATTAAAAACCATTATGCTTTATATTCTTAGATCATGTTTTTTATACCTATGATATTGAAATATTTATTATGTAGTTACCTTTTGATGTGCCTCACACATGTCATATGGGAAAACAATAATTGATAAGTACAATATTATATTGTATTATAGTTAAGTTAATACAATATTAAGTGAGGTTACTATGTTGGGATTTTTTGTGTAATGGTTTCCTAGGAGAAAACATGTGTATTGTGAAATATTATGTGTGTGTAATTCATTTATTAATTTGATAGGTTAAAATGGGTTGAAGGGACCCAAACCCAGTATAAAAGAGAGAAGAATGAAAAGTGAGAGAAAACAAAACAAAAAACTAGATGGGATAACGCTAAACACCCTAACAACTAGCCTAAATTCTACTAAACATCAACCAAAAACTAGATAAGAGCAAAAAAAGGACCCAACTATAAAAAATGGGAATAACTAAAGTTATTTTGACTTAGAGTAGGTGACTAGCTACTTGATTTCTATATTAGCTTTCTTATGGCATTCTCCTCTAGTGCATCTATTGATTAATTGTTCCTCTTAATTTTTTGGCTTATTTATTTTAAGGTTTACATGAGGGGATTCTTTTATGCTATCCTCAGTAATCTAGGCATCCTCCTCCCCAATATCCTTATAAAAATATTCCTCACTAGAATTTTGGGTCTCAAGGGTCCTATGATCATTCATCATAAACTTATTAAATTTGAGAAAATTATTTAGCCTCTTGAATTCCTCTAAAAATTATTCATAGAGGAGATTTCAGATTAAAATTTTAGTATGGATTTTTAGAAGTCAGTATTCAACACCCTTGTTGGTATCAGCCCCTAGGGTTACTTTTCTTTTAGAGGCAAAAAGGGGCTTTCAAGATCAAATTTATTATTCTAAACTCAAGTACTAGAAGCCCGCAATTGCTTTCCTTGATTATCCTCTTTAGAAGCTAAGGATTGAGTGCCCTCCATCTCCAACTCCTCCTTATCACTATTAATATCAATTGACTCAAAAATGTTCTTAGACCAGACTAGTTGCCCCCTTTTTATCAATAAAAAAATGAGGCCCTAGTAGATAAGATCCATGTTAGGGTTATTATTAAAATTTAAAATAGAAACCTCTAATGATTACAATAGAAAGAAGGGGATACTGATGAGATGCCCCTTGAAATGGTTCAAAAATAAGAAGTGATGCAACTATAAAATGGTGTGTTTACCTTCCAAAGTGATGTACACCATTATTTGGAGACATACCTCTAACCAATTCCTTCAAAAATAAACACACATGTAGCCTTTGTTGGAAAAAGGTTTTGACCTATATTTATCCTTCTCTGTCCTAAAGAAAATGTGCATGAGTTCCTCCTTATGGTGTTTATCTTTGAATGCCTTCACTTTGTGGCATTCCATTCTTATTGTCTCCCTAATAAACTCCTCTATTATTTGAATCTTTAACCCATGCATTCTCACCTCATGATCATTAAAACAATGGGAAAAATACATTGAGGTTGATGTGTCGATCCCCACCAACCTTTCCACGAATTGAGCTAGCGCCCCTGTAACCATTTTCTACCAGACATGACCATTTTTATTTAACCATTATCATTTTTCTTTGTGTGTGTAATTTATAATATTTAATTTTATTACAAATATTTTGTTAGTATTAATTTTCTTGTATAGGTTTATAGTTAATTTTATGTTCAAATTTACTAGTTATTATAATAAAGACCTATATGTTATGATTGTCTAGTTGTCGCTAATTTTTATTTATGTAGTTGCATTTATCCTATTAGGGTTTTGCTATCTAGTTTTTTTTACCTATGTGTCATCTAATTTCTATTATTTATATAAATTTACTTTGAAGATATGAAGGGCATAATTTTTAGAAAATATAAATTTCATCCTTTAAATATCTTTCACTCCAAAACAAAAAAAAAATTATGGAGCTAGGAAACTATCTAGGTGGCAAAAACTATTTATACCACACATGTGAAATAATAATTACATAAAATTATATGATTATGTTGATAGAATATATAGAGTGAGGTTTCATGAAATTCATCTTCCCTAGAAGTGATCATGCATCTATATGCATCCTAGTACCCTCTTTTCTCATAAGGAAAATGAAGAGAGATCAAGATAGATTGATGATGTTGTAAGTGTATCAGAATCAATGAGTTTTGACTTGATTGATATTTACACCTTGATATTATAAGTTTTCTTATACCTTTTTATATATCCCTATTTGTTTTTAGTTTCATGATTCCTCATAATTTTTTAATGAATTGATTCAACTTTTTATAAGTAGGGAGACATATGATAATGTATGCACACTTGCACTCACTATGGTGATATATAAAAATGAGTAAAGGTTAAATATTATAGGAAATGTGAAGATGGTCCCACTAAACTAAAAGGTACAAACCTGTAGGTATACATGTTTGTCCAAGATAAACCCACATAGTGTATGGATTTGTTTAGGAGATGGTTTTGGCTCTATTTTTAATCCAGGTCTAGGTGATAAGTTATAAATAATAAATATGCATTAATAAAGACCTTTTTAATAAGTTTGAGGTTATTTTAATCTCAATGGACCAAGTATATACCTATTATGGCACCAAAGTAGGCCTAAAAACATTATAGATATATAATTTTAAAATAATAAGATAAATTTTGAATGAGGCTTTGGGAATAACGGTCCTGTGACAATTTTAGGTGTATAAAAATCTTTGGATAAATAAACCTACTATAAAAGGGTAGGAAAGAAATTCTTAAGAAGATTGTTAATATTAAAATAATTACATGATACCATTTTACTTAGATTTGGAGATACTTAAGATATACATGATTTTTTATTACACATCATCCAAGGGTTGCGTCATAATGTTTACATATTAATTTAGAAGTTAGATTTTGGTATATTATGTTCTAATACAATTATTTTTAAAATACAAAAGTTATGAAGCATTGTGAACAAAAGGCAAATTTTGAGACGCACGTTGATACTATTTAATAGGTTATTAAATAAAGTGGAATATTTGAAATAAATTAACAATCAATAAAAGAATTTTGAGAAGTAATGGTAGAATTAAAAAGAGTGGAAGAAATATAAATAGGAGGAATGGTTTTAGAAGATAAATAGTAAATGACCAAATTATGAGGCATGGAAGGTGATCTTCCAATAGCTCAATCTACATTGTCTACATTAAAATATCTATTATTCACACTATAAGTCATATATATATTTTTTAAATTAATTTAGAGGTATTGAATTAGGATTTATTATTGGAAATTTTTATATATAATAACAATTTTCTATATTTACTTAATTTTAGATGTGATGTGTTTCCTAAAAATCTCAAATATTTCTTCCATATTATTTTCATCATGTTGATTAATAATTATAAACTTAATATCCATTCTTTTCATTATTATTATAAAATAATTTAACATAATTTGCAGTAGATAATACAATTATAATAGAGGAAAAATTAAAATCTTTGAATGGATTTTTTTTTTCAATAAAACGAGAGGAGTTTCAATAAAATAAATAGGGTTGAAATTTATTATATCCATATACCTAAATAATATCTTATTTATTATCAATTTATGTGTCATAACATGAAAACATATGTAATATGAAAATAGAACAAGGTATGAAAAATATGGAAGGATAAAACCAAAGGTTTTAATGTAACATATGTCTTACCCTATTTTTAGTAATGTCAACCCTAAAAAAGATTGAAACTATGTGTATAATTCAAATTACAATATACAAAAATTAATCTTAAATATTAATATAAAATGTCATAATTGATTTAAAAATTACACTTTCTAAATATATAAATTACTAAGGATGATTAATGTTATTCTATTATTTTCAAGACTAAGACAAAGTGAAAATGGTAGGAAGGATGAAAAAACTAGACTACAGGTCATTTTGATTAGGATTTGGATGTATATTTGTGCTCAGAATGTATCATTAGACTCAAGTTGGTATTTTTATATTTAAAAAAAAGAGAATTGATGGTTATATCTATCAAGATTTTTATCTTTAGTTTGGTATAGGTAGGTGACACTAATTATTTTTTGTCTCTGTATCCAATCCCAAGATTTAATAATGTACATAACTCATATAATTATAGATTTTTCCATTTAAAACCCAGGTTCACCTATAATGATAATATGATGCCTAAAATAGGAGAAGACATTTAGGTTGGGCTAACCTCGACCACTCTCCATTGACTAGTTGGGCATTACCTGCACATCCAATAATCTAAAGAGGTAATTAAAACTACATATAACTCTTCCTTTTAGGTGGATGTGTAAAATAGTGATAGTTGAATGTATGCAATATGTGATATAACTATTTACAATTAAAAATTTACAATATTTACTAGTCACTTAAGTTATTAAAATGCTATAAGAGTCTACACTTAGTGACTGATTATAAATTTGGTAAAAATATGTAAATCCTCTTGAATGTTAAAGTGTTTTAATGGGATTGATATGTGATTACTAGATATATTATAGATAGATTATAGGATTACACATAGATATTTTTCTAGGAGAGTCTTTTTTTAATCTCTCATTCCATTAAGATGCTAGCAAGATTAAACAACACAGAGTAATGATATGAATTTGAAATGTGACCATTACATGGCATAAGATGAAACATTTAGAGTTATGTTGTACCATAAAATAGTATTTTATTATTTTGAAGTTAATTTATAGGATAAATGAACATTGATTTGATCATCTAGATATTTTTGAGTTAGATAAATAAGTAATTTGATACAAATTATGAATTTGCTAATTGGTTACTAAAATCAACCTAGGAAGTTTAAGACATGTAGAATGCATGAGGATGTGAGATAATAGTTAATGATATACATATCTATATAAATAAGTAATTTAGGATGAAGGTAAGTAGAAAATGACATTGTTAAGTATCAATTACCAAATTTTAGTGTCTACAAATTATTGCCTTTATTCCAACATGGAAATATAATTCAAATACTAGAGTAAAATGATAAAGATGTCCCTAAGTTGTGTAAAACACACTTTATATTTGGTAGAATCATTTAAATGTGACTCCAATAAAAACCTAAAATGAACATATGATGGTCAATTTCCATTAGAAAAATTATATAAATACATAAAGTAAAATTTTAAATGAAGAGAAAGGAAAGATTGATCTTGTGTATGGGTAAAATTGCATTGTAACTTGTTGAAGATGATTATTCCTTATTAAATCATTAGATAATGGTTCATATTATTGAACCCTTTTGGATAATTTGGTGTAATAGATACCTAATTTATGTAATTAAGTTGAGTGTCATGAATTAAGAAGGTAAATTCCCTCAATCATTATTGAAGAAACCAAATACGGAATAGTGTTAGGTAGTTCAAATATATAAAACCATGAAGGTAAATTCCTCCAATCATTATTGAAGAAACCAAAAATGGAATAGTGTTAGGTAGTTCAGAGATATAAAACCTCAACTACTCTAACTATATAACTAACTCACACTATTATTGTGTCCCAAAGATAAAAGGTGGAAGCCATATATTGGGATCATGGATAGATGTTAGGATATTGAGATATGCATAACCTTAATTTCATTACTAATTTAATAATGGATCAATCACTATATATGGTATTATAAATTCAATATTTTAAATGTGCTTAAAATAAATAAATTTTCATAATGTAAGACTACATGAATAAAATTCCATGTGTCATGATATAAATTGATTGGATTCAATATTAGTAAACTCTAAAAATGTGTACACATGAAATAAATTCCATTCTCCATAATTTTAATTATTTGGTACCAATATTCTATAGAAAGATATGCATATATATGCTATGTGTGTCTCATATTTTAAAACTCTATTTTTTTAAAACCATGTGCTATGAAATGAGTGTATATGCCCCCAAATGTAATTAAAATATTTGCATATATAGAAATCATGTAAGTCATGTCCTATGCAATGAGTTCATATTCCCTTCATATTCCCCCAAATGTTATTTGAATGTATAGAACTATCCAAATTTGATATCTAAACTAATATATAATACCTATAATTTTTAAAATATCTATGAAAATATATAATTTATGTTCATGGAGGATTAAGTATATATTAAAAATATCACTAATATGCCCCACTTTTGAGGTTAGTGGCATAACATAATGAGTTAATTGTATCATATTATGTATAAAGATATAATAATGTTAACATGTTGAGTATGTCATCATAGTATTAAACATGTCATAAAATCATGTAAAAAAAATATGTAATGAAAATTCATATAAGTGTCATGTTTAGATGTATATAAAAATTAGGCATTTAGTAATAATAATTACTAATAATTGTATAATAATAATACATTATATAAGTGCATTATATGGATCATGTCACTCTAAAAATAATAATCACAAAAATATCCTTAAGAAACATCACAAAGTAAAAATAAAAATAATAACATATAATGTTACACATATGGCCAAGGGGATGTAGATAAGGGACAAATAATTGTCACAAAAATAATTCCAATAAACCATAATCAAGGGGGAATAAATGAAAAATAAATAAGGACAAAAAACTACAAACATGGGGCAATAAAAGTTTCAAAAAAAATTCTAAAAGGCCACATAAAATATATAATCAATGCATAGCTAGTTAAAAAAATAAAAATATAAAATAGTCAAAGAACATACAAAGTAGTCTACAACATAATTATGTAATATAGGAGCATCCATGCAAATAAGTTTTATTGAAAATAGTGTACTATTTTTGTTAAGTAATTGAGCACACTTAGTTAGAATTAGTAGTGTTAAATTAAGGATGAAGTTACATGTGCATGTAAGGACACTAACGTACAATAGTGAAAAAATGTGGTCATGCATAAGATCAAGGAGGAATGTACATGGAATAATTTTAGATCTAAAGTGTGAAGGAAGGACCAAAGCCTCTAAAATAAAATTTTTTGACTAGAGGGACACATCACCTTGACCTCTAATTTTTTTAACCAATAGGTAGGAATAGTAATAAATATAACAAACATGTATTTAATTTAAAATATTAACCAAAAAATTAGTTAATAATATAGGTGGATATATGAAAATAAGGAGATATAATATATATTTTAATAAGGGTCTATAAATTATAGAAAAAAATATCATTCAAGTAGTTGGGTGAACTAAATAACAAGACTCTTCTAAAATGTTTAGTTAGCCAGGAAGGAGAGAAAAGAAGAAGACAATGAAAAAGAGTGAAAATAATGTAGTGACTTGTAAAGGGATATGATTGAATTATTTTAATCTTAGTGAATGAGTGATGCATATTATTAATCAATTTGTATATCTAAAAACTTATGTACATTTATTCTTATACATCACAAAATTTGGATTTTTTATACTTGTGTGGTGTGTATGTATGAGGAAACTTAGGATACTTAAGTTGATGTCTCTTCATTGGGATATAAAATCTTAGTACCACATTATTCTGGTATCAAATTATATTTATAATCTTCTAAAGTATTGAGGATATTTCATACATAATATTTTAAGAGGAGACTTCTCATAGTAGTGTGAGAATTCAAATTTGAAAATGTTACCAAGAAGAGTCATTAGTAGAGGAGAAGTAACTTAAATAATTTTAATTAAATGGATGATTTATGTTTCATACAGTCACACTTGATTATTTTGAAGAGGATTTAAAATAAGGGTTAATTTCAATGAATGATGAGAGTGATGATGGAATAGGAGAACATATCAATGCAGATGAAGAAACTATAGGAGAAGGTGGAGTGGATGTTGAGGAGCCTAATTAATCTAGTGAATAAAGGTTATTTAGAGATATATTTTACATCAGTAAGGTCGTTATAGTATACTTTCCATGTTACTTGATAATTTTGAATATAGAAGAATTGGTCAAATGGGTCAATGTAATGGAAGAATAATTTTAGTAAAATGACATTGCTGAACCCAAGCATGTCAAGATGACATGGGAAAAAAGGGAAGGAATTAAATCATTTTGGTGGAAGTAATTCCAAATTGAATGAATTATAAGAGGTAAAGGATATATAATGAAATTGGATATGATCAATGTTAAGATAAAGGAAAATATATTTCCTAAAGACCATCATAAGGAATTTTATAAAAAGCTTTGAGCACTAATACAAAATAAGAGGTTAGTTAAAGAAATACTAAACAATCATATGATATAAATATTTAGTGTAGTCACTATGAATTGGACAAGGAGAGAGGTGTGTTATAGATTAGTAAGTTACCCTTTGTAATTCCATATGTGTTAATTTTTCTTTAGACCCCAACTATCAATGAAGCCTATAATATGGTTCTTAGGATACAAGATAAATTTTTGAATATGAAACCAAATATCACATGAGGTAGAGGAAGGTATGTATGAGGAAGAGAAGGTGATAGAATAAAATATTCAAGGAAAGTTGTAAATGGTAACTTGATGAGTGATGCATCTAGTCAGGTTTGAGGTGGTGCATGAGGGTTTAAGAAAGGGAAAACATAATGATGAGGTGAATTTTATTAATCCATAGGAGTATTTACACTAAACATAGGAAAATAAGTGAATTATTAGGAGTATGTTTCAAATGTGGACAACCAAGACATCGGTAATTTAAATGTCCATAGGCACAAAGTTAGGATAGCTAGAGGATGGATACAAGCACATACATCACACATTTGGGTGGATAATCCATTAGATTGGCAGAGAACTTAGAGGATTCTAAGCATGGATATAAATTAATGTTTAAAATATTTTTTATGAAGCTATCGAAGGAATATAGGGAACTAACATAGAGTAAGATTGCATTCTAGACTATATCCAAACCATGGGGAAAAGGTGGAAAGATGATAATTTATAATGAAAATATGGATAACTTAATTTCCATGGATATGGTTGAGAATATATGAATAAATAAGTTTGCATATCTAAATTTTTATAATTTCTATTAGTTACAGAAGAGTCAAAAATTACTTATTAATGAACAATGTTTGGTGAAACTCTAAATAGGTTCATATTAGGACAAGGTGTGGTGTGACATGATGTCCATGGGTGTGTGTCATGTAATTTTAGAAAGACCTTGATAGTTTAACCAAAAGTTAGTACATGATCAGTGCATAAACACATATCCCTAATACCATTCAAGGATGAAGTATAAAAGGACATGATAGTGTGTGTGAGAGAGTGTTAATGGTTTCATGAAAAGAATTCATAAGGGCACATGAAAAGAGTAATGTTACAAGATTATACATAGGATGTCACAAGAGGCTAGTGTGAAATATAAAGAAAACATTGAGGAGACACTACTATGTGAAGTGAAGGGATTTTCTGGAGATTTTACTAACATAATCTCAAGTGACCTACCAAAGAAGTTACCACTAGTGGGGAGCATTATCCAAAACATAGATATGACTCATGTATAAATATTTCAAAATAATTCCATACACATGATGAAACTTAAGGAGAACAAGGAAGTGTAGAGGAAATTGTATGAGTTTCTAAATAGAGGGTTAATAATATAAATTTTGAGCCCATGTGTAATACTTTTAGTGTTGGCACCAAATAAGGATGGAGAATGGTTAATGTATAAAGATTCACACACAACATAATATATTAATATAAATTATAGATTTAAATTATCATACATGGATGATAACATGTAATGCTTAAGTGGCACAAGGTATTTTAGCAATATTGACTTGAAAAGTGTGTCTCACTATATCAAGATCCACAAAGGAGATGTTTGGATAATAGTATTTAATGAGAAAAGAAAGATTTCATGAGTGGCTAGTCATGTAGATCAGATTAACCAATACTCCTAGAATATTTATTAGGTTGATGAGTGAAGTATTTAAACCATTCTTAGGAGGGTACCTAATCTTGTACTTCGATGAAATTTTTTTGTTTATCAAGACTAAATAGGAACATGTGGTTCACTTGAGAAATGGGTTGGATAAGTTGCACCAAGAGAGGTTGTTGATTAATATGAGTAAATTCAATTTATGAGTGGATATTTAGTGTACTTTAGTTTTTTCATTTCCAAATAATGATTTAATATATACATTAAGAAGGTACATGAAATAGTATAATGGCCATTATCCAAAAGTTCTTTTGAGGCATGAAGATTTCATGGCTTGTCAAGCATCTATAAGTAGTTCATAACAAATTTTAGTGGGATATGTTCAACCATCAAAAAATAATTGTGTGGGGATGAAAGAATTTTTTGGATATAAGTGGTAGAGCATATTTTTCCAACACTAAAGGAGAAGGTGATAGATCAATTGGTGTTAGCCCTAATAGACTTCAATAAAGTGTTCCAATTTGATTGTGATGTGAGTGGTGTAGTGATAGGAACATTTTTAAGTCAAGAAGAGAAACTAATAACATTTTTAGTGAAAAAATGAATGATTCAAAGAACTAGTATTTAATCTATGAATAGTATTTATGGGACATAGTAAAAACACTAAATAAGTGGAGGTAATATTTATTTCTAAATTATTTTTTGTTATATATAGACCACTAGATAATACATTTTATTTACAACCAAGGAAAATTAAGTTAGAATAACATGAAGTAGATGGTATATCTACATATTTACACATTTATATTTAATCACATGAGTATAAGTTCAAAAAATGTGGCTAAAATGTTGAGTAGGAGAGTGTTTATATTGAATGAGATGAGAATGTAAGGATTTTGATTCAATAAATTAGTTTTAAATAGAAGATGAAGAATTTTAAGACAAAAGGAATGCTTGTGTGAATTCAAAAAGTATGAATGAGATGCCATGATTGGATTATGTAATATAATATGGGATTGTTTTCAAGGGAACTCAGTTATGTATACCTAGAGGTTTGATGTGCCAAAAATTGGTGAAGGAAAAATGTTGTGAAAGATTAGCCGAGTATAGGTATAGATGTATATACATATGTGCAAAGGTTTAGTATTCTCTAATTGGTGATAAGAAAGAGCTAAAATATAGGTTTATAACACCCTTAATCATGCTATAGAATCCATGTGAAGACATTATCATGTATTCGTTCATGGATTTCCAAAGACATAGAGGGGAAATTATTCCATTTTTGTTTTAGTAGATTGATTTTCCAAGATGACACATTTTATTGATTGAAAAGAGAACAGTCATGAAATTTTTTGCCAATATGTTATTTACAGAAATGGTGAAAAAACATGAAATACCACACAACATAGTTTTAGATAAAAACACCAAGTTTGTATGCCATTTTTGGATCACCTTAAAGAATATCCTAGGAGCAAGGCTAAATGATAGTTCTACATATCATTTTTAGAATGATGGACAAATGGAGGTCATTAACAAGAGCCTTAGGAATGTAGTAAGATTCTTAGTTGGAGATAAGCCACCCAAATGGGAGATTGTTTTAGTTTAGGTTGAGTTTCCAGATAAAAACTATGTTAATTGAAGTATCGGGACAAATCCTTTCTAATTTATCTATGGAATTACTCCAAGAGGATTCATCAAGCATTAAAAAATAGAAGAGGCATGTGGAGTGAGCATGGAAGTAAGCAAAGGATTACACTCAATACATGAGAAGCTTGCATGAAGAAGTGAAACAAAGGTAAGACTAGAATAGTCAATAATATAAGTGGCATGCAAATAAGAAGTGTAGGATTAAGTAATTAGACTTAGGAGACTTAGTGTTGGTACATTTTTTCAATGAAAGGTTTACATGATCAACTTGAATTAAATTGAAGTTGAAAAAAATAGGGCCACATAGAATGTTGCACTTTTTTTGGAAACTGCATATGAAATCAAGCTATTTGAAGAGATGGATATATCACCTATATTTATGTATCATATTTGTCTTATTTTTATAAGGCATGAGTATTAGATTAGAGGGCATAGATACTGGATAAGGAAAGATATGAAATATAGAAATGATTAGACTCAAAGGTTGTGAATAAAATGTGCAAAAAGGACTATAAGGTGTAGTTTATAAAGTGAAATAACTTCACAGAAGAAGATTCATCATGGATAAAAAAATTTGGTATTTTTATTTAGGGATATGATCTTTAAAATATCAATTTATAATTAGGGGATCACATTTTAATTTCCTAGGGTGTCTGATGTATGTTTGTCTAAGAATAAATTATATCTTTCATACTTTGAATACCACATACTAACTTTTACAAATAATTGTGTTCCTAGTCATAATTAGTAGTTTGAATGTAAGGGTGAAGTTAATTACATGCATATGGCCACTAAGACATGAGAGTAGATGAAAATTGGTTTCAAATAGGATTAAGGGAGAACACATGTTAGAATATTATAGATCTAAGGTATAGAGGAAGGACCAAAGATGCTAATGTTGAAAAGTTTTGTCATTCATGTCACGGTCAATGTTCATTGATGTCAAGATACATTTGATAAAGATGCATGGTGAAGTAGTATGTGATAAGAGAGAATTTGAAGTAAACCTATTATATCTATGTTGAGAGATAATTAAAAGTCAACATAATGATTATTTTGAGGTTGATGTCATGGTTAATTACAAGGTAATCATGTTTGAGTACCAGTCCTTGAGTATAAGGTTCTTGAGAAGCCTAGTCATACCAAGCCTAGTCATGTCATGAGCATGTGAATGATGATCATGTATAGGTATGTAAAAAAGTATGACATTATATTAGTAACATAAAATTCATGTGATCAAGGTGTATAAGTGTCAATGAGTGTTTCAAGGTCAGTTGTCATGCTTCAAGCATTTGAGAAGCCTAGTCATGACACTAGTAATAACATGAAGAGACCTTGTGAGAAGATATGATATTGATGTCCTAGTAAGATGAATTAAATGAGGAATAATATAATGTATTATATCTTTAATTATACATATAAGTCATTGGATCACTCAGGTGATTTTTAAGGTGAGCCTATAGGGGTAGGACCTAATGATCTAGCATGCAATTAGACTAGTTCTGACCCTACCTAACCTAATAAGGTGTCATGAGATATTATAAAGGCATATGAAGAATTTATGGTAGTGTATGATCATGTTAATAGGTTTTATGACACATATTAGGTTTTGATAGTTTAGAAAGTTTCTAAAAGCTCAGTTTTAAGGCCTAATGTGAGTTACAGGTCAAAGCTAAGCAAGCAAAGAGAGATATGGTGGTTAAATGAGGTCTAAGTTTCAGATTTAAATATTATAATAATAATAATAATAATAATAATAATAATAATAATAATAATAATAATAATAATAATAATTTTATAATTTTTAGTGATTTCATAGATTTTCCTAGTTGTTTTTATCAAGTATGAGGTCAAATTTTTAAAGAAAAGGCACGAAAATTGGTTTCGAGGTTTCTCAAGTCAACAAAATGAAGGGTTCTCAACCCAAGAAGAAATTTCAAGTGTTTATTTTCATGTTTAACCTATGTATTGTAACCTAATCCATTAATTTTATATGGGTAAGGGTCCTATCTCAAGTTTCCAATAATTGGTTTATCTAATGAATGGCTAAGCTTTATGAATGATTGTTAAGACTGAAGGATGGTTTAAACCCTCAAAGAACCCTAATAGTGACCCAATATGAAATATCTTGTTATAAATCTCTAAAAATTGATTTATATGGATATTTAATATATTTTATAATTTATTAAAATTTCCTAGGAAGCTCTAGTTGTGATTGGTTTGTTAGGTAAGTGAATGGACTCTACAGGAAAGGCCTTATTTCTCAAAGAATTTCTATAATAATAAGAGTTGACAAAGTCAAAGTTGATAAATGGATGAATTTTAAAGATTGAGACTTGTATCATATGTAAATTTTGGTTTCTAATTAGGTTCTATTTCTTAGGTTTACTAAACCAATTATACAAGTTGACATATCGTTAACAAGCCTAATGGTGCAAACATTGAGAAAACCAAGTAGAAGTGAGAAGTTGATTAAGCACATGATATCATCGATTAGGGATGAATCAAAGTGAATGGAAAGTTTTTTAAATAATTTTAATAAATTTTCATGTAGGATATGTGTTTTGGAGGTTAGTGGATATGATGAAAATGTTATTCATAAGTTAACTTGTTTAGTGAAGATGAGACAATGAGGTGCAAGTTTATGAGATTTGTCTACAAGACTAATATTGTAAATTTACCATGGTATATTTCTATTTTATACTTGCATAATGATATCATAATATCACTCAAATTTATCATAATTCTCTAAAAGTGTCTACACAGGTGTTGAAAGTCATTATCATCATGATTACACTTGAGGATAAACTAGCAAATCTGGGTAAACAAGTTACGGTGATGAGTTGGGGGATATTTGCCATGATATGAAGAATAAAATTCATATTAATTTTTTTAATGAAATTAATGTCCTATAAATTATTTTAATAGTCTTGGGATTCAATGAAAATTATTGAAATGGTAAAGCCAAAATGGGTTGATTGGTTTAGGTTTGACTATGTACAGTAAAGACAAAATATTGGTTTACAAGAAAATATTTGGCATTAGACCTTGTGATACTTGAGAGTGATATATATATATATATGTAAAATAATTTATTAAAGGTTTTATATGTTATATAAATTATTTTTTTTGATGTTGAAGATCAAGTTCACATGATTATGTTTTGAGGCTTGTTGGCAGTTTTGAGTGGGCTACTTGTAGAGAATGGTTTGAGTACTTTTACCCTATTTTGGGAAGTTTAAATAATATGGTGAGGTACATGAGGTCATTTATATGTTTTATTTATTATTTTTTCCATGGTTTCTTATAAAATTTGTGTTTATGCTTCATTTGTTATAGATAGACTTTCTAGGTATGCATATGCCTAATATGAACAATATTAATGGTGTACTCCAAGTAGTGGTTTGAGCTAAAGGAGTTACGAAGATTAAATAATATTAGTGATGGTATATTTATGTGTAATATTATTTATTCCTATCATGTGATGTGTTTTAATTTTCTCCAAGATTTTCAAAGAATAGTGTGTGTTAAGTAGGCCTAATGGGATTTGTTCTCCATGAGACCTAAAGGAGATATAAGGACTAATTGAAGTAATTCAAACCTAAACAGACTAAAAAAAAAATTATTCATGTGTATAATATTTCCTAATATATATTCCATTTCTGACCTAAGAGGATAGATGTTTTTGGCCAACTAAGAAGGATATGAACAAGAAACTTGTATAAAGACTAGGCAATTTTAGGCCTATTGAAGAGTGATGTAGAAGTGAACAAGAAAAGATATTTACTAGAAGAATTTGGTATTTTAGACCATAAAATGAGTTTTTAATATTAGTGATGAATATTTTATATAGGTTATGCATATGAGGAATAATTTCATATGACCTAATCAAGTCAAGAAGAGGGCTAGTTGAGCGAAGAAGGATAGAGGCCAATTTGAGAGAAATAAAAGTGTGTGAAGAGCTAAGAAAAGAGTACATAACATATTGTATAGGAAAAAATGTAAATAATATATTATATAGGAAATAATTTATTATGAATGTGATTAAGTGTTTTAGGTTACTAAGTTTGTTTTAAGTCATCTAGGGGGTTGGTTTTTCCTTGTAAGAAGGTGCTTGTTATAGCCGAGGTGAGTTGGTACTGAGCTAGTTGGGGTTGGTGCTCTATGTAAAGTCGGTGCTTCACTAAATTTGATTTTTTTATTAAATTAATATATTACAATTTTATATATCAATGGATTTTTATCTCCTTGAGTTTTACCACATATATGGTGTGTTAAATTAATTACTCTTATTTCATACTTGTATAGTTGATTATTTATGAATTACTTGATATATATGTTGATGACTGACTAAGTAGAATTGATAATAAAGGTTATTAAGGATTGATTCACCCATAAAAAACACCACAATCATTTTGATTCTAACATTTGATAACATATCTTGGTCATTTGAAGTAGGTCTAAAAACCTAAAGGATATCCTAAAAGAAAAGATGGTTAGTCAGCAAGTTCAAGGTGGTTTCTCTACTAGTAAGGATATGTTATTAAATGGATCAAATTATGAATTTTTAAATGTTAGGATAAAGATATATTTGATGTCTCATAGTCATGATATTTTTAAATTAGTTATGGATGGTTATAATTCTCCTCCTATTCCACCAATTGATGCAATAGGTAAGAAAACTAGTGAAAACAACTCCAAGGAAATGAATTTCATTATTTATGGAATATCAAAGGTAGAGTTTATAAAGGTAATGCATTATGAATTAGCTAAAATATATGGGAAAAATTAAAGACTATCTATGAAGGAGATACCAAGGAGAATATGGACATGTTACAAACCCACTTAAGATAGTTTGAAAGCTTGAAGTTGAATGAAAATGAGACCATTTCATCTTACCTATTGAGCGTTTATGATGTTTTAAATTTCATTAGAGGATTATGATAAGAAGTGAAATAATCTATTATTCAAAAAGTGTTGATATCACTAACTCTAAAGTTTGACTCTAATTTGTCTGTAGTAGAAAAGATGCAAAATTTGGACAAGCTAGAGATGGATGGGCTTCATGGCATCTTGACTACCTATGAGATGAGAAAAAATGATGAAAGACCTCCCAAGAAGGAACAAAATTTAAAATTTTATAATAAATCAAAATCTAAGAAGGTCAAAGATGAAGAATATTTAGATGTGATCAATTAATAGCCATGTTTTCAAGGAAATTAAGGTTTGGCTTAGGTAAGTATAAGTTCAAGCTATCCTTCAAATGTTTTAACTATGGAAACATTGGTATATTTGCATATAATTATCCTAAAAAGGATCAGACTAAGCATGAAGAACATGATGAACATCATGGAGATGATAAGGCCTACAAGCGTGATAAAAATAAGAAGGAATTTAGGAAGTATGAAGGTAAGAATGGATATTTCAAGAATAATAGGAGATTATACACTAAAGAAGATAAATCTTTTGATGTAAGTGACTCAAGTGAATCTAATATTTATGGTGGCAATAATGAACCTAAACATGAAAATAATGAAACCTTATTCATGGCCATAGAATCAAACAATGAGGGGTGCTCAAATGGGAAAGGCCTTATGGTTGATGTATAATTGGATGAAGAAGCTAAAGTGAATATTTAGTCAAAGTCAGTAAGTTCCCTAAAAGATTTGAATTTACAAAGGATAAAGAATCACAAACTAATATATCTATTTAAGGACTATAGGTAGTAAATTAGATTGTTTGAGGAAAGGCTGAGTAACACTTTTAAGGTGTATGATGAGATCATAAATCAGGTTGAGGAAAAAATGGAGGTATTCAATACAATCATAAAGGATAAATAGGAAAAATTAATCAAGTATGAAACTAAATTACAATCCTTAAAAACTGATTTGGATAAAGCATCTAGTAAGGTGAAGAGCTTTGTGAAGTTTGAAAAGAGAATTGAGGCTCTAGATGATATCTTGAGTATTCAAAAGTCTAAAAGTGATAAGATAGGTCTTGGTTTCAAATAAGACCAAAAGGTGTCAAATGAAGTCAAAGAGAAGGATAATGAAGATAAGAAGGTCAACATGTAAATACATATCAAACAACTCAATGTTATAATGTATGCAAATTCATTTAATGGTTAATGTTTTATGTGTAATCAGCTTGGTCATAAAGCAAGATAATGTAGAAGACATTCTAAGAATGGGTATTCATGGGAATATGGAATGAGTTAAATTTTAAATAATAAAATTGGTATGTATAAGGTGGTTTTATATATTTTTCATAATATAGGACATATTTCATGATTCTGTCCTAACAAAGGTATAAGGTCATCAAATTAAAAAAGGAGGTTTAAAGCTCCTAGAATGCAATAAAGAAGGTAAATAAATGTATGGAAAAAAAAGATATAAAATATGAATCATGTTAAATAAATAAGCTCAATTGGATTATTTGTTGTGATATAACATGTTTCAAATGTGAAATCAATTTAGGAATGCCTATTGTTAGCCCACATTGGTGATCAAATGGTTGATTAAGAGATCAAGCCTATAATTCCAATCAATCCCAAAAGGATATTAAAGTAAATTCAATCATTTGATATTATTTATATATATTAATATCCTAAAATTATGATGTTTTAAGTTCTTTATGGAAAATGGTGACTTTATTAGGCTTCAAGAAGACATTCTTCTAGTTAACAAAAGTAGGGTGGATGCTTGGATTGAGGGGGAGCTATTTAGGTTGATGACTAAGTTTGATGTATGTTGAGAAGAGGAATTGTGTTTTGAGTTCATATGAATAAGGTATACATAAATTGAGGGGGAGAATTTTCCTATGTTTATTCATAACCTATGTTGCAAGAAGCTATGATTCCAAATGGCAATTTATTAAAGATCCTTTGTGATTAATGTCAAATAGGGAGAAAGTTTAACCAAATTGGGGGAGATGTGATTGGGAGAGTTGAATAATTTTTTCCATCAATCAAAAAGGGGGTTTTTTTGATAATTTTTGTCATTTATGTCAAGGTAAAGGTTGATGTCGTTGATGTCAAGATACATCCGATAAAGATGCATGGTGAAGTGGCATGTGATAAGAGATAAATTAAAGGTAACCTATTATTTATCTATTGAGATATAATTTTAATGAAATATAATAATTATTATGACTTTGATTTCAATTTTTCATACAAGGTAAGCATGTTTGAGTACTAGTCCTTGAGTACAAGGTTCTTTAGAAGCCTAGTCATACCAGGCATAGTCATATCATGAACATATGTATGATGAGCATGAAGAGGTATGTAAAGAGGCATGATATTGTATAAGGAACATGAAATTCATTTTATAAATGTGTATAAGTATCAATAAGTGTTTCAAGGTTATTTGTTAAGCTTTATGTATTTGAGAAGCCTAGTCATAACACTAGTCATAACATGAAGAGACCTTATAAAAAGATATTAGCTTGATGGCTTGGTAAGATGAATTCATAGAGGCATAAGAGGATTTATGAATTTTTTTAAGTTTTAATATAATGCATTGGATCACTCAAGTGAGTTTTAAGGTGATCATACATGGGTAAGAACTACAGATCTAGCATGCAACTAGACTAGTTCTAGACCCACCTAACTTAATAAGGTGTCATCAGGGATTGTAAAGGCATATGAATAATGTATGAAAGTGTTTTATCATGTTAAAAAGGTTTTATGAAATGTATATTAGGTTTTTAAATCTTGGATAGTGGCTAGAAGGAAGGTCAGTTTCAACACCTAATGTGAATTGCAGGTCATAACCAAGAAAGCAAAGAGAGAGATGGTGGCCAAATGAGGTATGAGTTTTAAATTTCAAGAAAATAATGATAATTTGATAATTTTAAACGTTTTTATATGTTTTAATATTTTTTTGACCAAATATGAGGTCAAATTTTGTTAAAAAAAGGCATGAAAAGTGGTTTTGAGGTTTCTCAAGTGCACAAAATAAAGGGTTATCAACCCGAGGAGAAATTTAAAGTGTTTATTGGCATGTGTAAAATTTTAATGGGAACCCAATACATTAATGTTATATTTTTAAGGGTCCTATATCAAATTTCCAAGCATATACTTTTGTAATTAAGTGTTAAACTTTATGATTGGTCATTAAGACTGAAAAATGGTTTAAACCCTTAGAGAACCTTAATAGTGTCTCGATATGAAATATCATGTTATAAAGTGATAATAATGGATTTATATGGATATTTAGTATAATTTATCATGTATTAAAATATCCTATTCACCTCCAAGTGTGATTGGTTTGTGAGGTAAGTGAGTGGACCCTACAAGAAAGGCCTTATTTCTTAGAGATTTATTGTAGCAATCAGAGTTGACCAAGTCAAAGTTGATAAATGGATGAAGTTTGAATATTGATACTTATATTAGATGAATATTTTGGTTTTATATCAGGTTATATCCTTTAGTTTTACTAAACTATTCATACAAATTGACCTATCCCTTACAAGCCTAATGGTACAGATAGTGAGAAAAGCAGGTAGAAGTGAGAAGTTGATTAAGGATGTGATATAATTTACTAGGGATGAATCCAAGTGAATGGATAGGTTTTTATATAATTTTAATTTTTAATATATTTTTTTTATTTTATTGGATACGATTAAAATATTGCTCATAAGTTGACATGTCTAGTGAAGATGAGATAGTGAAGGTGCAAATTCATGACATTTGTCTATAAGACCAATATTATAAATTTACCATGGTATATTTATATCTTATATTTTCTAAATTATATAATAATATCATTAAAATTAATTATAATTATTTGAAAGTGTCTACATTTGTGTTTAAGGTCATTATCATCATGACCGTGTTTGAAGATAAACTAGGAGATCTGGGTATGCAAGTTGTAATTATGAGTTGGAGGTTCTTTACCATGAGATTAAGCATAAAATTAATATTATGTTTTTTTATGAAATTAATTTAATATTAATTCATTTCATAATATTTAAATTTAGTGAAATTTATTGAAATAGTAAAGCTAAAATGGGTTGATTAGTTCAGGTTTGACCATATATACTAAAGACAAAAGATTGGCCTACAAGACCAATATTTGGAATTTTACCTTATGATAACTAAAATTTAGAGTGATAAAAATATGTCATATAATATATTTAAGTTTTAGTAGGTCATATCAAGTATTATTTTAGGTATTGAAGATCCAGTTTGCATGTCTATGTTTTGAGGATACTTCCCAGTTCTGAGTGGGTTATTTGTATAGAAGGGTTTGAGTAATTTTACATATGTTGGGAATTTTAAATAATATTTTTATGTAAATTATTTAATTTATATTATATATATATGATCTATTTTCCATGTTTTCTTGGAAAAGATATGTTTATACTTCAATTATTTTAGATAGACTTTCTGGGTATGCACAATCCTAATATGAATAGTACTGATGGTGTGCTCCAAGTAGTGGTTTGAGTTAAAAGGAGTTATGAATAAAATATAATATTATAATGTATATATTTATGTTTCATAATATATTTTAATTCAATTTTAATTTTTTTAATTTTATTGAAGAAGATCAAATAATAATGTGTGTTAAGTAAGCCTAATGGAATTAGGTCTCCATGAGACCTAAAGGAGAGATAAGTCCTAATTGAATTAGGTCAGACATAAAGAGACTAAAAATAAATTTTATTCATGTCTATAATATTTCCTAATATATATTCCAATTCTTACCTAATAGTATAGTTTTTTTTGGATGACTAGGAAAGATATGAAAAGAAACTTGTATAAATACTAGGCAATTTTTGGCCTATTGAAAAGTGAGTGTGGAAGAGAACAAGATAAAATATTGGTGAGTATAATAAGGTATTATAGACCATAATTTTATTTTATAATACTAGTTATGCAACTTTTATAGAGTTTATGCATATGATAAATAAGTTTGTATGACCTAATCAAGTGAAGAAGAGGGCTAGTTGAGTGAAGAAGGCTAGAGGCCAGTTTGAGATAAATAGAAGTGTTTAAAGAGATGAGAAAGGATACATCATAAATTGTATAATAAACAAGGTATTATAAAGGTTATTTATCTAAAACTCAGAAGTTCTAGTTGATAAATATTTCAATAGCATAGAAATAACATAGTAACAATGAACTCTCTGAGAAGAGATGTAGTATTACTCAAGATCACAATATAAATATATGCTTATCTCTAGGAAGAGATGTTTGTCTTCACATTTTGGGTTACCTCTTCATTTATACACATTTTTAAATCATGGGGAGGATGTGGAGAGTCACCAATATCGAGGGAGATTAATTGGTTTAACTTCCAAGATTTAAAATAATATAGAATTCGAGGAATTACTATTTTTAGAAACTTACTATTTTTAGCCTATACTACTAAAATTAAAATTTGGGGCACTTCCATCAGGTTTTTTGGAGTCAAAATTCATTGATAAAATATCCATGCCATCTCATCACATTCTCCCCATTCCTATCTTTCCAATGGTTTAAACGATGAGTCAATTGGAGCTACAGTGTAAAAGTTATGGCTCCTGGAAGTTTCGTCATCAATTGGGGTAGAACTGTCACCCAAATTGTCACCTAAATTGTTGCCCGAATCATTCCTCTCTCCTTGAAAATTAATTTTCCCCATTGCATTAATGTTCCCCATTAGGTGTGGTAGTTGTTTCTTGATTTGATTCTCTATGACCACTCACCTTGATGGCTAAGCTAGCCCCTTTTGATCACTTGATAAAGCAGAATAGAGCGTCCTTTTGTTGTCTTCATCTAGGTATCCACAATCTGATCCTCTTCCACTAGAGAAAAACTCTATGGATCAAGCTCATCAATGTCTAATTATTATACTATAACTAAATTGTCCAATAGAAGTGGGTGATATGGTTTTAGGAGCTCCACATTGAATATTGGATGCAGACCAAGGTAGGTTGGTAGGTTTAACTCAAAAGCATTTTATCCAGCTCTTCTGTTGATGGTGTAGGGACCATATCACAGAGGTTGAATCTTTCTGTGTGGGCTTGCAATTCATTCCTTCTAAAGCTATAACCAAACCTTGTCACCCACAACAAAATGGTGTGTAATCCTATGTTTGTCATGGCGTTGCTTATACATCTAATTCATCTTCTTTAGGATGTCATGAACTTGTTGCTAGATGTGTTGCTCTTATTCAATAAACTTTGTTGCTTTTGCTACCTCAAATCTTCCATGAGGTGTGTATTCCATGGTGGAAAATGTAATAGCTATATCAATTAGTGCCATGGGTTGCAACCCAAAACATACTTGGAATGGACTGTGCTTGGTCAAGATATGCAATGCCCTATTGTATCCATGTTGTATGAAAAGAAGTCCATCATCCCATGTGTGTAGATGTTTGGAGTGATACATATGAATAATGTGAATAATCAAATAGTTTACCACCTCTATTTTACCATCATTATATGGATGGAAGGATATGGAATTCATCATTTTTCACTATGTTCTCCTCATTCTTATCTTTCCAATGGTTCAAATGGTGAGTCAATTGGAGCTATGGTGCAAAAGTTATGGCTCCCAGAAGTTCTGTCATCAATTAGGATGGAACTGTCACCCAAATTGTCACCTAAATTGTTGCCCAGATTAATTATAAAGCATTTTAGGTTACTTATTTTTTTATAAGTCATCTACAAGGTTGGTTCCTCCTTGCAAGTAGGTGTTTTCTAAAGCCTAGGTGAGTTGGTGCTTAGCTAGTTAGGGTTAGTGCTCTATGTGAAGTAGGTGATTGACTAAAGTTTATGTTTGTCTTATATGAATGTATTCCATTTGAATATATCAGTGGGATTTCATCCCCTTTAGGGTTTCCCACATATATGATGTGTTGAATTATGCAATCTTGTTTTAGACTTGTATAGTTGATTGTTTATGCATTACTTAATCTATATGTTGATGTCTGCTTAAGTGGAATTGACAAAAAATGTTTTTGAAAATTGATTCATCCATCCCCATATTATTCATTTTTATTCCAACAACTAAAATATACATTTTTTAAATGGAGGGAAACATCACCTTGACCACTATTTTTTAATCAAACCTATATGTCACAATAGTAATAAATGCAACTAACACATATTTGGGTTCAAATATCAACCATAAACTTAATCAATAAATATATATGGATATATGGAAATAAGGATATATAATTTACCTTTAGAAAAGAGTGTATAAATAAGGTATGGAAAGATAATTTAATTATCTAGGTGATCATAACATGGAGATTGATTTAAAAAATAGTCATCCAAGAAGGAGAAAAGAAAGACAAAGCTAGAGATATAGAGAAAATAAGGGAGGGCCTTTAAATAGTTTAGATTGAATCATTTTAATCCTATTAGTTGAGTGATGCATGTTTGTAATTGAGTTATGGCTCTAAAATCCTATTTACTCTAATTATTACAATTCGTATGATTCTAAGTATTTATGCTTCTGTGTTATGTGTGTTTGAAGAAACTTACATTTATTTCATTGATATTTATTCATTGGTATCTCAAACCTTGGCACTGCAAAAATATGTAATTTCTAAGACATATTAAAATAACATATTCATGTAACACTATATAAATAATGAGAAATATGAATTCATGTGTAATATGTCAAAGTATTTCAATGTGATAAATGGAAAGGTCATAGAAATATAAAACCTATAGTAGTGTAATAGATGGAATAATATTTCCCTCAACATTTTTATTGCACCTTAGATTAGGAATGATCCTACATCCATGAATCCATATATAATGTGTATATGTATTCTATAGACACTACACTTTTATCACTTTCATATCAAAATTTTAAAATGGAACAACTTACCAAAATGACACTCAAACTTGTATGAATTTTTCCGTTCATTTAAAATATGATTTCAAATTCACCTTTGGGCATAACTAGGTGGGATAATTAACCATAATATATCTATCAAATTATCATTATAATCATTTTATCTATTTAATTCTTCTACCCTAATCAATTCACTATTTCACCTACTCTAATAAATTAATACAATCAATTCCCCTTCTCTAAATCACTCTTATAATGAAATTCCCCACATTGTATTAATTAAAGTGATCTCTGATGAATTAATTTAATCATTCTTATAATTATAGTTATATTCAAATTTAATTATAAATTCCTTTCAATTTGTAATTCCTCCTTTTCCTTTCAAAAGGCATCTTCATGCAATAAATAATAGTTATATCCTATAGGATATTATTTTGTGAGCCAAGTAATTTACTAAATGTATTAATATATAATATTATTCTCCACATTTCTTCTGGGCGACAAGATGAAGGGTGCACAATTAATATTGAGATATATTTTAAGATAATTCTAAACCCTTCATATTATAAACAAGATTAAAGGTCCATAGTGGTTACCCATGTGATTTATTTTGAATAATTCTCTACCCTTCATATTGGCAAAATGATGAAGGGCCAAAAATGACTCTCACAAAGATATTATGAAGAGAATCCTCCACCCTTCATCTAGTAAACAGGATGAAGGGATCATATTAATCCTTCTTAGATATTTTCAAGAGCTATCCTCCATCCCTCATCTTGAGAAATATGAAGGGATCAGATTAGCTATCCATGTGTTGATCCATGTGATTTATTGAGGATTCATTTGTAACTATTCATCTTGGAATCAAGATGAAAGGTCCTTAGTAATCTTATATTTTTACAAATATACCTCTTTTATTTTTTATTTACATGATAAAGATTCATAGTGAAGACCTACCATTTTATCATGTTAATTTGTTCATCAAAGGTCATGGTTGTCATCTGAAATTGAAAAATCTTCAAGGGGAGATGGTTCATTTTAGGATATTAACATTAATAAATATTTATTTAAGACACACCCAATCCAAATCATATATAAATTTAAGGTTTGTATTGTATTGGTTTAATATTATCTTTTTATCCTAATATGTGTGTTCTTATAAGGTCGTGGGTGTAGATATTTAGTTCTTACTGTTTCACCTGATCATTTAAAAATATTAAATGAGTAGAATTGATGTATTCTAGATTCTTAATGTTTCATTAGTTCTTTCCTATCCTTTATGCCATTCCTTGGGGGCATTATTTCATTATTCCTTGTCCCCCTTTCCTATTACCACCATGATAATTATTATTATCTAGGTACAATAGGTGAATTGAAACAATACTCAAAAGGAGTAAATTAGAATTGCATAATGGTTTTGTTTTATAATCACTTTGTAGGATAAATTTAAAAATATGAAACATCATTATTTCCTATCTTGTCTGAATTTTATCATTCCCTTGAGTTTTTAACCATTCATATTTTGATTTTCTCATTCGCCCTATTGTATCTAAATTTTTCATTGCAAGAGAAGAAGTTATATTCTATTCAAATTTAATTTTGAGTGGTATTTACCTAAATTGATCATGTATCAACAACCCTTTCACATTCAATGTTTTTTTTTGAGTTCTCACACCCATGGTTTCCCTTTCTTTGTTAGGTGTTTATGGTATTGTATTTTATCATTTAATGTATATTATTTGGTTAAAATACTCTAATTTATATCCTTATTTTAAAAAATCCTTAAATAGTTCAAATATTTCAAATAATCCCTAAAAATCTAGATATTCCCTTATGTATTTAACCCTAAAAAGTTACATGAATTACTATCCCACAAATTTTACCTGCCATCTCTAAGATGATGTTATTGAAAAATTGTCATCTTGTTCCATAAATTGTATTTTTAGTCACTTGTATTTAAATAGCACATACTAAAGTGCCTCATAGGTGATTTTCATCCCATTGTGAGTTTGAAATCTCAAATAGTGGGACCAAATTCCTATTCTCTAACTAATTTCATAGTTTATTTCTATTCTCTAACCATTTATGAGTTCATATATCGTGTTCTCCTTTTTTAACAATTTTAACCATTCAATCACACACATTTATTTTTTATTTCTTATCATTTTGGTGCCCCATTTTCTATTGAACTATAGTGACTTATGGTCCAATTAGAATATGAAGGTAGGACTTAGTTTTTTGAGGTTAGCTCAACCATCCCTTATCTCATGATCTTGAAATTTTTATGAGCATATCTATTTCCATTTTAACAAGGTTATTCCCTATACACTCTAATCATTTTGTGAGTCCTTTCCTAATTTTATTTTATAATATTTCTTATTAACTTGTCATCACTTTTCTTCTTTCCCATTCTTTAGGAGAACTACATTTGGCCAGAATTCCATAAGACTATGTAGGTATCATCAACATAAATGGGGAACTTAGAATCAACTTAGTAACCCCTTCCTTATTCTTATATTCCCCCTTCGCTAGTCATGATTGTTTTATCATACCCTTGGTCTCAAAGAGTAATTCCTTATTATCACACACACTCCTTTATGAATTGAATGCTTATTTACTTCTTCTTGTGTGTTTATGCATTGATGTTTGTTTGATTATTAGTATGTTATTTTGTTACTTGGTTTATTTAATTTAATACATTCATTTTATTACTTAAGTCTTGATAATTCATATCATGATGTTAAGTTTTGAATGATGTGTATTTGAATTAGAATTGATTTCAGTGAATTATGTTTTAAATTTGAAAATTGATTTTCCATATCTTATTTTATGTTGTATACATTTGCATTTTGAATTTATATTTACACATATTGAAAAACAAATTTATCATTATCAATTTTAGGATGATGATTCATACTATAATGTGCAATATTAAAATTCAAGTCTCAAGTAGTATATAAATAATTTTCAACTAAAAAATATATCTATTTAATCATAAGACTAAAAAACAACATGATCATTTGCATCAAGGTCATCAAACCAACTAAGCATAACATCAATCTCAATAAGTACTAATAGAGAATTTATAAATCAAAGTCATATTATTCATGTATAATCTAAGTACATGAGACATAAATAAGTGAAATAAGCATCACATGAGATAAAAATCAAACTCATATATCTCTCTATAATAATTTCTTCCTTTTTCAGGTCCACTTATCTAAAACATTTATCGAATATACCCTTAGGGGGGCATCTAGGGATTATCAAGCACTACTTTAGGATAGATTTGAACTTATTCACTAGTGCATTTATTAAATTCGTTAGATTTAACATATATTAATTTTATTTTATGACCATTTTAATGACTTTTTTATTTTGTAAAAAGTCATTACTTCATCTTCATCTCACAAAGTCTTCTCAAATAGGGGTAGATGTTGATACCCCAATTTTATCAATTCCATGTCAAAATTCATAAATGCAATTACTTCTCATAATTACACATGAATTGATCTAAATTCGCTTGTTCATCTAACATATGAGTTTAAATTCATCTTGGGGTATATCTAGGTGGGATAATTAACTATATTATATCTATTCAATTATCATTCTATTAATTTTAGTCTAGTCAATTATTCTATGCTAATCAATTCACTAATTCCCTTTCGTTGATTAATTAGTACAATAATTTCACCTTATTTAAAAAAATTCTTATGATCAAATTCCCCACATTGTATTAATTAAATTAATCATTATTCTAATTATAATTCTATGAAAATATAATTACAATTTCATTTCAATTATTAATTCCTTCTTTTCCTTCTAAAGGGCATATTCATTCATGAAATAATCTTGGAATCCTATGGGATATTATTTTGTGAGCTAAGAAATTTACTAAATTAATTAATATACAAGATTATTATCCACCCCTAATCTTGAATACAATATGAATCGCCCATGATTAATATTATGAGATATTTTAGGAGCATTTTTAACCCTTCATCTTTAAAATAAGATGAAGGGTCCATATTGGTTATCCTTGTGATTTTTTAGGAATGATTCTCCACCCTTCATCTTAGAAGTAATATTAAGGAATACAAATGACTCTTACAAAGATATTATGAGGAGAATCATGCACACTTAATCTTGGGAAGAAGATGAAGGTATCATAGTAATTATTATTGGATATTTTCAAGATCCATCTTCCACCGTTAATATTGAGTAAGATTAAGGGAACACATTAGTGATCCATGTGTTGATCCATGTGAATTATTGAGGAATAATTTATAGTTTTTCATATTGTAATAAAAATGAAGGGTCATCATTGATATTAATTTGTTATAAATATAACTCTTCTCTTTATTATTTACATGTTCAAATTCATAGAGAACCCTTGCCATTTTATCATGCTAACTTGTACATCAAAGGTCATGTTTGTCAACTAAAATTATAAAATATTAAAGGAAATATGGTCCACTTTGGGACATTATCATTGATAAATATTGCTTGAAGATGCACCTAAACCAAAATCATACATAAGTATGAGGTTCTAATGAAGGTTTGCATTACATTGGTTTAATCCTAGCATTGTTATCATAATATTTATATGCTCTTGAGGCCTTAGGTGTATATCATTAATTATTATTTTTTCATTTGATCATTTAAAAATATTAAATGACTAGAATTAATGTATTCTACATTCTTAATGTTTTATTAGTTTTCCCTATACTTTCTACCCTTTTGTGGGGTATTTTTTTCACTATTCCTTAACCCCCTTTCCTATTACCACCTTTATTTGATTATAATTATCTAGGTATAATAGGTGCATCATAGAAACACTTTGAAGGACTATATCAAAACTTTAGAATGGTTTTGTTTTAGAATCTCTTTGCAACAAAAAACTCAAACTATGAAACATCATGATTTTATGGCTTGTCTAACTTTTATCATTCTCTTGAGTTCATATCCATTCTTATTTTCATTTCCTCGATCATCCCATCACATCTTGATTCATTGTTTCAATAGATTAAGTTATATCCTATTCCAATTTGATTTTGAGAGGCACTTCACTAAATTGATCATGTATTGACAACACTTTCATGTTCCATGTTCATTTTTGAGTTCTCACACCCATGGTTGACCTTATTTTCTCTGATAGCCAATAACAAAGCTATTTGTTCTTATTATATATATATATATATATATATATATATATATATATATATATATATATATATATATATATATATATATATATATATATATATATATATATATATAATAAGAACAAATAGCTTTGTTATTGGCTATCAGAGAAAATAAGGTCAACCATGGGTGTGAGAACTCAAAAATGAACATGGAACATGAAAGTGTTGTCAATACATGATCAATTTAGTGAAGTGCCTCTCAAAATCAAATTGGAATAGGATATAACTTATTCTATTGGAACAATGAATCAATATGAGATGGGATGACTGAGGAAATGAAAACAAGAATGGATATGAACTCAAGAGAATGATAAAGCTATTTGTTCTTATTTATTATATATATATACATATATACATACATACATATACACACACACACATATACATATATATTTGTGTGTATATATATGTATATATATACATATATATATATACACACACACATACATACATATATATATATATGTATGTATATATGTATATATATGTATATGTATGTATCATATACATATATATACATATACACACACACACACACATATATATATATATACAGATATATATACAAATATATAGATATATATACATACATATATATATATATATATATATATATATATATTTGATCAAAATACTCTTGTTTATATCCTTATTTCAAAATCCATAAAAATATTTAATATTAAAAAAATTCCTAAATATTTCAAATGTTCTAAAATATCCTTAAAAATTCAAATATTCCCTTATGTATAAAATCCTATAAAGTTGCATGACTCGGTATCCCATAAAATTTTCCCATTTGTGCCCATATCTAATATGATGTTATTTACTAATTATCATCTTGTTCCTAACTTGTATTTTTCGTCACTTGTAGTTATGTGGAACATACTAATATACTAGATTTGTGATAGATTTGTGATTTTCATCTACTCATAAGTATGAAATCTCAAAAAGTGGGACCAATTACCTACACTCTTACCATTTTTTGACTTTATTCTTATAATCTCACCATTTTATGAGTTCATATTTCACACTCTAACCATTTTCTAAGTTTAATAATTCAATAATAAGAATTTTTTTATTTATGATTATCATTTCCTATGCCAAATTTTATGTCAAACTATATTAGATTAAGGTCCAATTGGATTATGTTGGTAGTGCTCTATTTTATGATGTCAACTTGGCCATCCATTATCCCATGATTTTGAAATTTTTTCAACATATATTTAACTATTTAGGAAAGCTTATTCCTTATACTCTCTCACCATTTTGTAAATCATTTCCTTCTTTCCCTATGTAATCAATCTTATTGGATTGTCATCTCTTTTCTTCTTTCCCAATCCCTTAGAGAACTACATTTGACCATAAGTCCATAGGACTATGTAGATATCATCCACTTCCATAGGGAATTTGGAGTCATCTCACTCACCCCTTCTTCTTTTATTTCCCCTTACATGGTCATGATTGTTTTGGCATACCCTTGGTCCCAAAGAGAAATGCCTTATTGCCACACATTCCTTTATAAATTAAATGTTTATTTACTTTCACTTGTGTGTTTGTGTGTTGATTATTTGTTTTATTATTGGTATGGTGTTTTATCACTTAGTTACTTTAGTTTGTACATTCATTTTATTACCCAAGTATTGATTATCCGTATCATTATTTTAAGTTCTAAACAATGTGTATTTTGATTGGAATTGATTTCAATGCATTATATTTTACAATTAAAGATTGATTTTGCATATATATTTTTAATTTGTATGCATTTGCATTTTGAATTCACATTTAAACATATTAACAAACATATCTATAATGATCCTTTTCAATATTATTATGCATACTATCATGAGCAATATTAAAAATCAAATCTCAAGCATTCTAGCAACAATGTTCAACTCAAGAAATCTTTCTATCTAACCATAAGAATAAAAAAAATCATAATCATTTGCATTAAGTTCATCAAATTAACTAATCATAAAATGAATCTCATCAAATAATAATAGTAACAAAATTTATAAATCAAATTCATATTAATAATTTATAATCTAAGTACAACAAACATAAGTAAATGAAATAATCATCACATGAGATAATAATAAGATTCATGGATCTCTCTATAATCATTTTTTCCTTTCACAGGTCCACTCATCTAGATTTATTGGTGAATCTCCCTATGGGGGGGCATCCAAGGCTTGTCACGTACCACTTTAGGACATATATGAACTTGTTTTCTAGTACATTTAGAAAATTTGTCATATTTAACATTTATTAATTTTATTATATTATCATTTTAATTACTTTTAATTTTTGAAAAGTTGTTTCATCTACATCTTGAAACACCTTCTCAAATAGGGGAAATTGTAGACACTCACTTTTATCACTTCTATGCCAAAATTGTAAAATGTAATGACTTACTACAATTATAGACAAATTGGTCTAAATTCATCTATTCATCTAACAAACGAGTTTGAATTTGCCTTGTGGCATCTTTATGTGGGATAATTCATCATATTATATCTATGTAATTATCATTCAAGTCATTTTCTCTATACAATTATTTTACCCTTGTTAATTCACTAATTCCCCTTCATTAATCAATTCCCCTTATTGAAATCATTCTTCTAATCAAATTCCACACATTATATTAATTAAATTGATCTTTGATTAATTAAATTAATAATTATTATAATTATGGTTTTATGCAAGTGGAATTATAATTTCATTCCAATTGTTAATTCCTCTTTTTCCTTCCAAAAGACATCTTAATTAAAGAAAGAATCTTGAGATCCTATGGGATATTATTTTGTGAGCCAAGTAATTTACAATAAGAGTTAATATACAAGATTATTCTCCAACCCTCATATTGGAGACAAGATGAAGGGCCCACAATTAATTTTGTAAGATATTTTAGGAGCATTCTCAACCCTTCATCTTTGAAACATCCATGAATCCATATATCATGTTTATATGTATTCCATGCATATCACTCATGTATTATGTGAAATTCATGTCTATATAAATCTTTTTTGTAATATATTAAACATGTGATAAATGACACATGTAAATTATGTAAACAAACAATTATGTCTTGCTTATGTATTTTTTATTAATTTTTAAAATATTTTATTTTTTATTTTGAAATTTGTTTGATCATGAATTAGTTGAGTAGGCCATTCTATTAATCACATAATTCATTATTACTTGGATTGTATTTAAGGTTATGTAAAAACCTTATCTTTTCTTCCAATATTTATAAATGGTCACATTTTATGCTTATAATTATATTAGAATATATGAAATTTTGGAGGGCACCATTCCCATCATGTTGAATCTTAATTTTGTTCCCTTCATGTAATAACATAATTAAATTATTTATTATATCCATTATGGATTGCATGGTTTTAACCAATGTTATCCCAAGATAATATTTGATTGAGTATTAGAGGGTGTAACCCATACACAAGAATTGATAACCTTAAGTAGTGTGTTCTTGTTTAACCCTAAAATCCAGATGTGTGGAATCTATGGTTAAATTGATAGCAAGTAGCCTAGACCACAAGTATGGTGAACTATATCTAAAGCTATAAAATTATTTTTGAAACTAAGATAAAACATACATTAAAATTATTCTATTTGAGATGTTATATATATAAAGTACAATTATGCTAGATATTACATTAACAATGAAAACTAGATAGTTGGTTCTGATGCTAATACTAATATAGATCTAGAATAGACAAAAAGTGGAATACATTTGGATTTTAGAATGATTACCTGATTCTATAAATTATGATTATGTAGTTATTGAAACTTATACATAGACCTAGGATGATTGCATTGATCCTATGTTTTTACTTAGATGTTAGTGTCTGGTACAAAATACCTAGGGAAACTAGATGTGACCACCTAGATGATTTTAGATTTTGTGTCACCTTCGCTCTAGTGAATTTAGATATGTGTCATGGATCTTTGATCCTTATAAAATATTAAGACCACAGTTATTCATATTTATATTGGTTGTGTGAAATATGGGTTAGTGGTCACATGTTATCAATATTCCTCAAAGACCCCTCTATCAATGAGCATTGCATACATAGCCAATACTCTAAATAGGGTCTTGGACTTATTTAGTTATCCCATACCTATTATCTTCTATATGAATAATGAAACTTAAGATAAGTACATACAATAATTACCTAGTTTGTAGCTTATAAAATATATATCTTGGACTATTGCTTTAGTAATTCAAACCTGTAAATATGATGTCTCTATGACCGATTTGGAAATATGAAAAATAGGGAAACTGTGCTCACTTTATTATTTGATATATTTATTTTGGTATGTTTCCTTGAGTTGTTACTTATTTTCATGGTCAGGTATTAATGAGGGTTGATATTAAATTTATACTAACCCCTTTAAAGAATATATCACATTAAATCACTTAGGCTAACCTTTAAGATATGTTTAATTAAAAAATTGGATGAATTTATGGTAATGGATACTTGAATTAGGATAAAACACTTGTATCAATGTAGGAGTCTAACTATGATGTAAGTGTCTAGGTAGTAATAAAATAGGTTTAGGTCTAATATTTGATAATATCTAATATAATCAGGTTTACATCATTCTAGGTAATATAGAAGGCTTAGGTTATAAGAATAACATTGGTTAGACTAAGAGATAGTCAATCAAACATATATAGATAGTTTACGTGATATTTTTTGAAGTGGGAAAGGTATATAAGATGAATTTACATAAATAATATGTATTTTTGAAGTATATAAGACTAAGGTGTTATATAGTATATAAATAGTATCTACATTACCCCCTTTAATCTAGTAATTAAATTACTAGTGTAAAGGAAAATGAATGTGTACCTGGGTGTGTAACACACCTTGCATTTACTTGAGTCCAACTTGAGTGTTTTGTTTTTTATTAACATGAAACCAAGAACATATTATAGTATATAATTAGTGTATATAATCTAAAATTTAAATCATTGAAATAATTGAAATTTAAAGAGACCAAAGTTTAGGAGTACACCTATGTATTGATGTAACTATCTTACCTTTTGGCAATTTCATTTGAAAATATATATCATTATGAATCACTAAAACTAATATTAGGATAATTATTAATATTGAAAGTGTATATATCTAAAGAGAAAGATAAATTTTTGGTACATACCTCTAACCTTATAGAAACTATGAGCTTCTAGATGGAAATTAAGTTTAGCTCTACTATGAAACCCAATCATACTTATAACCTAGTGAGTGAGAGTGAACCAAGTCATCTCACACTAAAAAATTAGTGATTTTATATGATGTACTCAAGTCTAACCTACAAATTTATAAATATTGAGTGATTTAATCAACTCAACCACATGAAAAATTGAACCAACCAATACACTAGATTAGAGAAATACAATTCATAAAATTCCAACCTATTGGGTGATGATAGTCCTTAAAATTATTTGAAAATTTAAATTGATTTGGTTTTGAAATATTAAGTGTATGTTTTATAACATATGTACATTATATATGTCTCATGCTAAAATCATGTATAACAATCGTACCAATGTACATGATTATGCAACAAATGTGTATATGAATCACATATGCATATGATTTCACTAACTTGAAACTATTTAAGTGTGTATAACATGTTTACAAAACATGGACCCAATATATATGGAGAAATATAAAAATTTATATAAGTGCCAATGTGGAGGACATGTTTCTAAAACATGTCCCAACTATAATTTGGGTATGTTGCATAATGAATAAGTGTGGGGAACATGTTTCCAAAAAATTCTCCCTATTGTAATTTGAATTTATTAATCAATGTGTAATTCATCCCTCCATGGCATGCCACCACTGATACACCCCCCTACCCATCTTTGACATGAGGTAATTAGAAACTGATAGTTACCTTACCTCAAATAGATAATATAACCATATAAACATGAATGTAACATGTAGCATATAGATGTAACATGTATAGGTATATATATGATTGAAGAACAAAGAATTTGATCACACCAAGTCCTAATATGCATGATATGGATCATAGAAACATACAGATAGTAACAATATAAGATCAACATATAATCAAGAACACATAATAACACTCAAAAATCAAATTAAGAGACAAAGGTCCAAGGAAAACTTAGACAAGGGGCATGTTCTAAATTTTAGGAAAATATTTAGGGTCTATTTCTAACTGTAAGGATATAAGTATGTTTTTTTGAAATAAAAAATGACTAATTCTAAGAAAATAAACATAGGTCAAATCACCTCAATTTTATAAAATTTAATATAAATGTGTTTCAAATCACATTATAAATTATAATTAGCCCTATTTTTGGCCATAGATTCACCATAGTTAATATTCATGTATGGATATGATTCACCAATAAATTATACAAGACATGTATTTGTTATATGGAATTTCTGTGTGTGTGTGTGTGTGTGCGCACATGTGTGTGTGTGTGTGTGTGTGTGTGTGTGCGTGTGTGTGTGCGTGTGTGTGTGCGTGTGTGTGTGTGTGTGTGTGCGTGTGTGTGTGTGTGTGTGTGTGTGTGTGTGTGTGTGTGTGTGTGTGTGTGTGTGTGTGTGTGTGTGTGTGTGTGTGTGTGTGTGCATGTGCGTGTGCCTGTGCGTGTGCGTGTGCCTGTGCGTGTGTGTGTGTGTGCATGCATGCGCACGTGCGCACACACACGTGCATAGGTGTATATGTGTATAAGGACCACTTAAGACACAATAAATTTAAGGTAATAAATATATTCTGGTTGGCATGGTTTTCTAATTGAAATAAATAGATATTTGAAAGGATATTATTATGGATATGGTTAAGACATTATGGAAGACCTTATCGTATAGTTTATAATTTTGAAACTATGAAAATGTTTTCAATATTTTCCACCACTTATAAAAATGAGTAAAAGAAACATTCACTTCCTTCTATATGATTTTAATAACTAAAAAAAATAATAATAAATAATTCCCAAACCTAATGTTTATTTTATTTCTAGCATTGAATGTAGTTCATGTGTAATTAAATCTACAGGGATCGAGGTTCAGATATAACCCAATTTGTTAGTGAATTAAGACTAACATATTAAGGGGCCCCAAGGCAAAATTTAATGTTGGTCTAACACATCACATGTATTATTAACGTAAGATTATTGATTACATATGTGATGGTTTCTCAAAAAAATTATCCATTTATGAAAGGTATTGGTGGAAGCGGAGCTCTAGTAGTTGAAAGATTGGAAAGAGAGGTTGGAAATAAAGGTTCAAACAAATTATAACTTAGTTTCCTTGTGATTTAAAGGTATGTATTTGTGCTTATTTTGTTTTTATAATTATTTTTTACATTACATGTTGGTTTTCTTGGAAATTATGTGTATATCTAAAAGTCTTTTCCTTTAAAAAAAGGTTTTGTTTCTTTCACCCATTTTGAATGCACACTGTTAATCCATTCACACATGTGATATAAGGTTGATATGTTCTTAAAATTTATGAAATGGGTATTATCAAGTTACTAAAAAATATGGATGGAATGACCATGGGGATATATTGCATTTAATTACTTTGTTATTTGTGCATTGTTTAAAATAAGTATCTTGCATGCCATTATTTCTTAGAGGAAATAATATTCTTGTTTAAAATAAATATGTGGTAAAGACCATCTAGTTATTATAATAAATTGAGTACAACATAAATTATCTATGTGATAGAATATTTATATAAGATTTTCTTGAGTTGTTTTTTTTCATTTCCTTTTTGGATCATTGATATAATATTATTCCATAAATAATTCATTCTACACCTTTTCATCATGCCACAATAACATTTGACTATGTATTTGATATATTGTTTTCTAGATGCATCATGTGATTTAGATAGGTATTTTGTTTTTACAACACAAGAATCTATAAAAACTAAACAAATATGATGGTTATGTGTAAAATTTTCATCTTAAATCATTTTGAGACTAACACTAACCATTAGAGGATTTTTTTTCAGGATGACTCTTTAATTGATTGAGATATTTATGATAAAAATTACAATGTAAAATAACTAGTAACAACTCCTTCCCATTTTTACATGTACCATGAAATTTTTGATTTGATAAAAAATAATGAAAAATAAAAAAATAAAAATTCAAATTTGCCTATCCTTTTAAAATTTATATTTTCATTGCAGTATTATGCATGATTTTTAGGTCCTTATCAGTTTTAAATAAATTACTATAGCCTTCAAGTTTTCTTAAATGGAATTTAAAATTTATCCATTTTAACCAATAACTAGCTTTTTTTTTTGTATGGGTAGACTTTTAATGTGAGAAATTATAAATATGCTCATTTATTAATAAAAAACTTTAAAAACTCATTTGTGAATTATGATTGGTAGATAGGTTTGAGATCTTATTCCTATCTTCATCAATCCCAAAAATTTATGGTATTATGCAAGTACAAACATATTTAATATTTTTAACACTTATTAATATTGGCATGATTGGTCAACAATGATATGAATGAAAAAAATTGGTGTACCAATGAAAAAATCACCATATTCACCTAAGTGGCCCAAAAAAAACATGAATGCCCCCAAACATATACTATTCCTAGTTACACCCCAAGTAGAAGGGGATTTTTTCCATGTATTAACTCATGAGATTTTTAACTCAAAATTATAATATAGGGATATAATTTCGATTGAGCCCATATTATACATTTTATGTCCTTGGCCTTCTAGCTACACAAATACAAAGGGCCGTATAGAAAAGTTGATTCTAATTTCTAATTTCTAAGGCTTCGAATTTGAGTTTTCATAAAGGTGAGTGTCTATATCTTACCTTTCAATGTGGTAATATAAAATGGACCTTATTAAATATTTTATAATTTTAAAACTATAAAAATGTTTTGAATATATACTTTTAGTTATGTTATCCTCATTTTTTGTAGTCAATTTATACTTAATACTCCAATTTTTTGTCATAATTTTTTCTATAATCACTTTATTATATTATCTGATTGGTATTTTGAGAAACTTAAAAAGGTATATACTCAAATTATAGTAATTAGTAAACATTATCCTATTGTATGTACTACATAAAAAGAGTCTTGGAGAACCATATTTTTGGGACATTAAGGATAACACAAAAACATTTTTGATTACAACTTCTCCCTCAGGATCATATTAAATATTGATCATATTACATACATTTATTTACTAATTTTGGTAAGGTTAGAACATGATCCATTAGCTGAAAGACTTATTGACTTGATCCGACAGCCTTCACAATTGTTATATACAACCTTAATAAATAAGATACAAATGAATCCATTGTGAGGCTCACATTTTTAAAACACAACCAACCATAGAAATACAGAGAGGCTTTCATAATTTATTTTATTTTTAAATGTTAAAGATAATAATTAAATTTTGGTTGGTATGGTTTTTTAATTGAAAAAGAATAGAAACTCCATTATTGATTATGGATATGGTTAAGACATTTTGATAGTCCTTGTTAATAGTTTATAATTTCAAAACTATGAAATTTTTTTTAATATAATTTTTAGTTATGTCATCCTCACTTTTTATAATTGTCTTTCCCTATGTCCCCATAGTCAATCTAAACTTTATAATCTATTTTTTTGTCATAATTTTTGCTATTCTTAATTTATTATATTATCTAGTTATTCTTTTGAGAGATTTACAGAGGTTTGTACTCAATTTATACTAAGTCATACGTTGATCAAATTTATTCCATAAAGAGAGGGACAAATTTAATCATTAAAAATAAGGAACTATAAATAAGGTAACAACTTTAAACTTATCATCCTCTAACCTCTTTTTAAAGTAGTTGTTTAATTAACATAAATTATCTCTTATAAAATAAATCTGCATAAGTGCTTCAAATTTCTTAAAATGATAGAACCATGAAATCCTAAAACTTAAATTCATATAACTTAAATTTTTTTAAAGTTTTATTCCTTTGTGGTTGTGGTAATCATGAAGTGATTAGTAGTTATAAAAGGATTTTAAGGAGGAGTTTGAAAAAGAAACAATGAAGTAGAATCCAATTAATAAATACAAGCCACACATATCTATAAATTTTCACACACTTTTAATGAATTTTACCTATTTTTAATGGATTTTAATTATTTCCATGTTATTTTTTACATTATATCTTCAATCGCAATGTGAAAAACCTTTTCAGTCTTATATAAAAACCCTTAATATTAGACACTATTCGGTTATCATGAAAGATTTTTTATTTAGTAATGAGATCAACATGATATTTTCATTTATTATGGGATTTTTGTTTAGTAATGAGATCAACAAGACCTCATAAATATTATGAATGTATATCTAGGCATTGATTTTCGAATGATTTTTTTTCAAAGTTGCACACACCTACTTAGGGTTTAAGTTTGGTATGGTTTTATAATAGTTCTTATTTGTAATGTCTTTCATGTTCTCCTTTCTTAGATTATTTTTTTTTGCAAGTGTCTAAATGGATGGATTGCCCCTAATTTCACAAGGCAAATAAAAATAGTTGTTCTAAAAAAACTATGATATCTACTAATCATAATCAATATTCCACCTCAAGCATTTCCCCCCTATGAATGTGTTTGGGTAAAGGGATTTAACTATGAATTTTTGACATTATTTCTTGATTTTAATATGACTCTTGATTCACCAACTATTTATAGTTTTTTTTACAGAGATAATAAAAATCACCAGTAAATTTATATCGATGTTGTGATTTTGTCAAAGATTCACAAATGGAATTATACTTGAACTCTAGGATTTTGAAAATTTTTATAGTAAGCTTTTAAGGGTCCATTATTAGAATTATTTCTAGTTAAAATTCCATAAAATCAAAGGGATGTGACTTATTCAAATGTCCAAAAATTAATAAATGACATATTTAAATGTCAACATTCAGTAAGAAATGACATATACAAATGTAAATAAGAAAATAAAGGCATATGGGCCACAAACAATGGACCATATTCAAATGTTATAACAAGAACAATAACAAGGTAAGGCACTCAAGGAAGGGAAAACATGAATTCATAATCAACTAGCATAAACATAAAATACTAGTCCCTAGATATATGTGTTAGAAAAAAAATTTAAGTAAATATCATATAAATTAAGTACATATATGAGATAAAACATGATATTTTAAAGTGAAATAGAATGATATAAGTTGGATGTATCATGATCAAATAAGTGAATGCCTCTAATGTCCTGGTGATGTGAGTAGACGGAAATCACAACATCCAAAAGAGGATATATCATGTATATGTGTATTCTTGAATCACACTCAAAAGATATGTGAAACACATTTATATATAAAATACTAATATGCCATATACCAACATGGAATAGACAACATATATGCCAAAGAGATAATAGGATATGAAAATCTAAACGTATTTTAGGATTTTTGATGTTTTTTGTTTTAATTTTTGGAATAATTTAAGAAAGTAAAATACTATAATGTGATTTCATTTAAAGGAATCTCATAGATATCTCTCCATTGTGAACTTGGTGTAATAAATCATTGAAACTATAGAGGAACATGTATAGCTGAAATATTTATCATTGTAGTATCTATGATGCTCTGCATATGTAAAGTATAACTTTGTGGTTGTGAAGTAAAAATAGTAGGATTATTAGTTCATGAAAACCATAATTGAGTGTTTTTTTCTTTATTTAGAATAAAAGTAATAGGAACATAGTGGGTGATATAGATATCTGAATATGGTGTGCACTATATGAGGATTCTATGAAACCCATTGCAGATCACTTATGCAATGGGCTCTTAAGTACTAGGTGCCTAGTAAATGGAATTTCTTATTACTTACCCTTTTGTAGAGGATTAATAATAGGAATATTGATAATTAATTTTATGCATAAAAATTTCTCATGCTCAAGATGATGTTCATATGGAATTCTAGAAACTATAATTACTTGATTGCCATGAATTTATTTAACACACTCATGCATTGTATAAGGTATTACTTGAATTTTATGTATCCAAGGTCATCCCATTAATATATCAAAGAAACCCATAGAATTTATAACTAAGAAGGTAATAAACACATGGGTGGGACCCACCTATAAAGGTAAATCAATATTCTGAATAACTTATTGTGTGGTCTCATAAAATGCTATAATATATCTGGTTAATGAATGTAAATCATGATTTGTATAACCCAAATGTTTAAGTAATTTCATGGTATAAAATAAATTTATCACACAATTATCAATCTTAACACCATGTATAGGTTGGTAATCAAGGTGTGCTCTAATAAATAATGAATGACAATATGATTCATGATCCCTAATCACACTATCATCAAAAGTGGTGGAGGATATATGAACCATAGGAGTTGCATACCATGTATTTACACTTCTATATCCTTCTTTGAATGATCTTGAAAAGGATAGTTAAATATTTTCTAATTGTGTTGGCCACCACGTTGTGAACCTGATTCCTTTATAGGATCATCAAATGTAATTTTTTGGTCATAGTTGAATTATTGTATATTATGATTCAAGGTGAAATGTATAATTATAGAATGTGTAGAGCTTTGGTGATAGTCACAATAATCACTCACATCATACCCTTTGGGTAGAGGTCTACTCACATAAACCTATATATGATGAGGGAGAGATATAACATGAAACTCTACAAGACATGCGAATAATGAAGTGGTATACTTAAATAAGCATGCAAATTATCTTCTTGGTGCATTAGATAATATAAGCCAATTAGGTTGTAGTGATACCACATTAACCATTATTTTTGTTTATTTTTTAGGCTCAAGAGGTTTGACCTTATAACTCGGTTTGATATTAAAATTGTTATTAGATCTAGATATAGTTTGTGTATTTACTACATATTTAAATTTGCTCCATCAGATAATTTTCATTTCACCATCAAGAAAAATGTGGCATAAGTCATCAAAATATTTGAAATATTTGAATTCAATGGACTTGTGTAAAGGATCAAGAAAAATTTGCTTTAAAATATCTTGAAGATATTTATCTTTCATAGGTTTGGTCATTTTAGTTGACATTATCTTATATCTCAAGACATATTAATTGATAGGATCATTGGTTTAGTGTTAGATTTTTTGTAATTTGGGTATAGGAAAACTATTTGGTAATGTTAATAGAGAAGTGTACAAAAAATTGATTTGTAAAGGGTTTGAAGGTATATAATGATTGAGTTGATAAATCATATAACCACATTAAATCATAGTATATTTCAGCTTTGTGGAAATATTTTGGTCAAAAATTTATCATTAGAGGCATAATCAAGGCACTCTAAATAAAAATATTGAAGATCTTATTCAAGATAATCTTTGCCATCATAAAATATGAACTTAGGTGCTACAAAACTAGTTGGGAAGGGGTGAAAATATATATTTGGTGTAATAAGATTATGTAAAACCTCTTATGAATCAATATCACAAAGATACTTCATATTTTTTTGTTCAATATTTATAACCTTAGTGTGTAAAATTTTTATAGTTTAGACAAGAGATTGAACCTATTGGTAATTGAAGTTGGATATTTGAGAAGTCACCAAAGGAAGTGTACCCATAGGTTGCATACATATCATCATTAAAATAATATTTGAGTCAAAGGATTTACATTTTCTATGGTAGTTGTATCAATAATATTTTAAGATAATAAAGGTTGAAAGACATAATCCATACCTCCACTAGATGTAGGTAAATTGATTGTTATTATATCAATTATAGTAACTTTTAAGGCATCACCATCACTAAGTGAGGAAGCCTTAGCCTTATCATTCCTACTTATCTCATCTCTTTCAATATACAAAATTCATCCATTAAGCCCTTGTTATTATTGAGATTAGTGATCCATGATTCTTTATCTTCCGTTGGAAATCAAGTTTTTTATTAATATTTTCCATTGCTTAGAAATGAAAAATTATAATATTTTAACAAAAAAATTTAACCCTAACTAGATAAAAGTCATAGGAATAATAAAAATCATTCACACAAATCAAGTTCACCAAATTTTTAACCTTAAAATCTAGATGTGGGTAATCTAGGTTAAAGGGGTAAGAGATAGCATATGACATAAGGATGGTAAACTATTTATAAATAAAGATAATTATTTGTGACACTTAGATAAAACACATACTAAATTTATTATACTAAGATGTTAAATATAAAAAGTAAAACTATTCTAGATATTTAAAAAATAGTAAAAATAATATACTTAGCTTGTTCTGATGCTAATACAAATCTAGATATATAACAAGTAAAAAGTGAACTAGATCTATATTCTAGAATAGTCCATTAATTTTTGAAATTGTTCCTCTATATCCACAAACACTTATGTTGAATATGGATGGTTGAATTAGTGATAATTTTAGACTAATATTTATGTGTCTAGTATGTAATACCTACTAAAACTATATGTACCCACCTGGATGATTGTAGGTTCTATGTCACCTTCACTCTGATGTATTCATATTTGGGTCATGGATGATTGCTCCTTGTCAAATATAAAAACCCTAGTTCTTAGTGGGAACATGGTGTTGAACTACCCCAAATACACCTATATCAATGAATGTTTCATATGTAATCAATAATTTGAATATGGCCTTAGACTCATGTAGTTCTCCCCTACCTATTGGCTTGTATATTAATAATGTAATAGATGATAAGAAAATACAATAGTGACAACTTTTAACTTGGAAAATATATATCTTGGGTTACTCCTTTAGTACTTTAGACTTATAAGTGTGTTATCCATATGATTAATATATAAATAGGATAAAATAGTTAATCTTTTCTCATTTGAGTGCTTGATCAAATTATTTTGACAAGTTGAATTGTGAGTTGCTAGGTGTTTTCCATGTAAGGTATGAATGAGGGTTGATCTTCTATTTATAAAAACCCCTTTTGAGAGTATATTTAATTAAATCACTTAGGTTGACAATAAGGATACCTTTAATTTAAAAATAGGATGAATTTATGGTACTAGACACTTTTTTTGGGATAGGAAACTTGGATTCATGTACGAGTCTAATTTTGACACAAGTGTTCAAGTAGTCAAAAATAGGTGGAGATTCAAAAGAAATTATAAATGGTATATAAGCATGTTTACACCATTTTAGGTAGGGTAGAAGGATTGGTTCATCAAAATAACATTCGTCAGACAAATAGTTAAATAATTAGGCAATAGTTTATGTGATCCTTTTGGAAATGATAAAGGTTTAGAAGCTGAAGGTACATCTATTATATGGATTTTTCAAGTGTATAAGACTAGAGGTGATATATAATTTATAAATAGTGTCTACATTAAAAAAAATGTACCTTTATGTCTATTTTATTATATGTTATCAATACCATATCCAAAAAAATTTAATAATGTAACAATACACACATTGGGGAATTTATGTACATTGATTTTAATTTTGTGTCCATAAGCACCTTTCATATATGGTTTATTGTCAAAATATTTTGCCACAAATGTTTATGAAATTTGTATATTTTATTTGTGTTCTAATTCCTATCACCACTCAGTGATGAATGATATTGTTTCAATATTACACCTTTAATGACTATATCATTCTTATAATTTTTAACTTTGAATTGTTTTTTATGAAATTATTTATTCCACATGCTTTGACTCTATGATAACAACAATATAATTTTCCATTCTAGTGTGATAAATGTCTCATAGATTTATGTCTAGTATTTGGTGGAGCATTAAAGATATTTTCAAGTAATGTTAGTAAAATAATTATTGTTTTTTCTTGAGTACTCATTACTTGTATTTGAGTAGTATGTGTTGTCCTAGAATATTCCACCTTATTCACTATATTATGTTAAATAAATTTAATACAATTCAAATTTTATACTTTCTCTTGGTATCACATCATACTTAAATTTAAAAAAACACCAATGGTGGTCATATTATATGAGAATCATGGTGTATAATAACATTGCAACTACTATTAGAATTTGGAATAATGTGATGATCTAACATTGGTGCATTTCCTTTGTCCCATGTAAATTTTGATTGGATAGGAAGTGGATAATTACCATTGTTATTAGTATATGAAGTACCTTGATACTCTCTAAGACCAATTGGTTTAAGAATATTATGACATAAGTATTCATTCAGATCAATAGGATTGAAATTTGTCTTACACAACTAATCATATGTTATATTTTTCATTTCATTATTACCATCATTACGATACAATATGTGAATTTTTTATTAGGATTTTTGGAATTGTTTAAAAGAGGGAGATATGGAATTTTTTTGTACTACATTAGATTTAGGTGCTGTCTTTACATCTTCTTAAATATACATAACTAGTTCCTTTTCATTTAATTGACTTGAGTCACCCATCTCATATGCATTAAATTGATATAATGGGATAGGTTGTGATGGTGGAACAATATAACAATACATAAAATAAAGTGAACTATGAGTAGTATATTTTTTCATCTTGAAAAATCTAAAGGGACTATGATATATTGGAAATGAATACACATATCCCTCATCAATAAATTTTATGAATCAATGTAATGTATATGGAACTTCTTCCATTGAATTTATCTAGGGATTCCCCAAAATAAAAGTGTAGGATAGAGTATTAGGCATAAATTTAAATATAGTTGACACTATATTAGGTTGTATTTTGACATCCAATGATATTGACTCATGGATTTTTATTACTATATAATCCCCTTATTATTTGATCTAATTTTTAATAGTATTGTATTAATACCCAATTACTTTATGAAATTTATACTAAAAATATTTGTTCCTAAACCGTTATCTATCAACACATGCTTAACCACTTTGGTATGAACTTGAAATTGAATACATAATGTGAGAGTTTTCTATTTTACATATTTTTGAGGTAATTCTTCTTTATTAAAGGAAATAAATTTATGTGTATCTATTAATGTGTTTGTTATATAAGTAATGGAAGTTGGTTTAGTATTACTATGAAGATTCATCCTACACAATGCCTCATATAAGTTGTCCTTGTACACAAGGGACTACATCAATAATTTAAGGATATAAATTTTAGCATGGGTAATATTTATTTTATCAATGATTTCATACCCTTAGGATTGATTAACTTACCTCATGGGAGGTAGAATGGGTTGAAGAGGAACATGTTGACTACTTCTATTCTAATGTTCAAGGTGGGTCCCACTACATATTATATTAATAAATTTGTGCACCATCAAATCTAATATATTTTTTGGGTGAATAATGTGAGTGTGATGATAGATGTGATAATTTGGAGGTTAGAGAAGGGGATGAGTTAGACATGCCCTTTGGTGCTTAGTAGTGATAGGAAGCACCTCATATTGAATATTAAAATGGTATGAGTTAATCAAGGATTTTTATTATTCATAAGTTATTTCAATCTTATTAAAATATAAATATTTGATCCATATAATTATGTGTTCATTGCATATTTTACTTATCAAAGGAAAAAAAACATAATAATCAAAATCATATCTTGAGTAAAGAAATAAAAATGATGTACGTCAATTATAGTAATGTGTATTTTGTGTTTAGGAAAAAAATAAAATATTATAAAAATCAAATTTATATGCATAAATATGAATGAAGGAAGAAACCCTATAAGGGAAGAAGAAAGTATGAGAGAAACCTAGGGTCTATAAATGCTCGATACAATATTAGGATTCACCAAAATGTTTTACCCTATTTTGAATTAGAGTTAACCTTAGAAAAAAATTATATAATTATGATTAAAATATATGATTATTAATAATAAATATTAATGTAAAAAATTTTACTCTACACCCATAACATATAGTGTATCTAGGGATATGTGTTGTTGACTTGTGGCTTACATACAATTCATATTATCTTATTTAAATAATCTATGTTATTAGTATGGTTAACCTATGAAATAATCCTGGATAAGTATAGTATATATAGGAGGTAGTGATTAGTCTTTTATCATCATTTTATGATTATTCTTTTATTTTATTATTGTGGGGGTTGCCCCTTGAAGTAACTCAATCATAATTTTAAAGTATTTTTATCTTTTGTCAATTATTGTTGTGGATCCAATTGTTTTTCTTAATTATATGATATAGTATATTATTATTGTTAAACATGTAAGTAATATAAATACAAGTTATATCAAAGCATCAATTTGTGCTTGTTTGTGTGTAATTTTTATGATTTGGTGTTACAATAATCAAAAGAGGTATAAGATATATAAAATATAAATTTTAATCAAGGAATAATTTAATTTTTTTCTACTACAATATTATTTTAAGTATTTTTTTGAAATTCTATATTTTTTATACTTGTGAAAATTAAAAATCATTGGATTCATCTTAGCAAGATTACCACAATAGAATAATCTAATGGTACACTTTATTTTGGCTCAAAACCCTCCCACCTAGCATTTTTACATGACTAGCCTAACACTTGCAGATGTGGGAAAGGTTAATACACTCCAAAAATTCATCCCAATGATGATGTGGAGTTTGAAACTTGAGATCTATCAATTCTTAGGTTGTTCAAAAAATATAGTCAGATATACAAAGTATGTTGATTAAATATGATCTTGATGTAGTAAAAGGGGATTTTTTTTTTATGAATAAACATTTGTTAAATATAAGTGATCAATTTTTATTAATGGTAAAAATAGGTTTTAAAGAGGGACACTACCCTTTACATGAAATAAATAGGCATGGTCATCAACTACATAACACTATAATGCCTGAAAAAAGAACTAAAAACACCCAAACCTACAATAAAACAATAAAATAACAACCACCACTAAAAAATAAACCAAGAAACAACTAAGACCATTTAAAACCATTTTCATTATACAATATGAGTGTAATTTTCAATATTTCTAACTCATTGTTTCCTTTTCCTTTGATTTTGTTACTCCCCATGATCCCTTAACCTCCATCCTCTAAAGCGGGGATGGGGATAGAATTTTATAATGAATCAACTAATCAATATTGGATTTTAGCTTTTGAAAAATAATCCTTGAATTATCTAATTTAATTCTCCCAATCTAAACAATCACTACTCCAATACTAGTTTGAATCATATGCTACCAAAGGTGGAATTTCATAGGTTTTATGTTAATGATCCAGTCACTTGAATCAATAAAATATAAATTTTATTTGATATACATTAAACCCCACATCATAAAATGTGATCATGACATATTTCTATCTATAACCTAAGTAATTTATTTGGTATAGGTGGTTGTGTGATAAAAATAAAAATAAGGATTATCTTTTTACCTAGGTAATGTTTATTAAGGAGATACAAATGCAATATCACAATAACATCTCAAAAAATTACTTCAATCAGTTATAAAAGTTACAAAATATAGGTACTATTATGGATTATGTTCAAAAATTTCAAAATATATTCTTATGCATGTATGACATTAATGAGAAAAACATGACTAAATTTTTCTTGGGGGGATCAAGGATACCATCCAACTTGAGGTGTTCATGTTTAATACAACATTTATTTCTAAACCCATACCATTCATACACTTGGTAGATGAAAAAATGTGTGTAAAATGAGGGATTTCACTCATGGACATGAATGTAATTTCAAAGCACCATCATTTCAACAACCTACAATATTTACCCCTCAACAAATTGATGAGAATCATGCCAAAGGATTATGTTTTGTGTGTGTTAACAATTATAAAAAGTGACATATATTTGTTGATAATAATTTTTTCTACATTGAAGGAGCCAATGAATACCAAAAAAATAATGAAACCTCAAGTGAGGGTATGTAAGATTTATAGGAGGAATATGAATATTAACACACTATTATCTCTTATCATGCAATTTAAGGTATAATTAATCCTTAAACTCTTAAGGTGGAAGTATTCCTTAAGAAACATAAGGTAATAATGTTGATTGACTCAAGAAGAACAAATAATTTTATAAACATTAATTTGGATACTAATTTTAAATATTTTATTAATCCATCTCCAAAATTTAAATTCATCATTGCATATGGTGGCATAGTCAACTATTTTATAAAATGCCATAGTTTTAAAATTGCCATGGGTGATACTTTATTATTTTTCCTATGTTTTCTATTCCCATTGATGGGTTTGAATTTTTTTAGGATTAAAATGTTTCATGGATTTGGGCATAATAAATATGAATTTATATGATCTATTCATGTTCTTTCATTCTGAAGGTAGGACATTTGAACTATGGGGATTATTGGAAAATTCTTTCCAGTTCCTTAGTTCACATCAGATGACAAAAATTATTTAAAAAGGGGATGAATGATTTGTAGAATGATTATTTTCCATATAAGTTAATTAGACAATTGTGTCTACACATCCCTATTTACAAATGATTCTTAATGAATACCTGAATGTTTTTAGAGCAATGTGAAAAGGCTCACCACCAAATAAAGAACATGATCACACAATCAGATAGATTTTAGGTAGTACACCACTAAACATCAGATCATACAAGTATCCTTATGCCTATACAATTGAAATTAATAATATGTTAGAGGATATACTAGAGTCATGTATTATTAGACATAGCCAAAGTGAATATTTATGCCCATTGGTCATGGCATATAATAAGGATGACACTTTGACAATGTTCCCTAATTATAGAGAACTCAGTAATTACCCCATAAAATATAAGTTGTGTGTTCAGATAATTTTTTATTTCTTACGTGAATTACATGGTGTTTTTTTATTTAAAAAAATAGATCATGTTTCTAGGTATCATTAAATTTAAATCAGAGATGAGGATATCCATAAAAAATCTTTCAAAACTAATTAAAGACATTATGATTTTATGGTCATTCCTTTTGGTCTCACAAATGCATTATTTACATTTTAGAGTTTGATGAATACTATTTTTTAGCCTTTTTAAGGATGTTTGTGTTGGTATTTTTTGATGACATCTTAATGTAAAAAAAACTTTGGAAGAACATTTAAATATTGTGAAATGGGTATTATTAGTTCTAGAGAAACATTAAATTTATGAAAAACCTTCCAAATGTTATTTTGGATTCCATGAGATAGATTACTTGGGTCATATTGTTTCACATGGAAGAGTCAATTTCAACCCTAATAAGATCAAAGTTATTGAAAGGAATAATAATCAGATTGTTCCAAGTCACAAAGATCTATGGTGTTAATATAACATCACATTCATAAAAATAATATTTTGTAAGTAATTTTTCAACATATACTTATAGATACATATGCAAAATAAAGAGTAATAATATCATATATTATATCTCCAAAGTTTGTCTAATATAATGAAAATGCCTTGCATATATAGGCAAGGAAGATCAATCCTAACTAAGAGATCAAGCTAAGTGATCAATAATAACTAAGATATCAAGCTAAAATATCAAATATAGGACTAAGAGATAATTATCCCTGAAGAATAGAAACAACTAGAAAATATCTCCATAACATCTAAGATATAAATATGGGATATCTCATAATATCTAAAATAAGATAAATGATATATCCACATATAAATAGGTGGTAATAACTAAATAAAATTAAATAATAAATCACCAAGTTAAACATATCTAAGTTTAATAACCTACTCTAACACCCCCCCCCCCATCAAGTGAATCTACGGGTCAAAAATAAAGTAGCATATACAAAATATTAGTCCCAATAACAAAGCCTAATTAGGTAATTAAATATAATATATATATGAAGGAATGAAGAAATAAGATGTCCTCATGATCACCCCTTAAGGAAAAATTATAAAACTCCAAGCATGTCATCCAACTCATGGTAACAAGGTGATGCAAAAGGCTTTGTAAAGATGTCTATAACCTACTACTGATTTAGAATGTACTCTAAATAAAGAAATTCTTTTTGAATGTGCTGATAAATGAAGTGCATTTTAATCTTAATATTCTTGGTCCACTGATGCTCAATAGGGTTGTAAAAAATGTGAATTGTACTTTTGTTATCACACCAAAGTATAGTAGGTGAATCATGTATGAAGTCAAACTCTATCAATAATTAATGAATCGAAAGATCTTAATGAATTACTATGATTGTTTCACTATACTCTTCTTATGTATATGAAAGTTAAATATCTTGTTGCTTCTTATAAGCCTAATCAACTATAGAATAACCATGAAAAAAATATCCAAAAGTTGAATTCTTGTCATTAATGGAACCTACCAAATGTAAATCAATATATCTAACCAACTAAGTATAACCTATGGTGTAGTGTAATATAAAGTGGGAAGTGCTCTACAAATATCATAAAATCCTCATGGCATACTACCAATGACTATCACGATGAGCATGTGTAAATAAAGATACAATCCCAATAACAAAATAAATATCAGGAATGAGTATGGATTAAGTATATAAGACTTGTAACTAACTCCCTATATAATGTAGGATCACAAACATAAGTAGTGCATGTAGAAATAAGAGTGAACCTTGACTAATTATCCATATCAAAATGTTGAATAAGATTAAAGGTGTAATTCTACTGACTCTAATGATTCTCTAAATTTGATTGAGAAATTTTCAAACCAAGGAAAAAGTAAAAATTATTGAGATCTGTCATATCAAATTATGTTGAAAAATCCTATTGAATATCTTTAATTTGAGAAGAAGAGATGCTTTTAAGAATTATATCATCAACATATAAAACCATTATAACAATACCCTATCTAAATTGTTGGAGATATACGTTAGGATTTGTGTGACAAGGATTAAAGATAGTAGATATAAGAAAAGAATCCATCTTCTCATACCAATACCAAGGAGCCTATTTGAGACCAGAGAGAGACATTCATAGTCAAAAATCAAGAGAAGAATCACGAACAAAACTATCAAGTTTCTCCATGTATATTTACTCCTTAAAATATCCATGTAATGAGGCACTCTTTATGTCCATCTAGTAAACTAGCTAACCTTGTGATATAGTAAGAGAAATTAAAAGTTCATAGAATCCATATTGGAAATAAGGTAAAAAGTCTTAGAGTAATCAATGCATTTAAATTAGAGGAAACCCTTTTATATAATGTGATATTTATTCTTATCAAAGGACCCATCGACTGCATATTTAATTTGGTATATCTAATTGCATCTAACCAAAATTCTTCCATTATTAAGAGAGACCAAATATAATGTATTATTATTCATCAAGAAGAATACTCATCTCTCATTGCATCATCCCACTCTTGTATCCCATTAGCCTATGAAAAATATTTTAGATCCCAAAAAAATGCTTGACATAAAACTATAGAACCTATAGAGTGTGTATGATGATGTCTAGTGGGTGGAATATCCTATATGAAAGGTGTTTCCTCAAAAAATTTAATATGATCCCACTTATTAATAGTGGAAACATAATCCACATCTCATTATACATCCATAATCTCCTCAGTGTCTTCCTAAGCTAGCTCCTCAAAGAAGGGGTCATCAATATGAAGTGAATAATCATAAATGGATGGAATCAAATAAGGTGAATAAATCATGGAATAAGATGAATACTCATGAGAAGATAAATTATCATCAAATTAAACACGTGTTTGAAAAATAACATCATGATAATAAATATATAAAAGTAGATAAGATCTCATGTACTAAAAATACCCTATAAATATCAAGGGTTTTTTCTTCTCATCCAAGGCTTTCCTTTTCTTATTTTATACAAAATCCCAAGCGTGTCTCCCAAAAAATCAAAATAGTGAGACATCAGGCTTATTTCTAGACTAATCCTCCTCTAGATTAAAATGTTGAAGTGCTTTATGTGGTGTGTGATGCTGAATGCATTTTTCAAAATTAAGTGCTTATACCTAATATATAAGAGGTAAATCTCAATAAAGTATCACACACTTATCCATGTCCTTCAAAGTTTAGTTCTCCCTTTCTACTAATCCATTATGTTATGGTGTATAAGGAATAGAATGTTGGAAAACAATTCCATGAACTTTTAGAAAAAAAACATCTTTGTTAAATTACCCCCACACATTATCAGTGTGAAGCTTCTTTATGTAATTAGAATATTTATTATTAATCAAAGACTTAAATACATTAAATTATGAAAAAACTTCACTCTTATACTTGATAGAATAAACCTAAGTACCTCTTGATAAATTATCAATGAATTTAAGTGCATACATAGCTATAATGAAAGGAGTATAAAAACATCAAGTCACTATGGACAAGCTCAAGTGCTAAAGAATCTCTCTTAGACATATCCTTAGGAAATTTATCTAGGTGTTGTTTCCCAAATGCACATCTATGGAAAACTCTATCAATACAAGAAACTTGAGGAAGACCATCAAACATACCATGAGTTATCAAATCCTTCAAATATATATAATTAAGATGTCCAAATCTCTCATGTGAAAGCTTACTCTTATAATCAATATGAGAAACAAAACATGTCCCCATAGAAGAAGTCTCATCAAACCCATAAAAGTGATAAAGTATAGAATTATGATAAAAACACCTTGTACAACAAGTGAATGAGGATCCAACAAAGTTAAAATTTTATCCCCTTATGATATGAAAGGTATTATCTTGACTTGACTAGAATGACAAATTTTAAAAGCAAAGAGAAAATGTGATGTGATGTTAGGAATATATAATGCATCATTGATGCATCCACTAGCAAGTTATATGTCACCTTTTCCCTTAACATAAATAAAGGAAGAATATACAACCTAAATGTTGGAAGTATAACTCAAACAAAGAGATGTGGAAGACTCCTTAAAAGAACTTATATGGTGATAAGAAATAGAATCTATAACCCAACTATCTGTAACATGTGACTCGGATCTCCTAGTAACATTAAGTACTTTTCCATGCTCATTAGAATAAGGTGGAGTGGATATAGAGACCTTGTGTTTTCTAATTTCATCCTCTAGGGCTTGGATTCTCTTATAGCACATAGTTTCTACATGACCAATTCCCCTATAAAAGGAACATGAAAATCTAGATTTATTATTTAGTTTACAAGACTCTTTGTGTTTAGAATTATTATCTTTGGGTTTAGTGTCACTTTGATATGGAAGAGTGGTTTTGGGTTTACTTTTTAATTTTCCCTTGCCCTTAGAAGGAGATTATAATAAGGCCTTTTAAGAGGTGGAAGACTTAATATTATACAATTTAGATTCTTCCCTAGTAAGTATTTCAAAAAATAACTCTAAATAAGGCATTTTGAATGTGGCACCTAAGGCATCAATGGCAGATTAAAAGGTAGAAGCAAAGATTTGGAAGTGACCTTTCAACTTGGACAAAATTTGGTAAACACACTCTTCATCTTTATTTTTTCTTCCACTCCCATTAAATTGTGTCAACAAGTTCTCAAACTTAATAATATAGTCTACAATATATGGAAAATATTTAGGATGGATAGAAGTGATCTATACTTCAAGCTGCATGGCTCTCATATGATCCACCTTACCAAATAAACCCTTTAATTTTTTCATGTTTTGAAAGAAGAGTCATATAATTCAAATAAAATAAAATAATATAATTTACATAACTTCCTATCAAACTTGTACACTCATGAAATTTACATTGATGCTAAAATTTTGCATATTCTCTAGTGAACACTAGTTTTGATACAGCCACTAAGCCCCATAATCATTTGAATTTAATGATTGTTTCCATTATATTCTCCATGTTTGGTAATTATGTGTTTTTAATGGCTTGAATTTATATAATGTAGAGGAATAATCCATTGTAATAAATCAGCAAAGAGAAAAAAAAGTAAAGTGGTGCACAAATCAACACTGAGTCTACTCCCCCTCAAAAAATGATTTTGTATTGACTTCCCCCATAAATTTGGAACTTTATATTTTAGTGCATTTTATAAAATAAATTATACCAATATATTTGGTATAAAACACATACACTTTTGAAAAAAATAACACTCATCTGAGTTACCAATTAAAAGTTATGGTTTTCACAAGTTTCCCATATAAATGGGTCAAAAAAATAACTTTTCACCTAAAATATTTGAAATGTTTTGGAAAAAAACAATTCTTAGAGAGATTTAAAAAATATTAAAGGGATAAATATAATACCCCACTAGTAGGAATCAAAAACTAATCCCCCTCCACATCACCATACCATATGACCAAGGGGATAAGGATGAGGATGAGAATTGCCCCTGTAAACACTTGAAAACTGCACAATGCATTTCTAGTCATCAAAGCACCCCATGACCCCATTTAGTTATGTGGGACCATTTACTAACATCTTAACCACCAAACATAAATGAAAATGACTAATCTTAACCATTTTGACTATGTCTCTCTAACCGTTGATGGTCGACACTTGACTATTGATGGTTTTACTTGACCATTGATAGTTACTTGAGCTTTTACATGATCAAAGGAATCAACTGTAGTTCAACTAAAAATCACTCATTAATTACCTGCTATCTAAATTTTGTCTATTATTTTCATGGTAAATGCATGATTAGACTATTTGATAAATCATTTCTTAAAATATTTGATTTGAACCTCTCCCTTTCCTCTATATTAAGAGATGAAGAGAAGGTTGAAATAGGATCAATGAGGAAGGTGCAAGAGGTTCTAACTCCTAGGTGAATATAAAAGCTAACTATCTATATTTTTTTTATCAATATTTAGTAATTAGCTCTATTTGTCTCATTACTTGTCTTTCCCCTTTATGTCAGTTTCATCTCAATTTCATGTGTTGTATTTTTTAAAACTCCATATATTTTTCCTCTTATCTAAAGCCACCCAAAGCCTATTTCACTCACCAAAACACCTAATCCTTGAAAAAAATACCTCTGAGCATCAATTCCTATCTTGTGACCAATATTCAACCTAAACACCACATTAAGAACCCATTTGTAACTCTCCTCAAAAAATTTCTTTTCCCCAAACCATATCCCATAGTAACTATTTCTGGTCTTACCTAACCACATATGAACTTATTTAACCACTGGTGGTTAACAACCACTTATGGTCACCTAATCTTTGATGGTCATACCTTAACCACCAATGGTCATTGTGTGTCCATTTTTATAAAAACAAGTTGTTTTGACTTATCTTCCCACACCCAAATTCCACTTTTTGAATTTCTATTTTATCACATAACTTTAAATTATTTTATGAATCAAGTTTGAGTAATTTATCATTAGTATTCAATCATTTATTTTTATTTTAGTCAAAATATCATTTATTTCTTCTATATAATTTTTTGTATTTGATTTTAGTACCTTATTTTATTTCATGTAAGCATTTATTTTTAGTATATCATAACTTAAGTGTTCTAAAAAGTGTAGATTGATAGCCTCCAAGGGAGCTTGTGTTTCTTTGATCTAGCTCACACTAGGCAGTCCACCCTACTATCTCACTAATCAACCATTACTTTTTAGTGTTTTCTTATCTACAAGTCATTCTCCCTAGACATAGAGGAGTATCCACAATCATTTGGATTCACATGTGCACAACACATCCAATTTTGACTAACCTCACCCTTATGTTTAGTTTTACTCTTTCTTAAACAAGAAAATAAGTAAAATTTTAGTGAAACATTATGGTATTCTCAATGGGACCCTTGATATTTTTCTTAGGTTTATATTTATCGGACATTTAGGTTAAATATGAAGGAGTCATTCATTGATTTTTTTTCAAAATTAAAACGTTTCTTATTTTCTTTCTTCCCTTCTAAAATTCAAGTTCTCATTTCTTTTGCTTTCTAAGAAAAAAGTAAAAATTATCTTATTTTGCTTTCACTTCTAAAAATAAAAAGTATTCATCCTAGGCTTAGCATTTGCATCATCATCTCTCATATAGGTACATCTTAGTTATTTTTTATTCATTTAAAAAGACACCAAAATATTTCCTTTGGATCAAACTTAAGTTTGCATTCATTGCTTTCTTATATTTATTAGCTCACATAACTTAATTTAATCAAGTAAATTAATTGTAGTGTCACTTCTCTCCACACATAGAATACCAAACCACATACTCACTTAAACATAAAAACATTGACATAAGGCCTAACAAGGAATTCATCACCTAGAGGTCACCTTCTCTCAGTTATCCTACTTGGATTTCACCATTAAAGGGAGAACCAACTTAGTACACTAGTTGAGTATAATCTCTAGCAACTTGATATATTCTAGCTAAGCACCTGACACCCTTATCGCTACAATGTGTGAAGTGAGGTGGTAGGCCCTAATATCAAGCCATGCACCAAGTTATAATATATACCTTGAAAGACTTTAACTACCTAAAACTATCCTTAGATATATTCTTCTAGTACCTACTCTATAAGCTTGAGTTGGTCTTCATATCTTCTTTAAAATTGAGGCATAAGCCTAAAAAGAGATAAAATATATTATAATATTTTAGCATACTTTAGTTTATACTTGTCTCTATTTGATATCTTTTTATTTTGATTGCTTCTCTTTTGAGTTGTGAGATCATTCTTATCTTCCTTTTACCCTTCTTTGCATGTTTCTCACTAGGCAACAACTAAGAAACCAAACAAATCAGGGTCCACCTTCCAACCACCCATCTTCATCTTCTTCATCCATGGAGTACATCATGAATATAGAGGGTTATCTTAATCCTTATGGAAGTTCTAATATCCCTTTAATGGTTACCCAAGGTGATATAGATTTCACCACCATTCTAGATAAAAAAATCCATAGCCCTCCAACATTACCTTAACACCATATCTCACCATACCAATGCTTTGGTTCCACCTATTGATCTACCCTATGGTTTTTAATTCCATCTTATGGGAATCACCTCTATTTACACCATTTCCACCAAACCCTTAGTCACCTAAACATATTCTTTTACCAAAAATACCTCTAATAACTCCATCTAAAACCAACCTACCCAACCAACCAACACCCAAACACCTTCCACCCCAAATAATAACCCTTCTAATATAGGATCAACCCAACATTTAGGAATCCATACCCCACTTACCATTAGCATATCCTCAACTAGTTTTGTCACCCTTCCTCTTATTTCCAATCCACCAACCTCCACTCCATTACAAAGCTTGGAGGTTATCATACCTTCTACCCTTCCATCCATTAGTACCAAGGTCACCACCCATCCTTAACCTATCAATCCAATCATACCTATAACCCAACCTTTGTCAATTCCCCAAAAAATACCTATTGTACCAAACCCAAGCTATATTCCTAACCCAAAAGGGTATATAGCTCCACCTTTTACCCAAACTTATATGCCCACTTACTTGTACATGACATCCTCCCAACCACCCATGTCCACATACCAATATGTGGGAACCTCCCAACCTTACACTAGATATCCTTATGTTTCACCTACCAAATACTAATAGAGTTTTCCTTATAACTATGGGGGTACACACCTAGAAATAGATCTAGTCAAGATGTTAATGGACAAGATGACCAATTTGGAGACATCTATTTTTGATGCCCATAACTTAATATCATAAGATCAAAATTTTAATGAACCAATTCATCCATCCATACCAATTTGACCTTATCCTTCTCAATGGGAACTTTTGATGTTTTTAAAATTTTAGAGCAAGGAAGATCCTTAGCAACATCTTAGAGCATTTAGACACTCCTATTATTTGATTACTTATGATGATGCTCTCCTTATTCACACCTTTCCCATGTCCCTATCTAGTCCAAAAATATATTGGTATAGTCCTATTACCAAGCACTCCATCTTTTCTTTTGCCCAATTAACTCAAATTTACATAGATCATTTTTCCATAAATATATATAAGAAAGTTTCCATCATCAACTTGTACTCCATTTAGTAATTTGAGGATGAGTCTATTCTTAATTTTGTGGCCCATTAGAGAGGCTTGATAAAAAAACTCTATTTTTCTTTGTCCCAATCCAAGTTGATTGAACTTTTCTTGAGGGATTATGCCAAACGTATTTCCTCCACTCTACCAGTTTGGACTTGTAAGGGCACAAAAATTAGAGATTAGAACCATTGATGAGGTGAAGCTGAAATTGATAAACAATAATTCTAGTTTCAATTAAAATGAAACTTCCTCCTCCAAAACCACCAAACACTCCAATACTAACAACAAAACTAAGGTAACTACAAAGGAAATTGTCCTTAAAACTACCCCTCCTCTATTTGTTAACCAACCCAACTCTTCTAATTCTTCCAACTAGAATAACCAAATCTAAAACAGTAACAACCAAAAGTAATACAATCCACTAGAGGAGTGATATGCTTCAATATTAGAATTTGTTTTTGAAAACAAACAACATACAACTTCCTCCAATTAAATCCCCATAATAATTCAATTCCTTTGATCCTACACCTGGTTGGTATAAGGAGAAAAAATTATGTTCCCTTGACCGTGTCATTAGACATGATGTTAATAGATGTAATACCTTTAAAATTATTATCTAAGGATTGATTGACAAGGGGGAACTTATGATATATAATCCAAATACACACCAAAATTAGTCACTTGACATATTTAGATAATGTTTTCCCAATCATGCCCCTTTTGTGAAGAATGAAAATAATAGAGTGGAATCCTCTCACAATCATGAGGTCCACACTATTAATGTGGGTTTTAGTAATTTCATTATTAAGGAAACTATTTTCCTAGACTGGTTCAAAACATGGACTACCTATCCCAACCCAATATGGATCGTGGAACATTTTGGCACCATATTTGGATCCCTTATTTGACCAAACAAGAACCCTCAACCATACCATTATCAACCCAATATTCCACTTTCATTAATGAACCCACCATCACCCCAACTAAACTACTAAAAACTTATACCTCTCAAACCATAGTTGAACCAACCAAACCAACTCCACACAAAGTAACCCAAGCACCTCCTACAATTCCAAAAAAATCCCATCAAAAACATAAACATGCTCCCTAATCAAAGATTTACTCACCCTCCATTAAATTTGGGTTTAGCACCATCTATCCCATTAAACAAACCCCATGCTAAGCCAAACAAGAAATTGGATCCACCTAGGATCCCAAAACCCAAAACCTTACCACCCATTTCTACCTTGCCTTTCATTTTAGGACCACATCCTTCTTCTACCCTAGGACCTCATCCATACATTAAGAAGACACATCTCCCAAAGATAACCCAAACCTAACCTCCTATTTTAGTTACATCTCTACCTATTATTTCCATGCCTTATACCACCAAACCCCCCACTACCAAACATTCTACTTCTAACCCTTCTATTTCTAAACCACCCACTACCAAGCATACTATTTATAAACCTTCTACCTCTAAACTATTTACCTCCAAGACATTAACTTCAAAACCATATACCTACAAGCCATTAAATTCCAAAATGCCACTCAAAAATAATATTACACCACCCAAAACCCCCATTACAAAGCCTACTCCTGAGAAGGCTTCCACCTTGAAAGTCAAAGTTAAAACCTCAACACCCTTATCACCTTTTCTTGAGTATTAGTCAATCATCTCAAAAAGGTTATTGCAAGCTTCTTTCTTGATTTTGCCTCCTATAAAACCATTGAATCCTATAGTCATAAGCCATATTATTTTAATGACAATATAATTTTATCATAATAGTGAATGCCATGCTATTATACATAGAACTATAAATTTATCCAATTCTGATTCCATCAGCTATATGTTGATGATGACTTATTATCAAAGGATCCTCCCATGATCACACCACCACTCCAAGAACCAAAATTAACTACCCAATACTTACCTACTCCCACACTCTCATCTAAGAGTGAGGAGGAATTGAAGGAATCCTATATACCAACTCTTCCCCAAATCTATACTATCTATGTGGTCAGACAATCACAATCCCAACAAAAGACAAAAGGGAAGGCAAAGTTGTCTATTCCATGGACATATCCTTCTTCCACCACCCAATCACCCAAGAAAATCCAAATAGCCTCACCTTTATCTAAACCTGAGGTTTCCATCTTGGTTACCTCTCAATCCAAACCTTTTGAGTCAATCCAAAGAGTAGTTCTAAAGCAAATTCACCAAAAACTAATTAAGATGAGTTTATATGAACTAATCAATAGCTCACCCCATCACTACCAATAAATGATAGAGTATTTGAAATCTATAGAGGTTTAACTAGAAGATCCATAACCTCTAGAAACTTTTGTCAAATCCCTCCAAATTTTCACCCTCATTATCTTTAAGGATTCAAAAACACCCTCTATTCATCCCCAAGATCTAGATTCTCCCCTCTTCATTATTGCATACATCAACTAATCCTATATCAATAGGGTTATGATTGATGGAGGATATAACATCAATATTATCTCCTCCCATGGATAGGACCAACTGAAATTTCTAGAAAACATTATGTTAGAAACCATAACAGTGCTATTCTCCTTTAATGACACTATAAAAACAACTTTAGGAACTGTCATCCTCCACATTCATTTAGGACCTCACATGCTTACTAATCTCTTCTACATGGTGAAAAGTGAGTTCTAATACAATGTTCTAATTAGACACCCATGGATCCATTCCATGAATTATGTGCCATATACCCTACATTGATGTGTAGAATTTGAGCATGAGGGTTAAGTAGTTACCATACAAGCTGACCTAAGTCCTTTCCGATCTTACAACATGAAATATTAACCCAATGATGTTCTTATCCTTCCATCCACTAGGTTTTTACCAGCTAATGACAAATCCACCTCTTCCACCAAGCATGCCTTGACTAGCTCATCCATCCCTTCTAATAAAATCCTAATAAGGACCCCTTGGAATCAACATTACAACATCTCATACTTGGGGAGTATCACCTCTTGACCTTGGATACCTTCCCTACTCCTTAGGAGTATAGGAACCTTGACCAAAACCATAATTATGATCCCAAAATTGGATCCATTATTCATTTGAAACATCTAAAAACCAATTTTATATATGGGGGAATTGATTAATCACTTACCACCTCCTCTGCCTCTTCTTTTCCTTAACCATTCACCTCAGATTTCTCCTACCTGGATAAAATAGAGTTTGCTAAGACATGAATCCATAGGTGTGCTTGGAAGGGATTTGGTCTAGGATGTTATGAACATGGCCCACATAAGTTACTTCCATGTAAGACCCAAAAGCCTCATGAGAGATTTGGTCTTAGATTTAACCCATCTAAAGATCCAACCAATTCACCTCCTTTTATCATCATTAACAAGGACATTCCACCCTCACCAACCCTTTCACCATCAAAATATGAGGATTTTAATATCACCCCCGCTAACATTTTTATCATCAACATTGTTATCCTTCCACCCATGACTTATTAAAAATATGGGGAAACCATAACCATTCCTTTGACTCATCCTAAGATTGTAAAATATGACTCTCTTGCTATTAATATCATTCAATGTTAGGATGATGATTCCCTTCTCACATATCTTGGTACAGAAGATTCCTCTATCTCAAAATCTCTACCTCTTAAGGCTTTAACTATGTTGAACGAATCCACTATTGATGTCAACTTGCGTACTCAAGATAACCTATGTGTTGTCAAAATCAGCCAATCACTAGATTCCTTAGATATCTGGTATTTCCCCTCTTTCCTATGAGATTGTAACATAGAATTTACTTGGTCTTATAGTGATATTATAGGAATAAATCCATCCATCACTACACATAATATCATTAATACCCATAATGCTAAACCTATCAAATAGAAGATTCATTGGATGCACCCTTGTATAATCCTTCTTGTCAAAGAAAGTCTTCAATTCCTCCAATCCGTAAATTTCATCCAACGCATTGACTATCCTTAATGGGTCTCAAATGTCATTCCTATCACCAAAGTAATAGGGGGACTTTTCATTTTCATATATTTCCATGATCTTAACTTTTCTTGCCCAAAGGATGACTTCCATTTGTTAAGCATTGACCAACTTATTGATCTTACATCTGGTCATAAGATGATATATATTATGGATGGTTTCTTAGGGTATAATTAGATTTTGGTTGCTCCTGAAGATCAACCTAAAAATACTTTTATCACCCTATGGGGAGCCATCTACTATAGGGTTATGAATTTTGGTCTAAAAATTATAGTGCAACCTACTAACTTGCCATGACCTATATCTTGTCATGACCTTATTCACAAAGCCATGGAGGATTATTTAGATAACCTTCTTTGGAAATATAAACATTGTAAAGATCATTTAACATTTCTTAAGGTTATTTTTGAATGCCTCATCCATTGGTATGTTCACTTTAACCCTAGGAAATGCATTTTTGGGGTCTTGTCAATAAATATTCTTGGCTTTATCATTTCCCTTAAAATAATTTAAGTTGATCCCTACCAAAATCAAATAAATTCCTTATAAGACTCCCCTAACCCACTTCAAGAAACTCTATATTTTTTAGGGGAAGCTCCAATCCATTCATTGATTCAACTCTAACTATCTAATGGATGTCAACCTTTCCATCACCTTCTAAAAAAAGATGCATCTTTTAAGTGGAATAAGGAATGTCAAAAAGCCTTTGATTCACTTAAAGAGTACCTTATTTCTCTACCCATCCTCATTCTTCCCAAATAAGATCAACATTTATACCTTTATATTTATACCACAAACATTCCTTAGGGGTAATGCTTGCACATCAAGATGATCAACATAAAGAGAAAGATGTCTAATATATAAGTTGAATGATTATCTAGTACAAGACTTGGTACATCCATAATAAAAAGTTTTACCTCACCTTAGTTTTCATATATTTCAAACTCTAGCACTACCTTCTCAACCACACGACCTATGTCATAACCAACACTAACCCACTCAAGTATATGCACTTCAAGCGATACCAAAATCAATACTTTGCTAAATGGATCATGATTTTATCCTTTTACCTTGATTTCATCCTATATAATTCAATAAAAGGGCAAGTCATCATTGACCAACTAGCTGAAGAACCTTTGGAGGAAAACCAACCTTCTCCTCTTGAGTTTCTCGAGAAGTCCATCGTGACTCTTTATCAATAGAATGTGACCTATCAAATGACCATGCTCTTATATGGATCAATGTGCCAAAATTTTGGGGGTGTTTGTATCATTATCACCCCCCTCTATGGTGAACCCATTCCTTTATATTTCAATCTTGATTTTGATTGTACCAATAACATGGCTGAGTACAAAGCCCTAGTGATGGGTCTTAAAATTAATTTAGCTTTGAGAGTCAAGATGATCAACATTTTTTTTGAATCCCAACTCATGGTAAATAAAATAAATGACTCTTATCAATATAATAATGGTGTTTTAAAATACTAAAAATAACTAGTTGATATACTCTTTGTATTATTTGAACATTACCTTATCCAAACCATTCCATAATCTATGAACAAGTTTGCAAAATAATGGATTCTCTTGCTTCCCAGATCCCATTCAAACATTTTTGAATCTAAGATATTTTTATATATCCATCATCTTTTATATCCTTATTATACCAAATCAAACCCTCTTGTTTTAAATGTGGAGGAGAACCAAACTGACCTTTGGTATATGCATATCTTTGATTATCTCAACCTAGGCATCATTCTCTCCACTCTTTCTAGGAATGGTCGATGAACATTTATTTAGAGTACCTCTTGTTATACCATACTAGGGAGATTATTTATAATCATGGCTTTGATGGTCTCCTTTTATACTACCTACGTAGTCATAAAATTTATCATGCTATCAAAAAAATGCATGATGGAATTTGTGGGGCACACTTTAGTTGCCTAGTTATCACTAAACATATCATTAGGATTCACTACTATTGGCCCACCATAAAACAAAACTATTTTGATTATGTGAAAAAGTGTGTTAAATTTCAACAACATGCCAATTTACATCATGCACCTATTTATAGTCTCTAAGTATCTAAGGATTTGTATTCCTTCTCATAATGGGGATTGGATCTTACTGGTGAAATTAACCCCCATTCTTTGTATTGAAATCATTATATAATCATTGTGATAGAATATTTCACCAAATGGGTGGATGTTATTCCTCTCATCTAGACCACATATGAAAATATTATTGATTTCATTAACCATCATATTATTTTTTTTGTTGTTCCTCACAAGATAATCATTGATAATGGTAAATATTTTAAAAATAAAAAATTCCAAGGTCTTTGTGATGTGTTTGGCATTAAGTTAAGTTTCTCCTTCACTTATTGTCCACTAGCTAATGGATAGGTAGAAGCTTCTAATAAATCCCTTAATAAAATGATAACTAAAATGGTTAATGGATCTAGTCTGGATTGGCATTTACACATCCCTTTTACCTTATGATCATATTCTACTAGATTTAGAACCCCTAAAGATACTACCATTTTCTCTCTTATTTTTGGAGTAGAGGTTGTCTTTCCTCTCAAAGTCTAATTTCCATCTCTTTTCATATATTTATAGGATATAATTTTTCAGGGTGATTATCATTAAGAATATTTGACCCAACTCAAGCTAATAGATGAGTGTTATTTGTTCATGCTTAACCATCTTTATGTCTATCAATAATGAATGAATCATGCCTATAACAAAAACCTATGAGAATGAGAATTCAACATCAGAGACCTTATCTTAAAGGAGAATTAGTATGTAACAAATGTGGAGAAAAGAAATCAAGTCAAGTTTTATTTCAATTAGCTTGGAATTTATATCATTATGCACAAAAATGGATCAAAAACTTACTAGTTATCCTCTCTTGAGGGGAAACCTAAACTTGAGACTCTTAATGCTTTGCATCTATGCCATTTCTTTTGTTAAACTAGATCAAACTCACCTTTTGTCTAACTTAAGTGCATCCCTTGTTTTATGATATTTTCACCTTCATCACCTCACTTTGAGGACTATCAATAAAAGCATATAATCATGTTATTTTCCATCATAGTTGTAGCCTTAATCCTAACCATGGTCAGCATGGCTCTACCCATGGCATGATTCTCATGGATATACATTTTTTCCTTAATAAGATGGAATCTCATGGTCATTGTCTCTCAAATAATCCTCTCACCCACTATTTTAACCTTCCAATGCTTTAGTTTTGCCGTCATAAAGGTAGGTATTTTAGCCCATATAAGCAAGTATATGTCATTAAAAGAAAAACAAATTAACATTCATCTATCCTATGGCTCATCTATAATATTAACAATATGTTCCCTTGAAATAAAGCTACAAAAATGAATAAAAATTACTCCCTTAAAGGACAACTACCAAAACCAATCAATTTAAGGTAGACTTTTACCTTGAAGGATAGCTATGAAAAAGCTTAAAACTAGTCTAAAATAGTTTATACCATTCCTCTAAATTATGACTAAGTCAAAAAAACTATCAAAAGAAATAATTTTTTTGGAAGATTCTCACATCAATAAGTTTCCCTAAAACAATAATAAAAATATCAAAAGACTCATTATTTGGAATCTGTAATCAACATTCATGAGTAAAGTTCCTACATCAATTAGTCTACACCATCTATGACATAGATGTTTTCCTACTAAATCTTTGGCAACTTATAGAAGAGGAAAGACAACCTCACAAAAAATTTATTTTATCATCCACCTCCCCTTTCTACCATTTATAAAATAAGGGATTTTGAGCTTACTTGACACTATGTGATCTAGAGACTTTCTAACCAATTGACAACCACTAATGTGAATCATGTGAAGGGATTATGTTCATAAGTTAGTGTAACTTTAGTTTGTTTTGGTCCTTTCTAAATAAGAATCATCATGTCTCCTTGTTTTCCCAAAAATATTTTTTGATACATTCACTAGATGATTGCCTTTTGATTGTTTTATCTTTATTTTATTTTCCCACATCTAGTTTCATTGTTCAAACTTACTCTATGTGTTTTAAGATTAATTCACCTTCATCTAAGCAAGTGAAATTGATTACGAAACATATAAATAACAAATATGTGTTTCTTTATTACCTTCTTTCCTTATTCATTTAAGTGTTTTAAATCATAAAAACATTTTAATGAATTAACATCTCATACATGAAACATCACTTCACCCTTCTAACCAATCACATCAACTAATCACAACCATTTTTCACATTTATAACCCTTTCATCATTTCTTTATAATGCATCATCCACATATGTTATACATCACATGTCTATCTAGATAAGGAAGCATAGATTTATTAATTTAAAACATCTGCATTTACAACAAAGCACACATCTACTCATGAGAGAAGTGTTAATTATAGCATCATCATCATGTCCAATAACATCATAAGCAACACCATTAACATAAAATAAATCATCCATAACCATAAAAATCATCCATAAAATCACAATCACGTCATAACATCATAATCTGATCATAGACAACATCATCATGTCATAAATCAAATCATCAATAACCAATAACCATAAACCATAAGCCCCATCCATAACCATGATCTCATCATATAAATAATCATATATATGACATAAATATCCATGTCTCTCACAAAAATGTGCACATATCACTACATTATCATGTATTTTGATATCAAAAACATATAGTACATCAAACTAGGTGTCTCACAAGAGTTTAAGGTGGAAGAGTAATACTACTCCCTAGATCCTGTCTATCTCCTAACCCTTTCTATGCACCCATAGATGCTACCTACTAACCAGGTGTCATAATAATAACTCCCTCAATAACCAATTCTTTTTAGTCACCATATTAGGGCTCATCTAAAATCTATCTAAAGACTAATGCATCATAATATTTAAGTTCCTCGACTATGGTTGCATACTTCTTAATAGTAAGGGTCCTCAATGGTCCTAGAAGTGCTAGTACCCACCCTCTAGCCTATCTTAGAGCATATCTCTCCTATGTGAAAAATATTAGCTACTCTCTTGCTTGATCCCTCTCTTGCATAAGAGTGACCACCTAGCCCTGTATCGTATCTCTCTCTAGGGTCACTGCTACTAAAGATTCTTATGTTGTAGATAGAGCCACCCTTTTTTATCTCTCTCTACAATAAATTCATGCCTATCATGGGCATTCATATCCATTTGATCCCTACCCCCTTCCACCATGTCTACATCAAGATCTTGTTTTGCATCATCTCCCCCAAAAAATACCATTGCATAATGTGCCTAGAACCATACAAGGTAATCTTGCTTAACCCTTACATTATTAATAGCTATAGTGACTACTAGCTCCTCATGATCAATCTCTATCTCCTCAAGATCTAGTGAAGGTAGTGGTAACTTGATGTCCTCTCTCCTATATCTTGATAAATCACTAAGAACACCTTGAACAAACTTGAATTATCTCCTGACCCTGTCAAATGGGATGAGCTCCACCTCGTGGTCTCACCTCTCATAAATCCACCTATAACTCTGTAGTGATAGGGTATGCCTACCATATATCACCCATGTTGGAATCTTATATATGGCCTCTAGATGACCTATCCATCCACTACTACCTCCAACCTATCCCTATACCATTCTAAGTCTCATATTTCTCTCCTTGGTGTTGTAAGTACATAATCAACTCTCAAGTCCATCTAGGTCCATGTGTACCATGGAAATCCACCTAGTTAAAGCACCATAATGTTCTTGTATGCTGAGTAATACAAAATAAAGTTGAAGCTAATACAGAATTCATGTGTACTCTATATCCATAGAGCTCCTAAAATATTTAGACTAGTAAAATTGTGGCCTAATAATCCAACATTGTTTGGTTGATCATCATGCTAACAAGAATACCTAACCATAAAAAGGGGAATCTACCACTACTAAAATCTAGGGATGCATAACAATTAATGGATATCATCATCATTATGACAAGCTATATCCCTTCCATACCCATTTAATACATAGGTGTGTAATAGAAACCTCCCACGTGCCACCTAGAATGAACAAAGTCTACACAAAATAATTAATCCATATTCATGTCTCACTCCTCACTATCAATGTACTCTATTAACTCACCCCATATTGATAGCTCCAAAATATAATGAATATCCTCTAGAAGGATAGTAATCTCTTAGTAGGAAGTAATAATTTATCAGTAGTCATATTCTATCTCTTGATGAGGGCCACCAACATAGTTGCATCTCTAGGCACATGCTGATAATACCTCATGCCTCAAGCCCATTACAATCATATACTCCCACTCCTCATTCATCATAGCCTTGTGAACCTTATTCAAGAGCTGAGGTACTTGATATAGAATATATATACATTTCCTCACCTAAAAAGTTAGATGTATACCTTAGTTTGACTTACTCATGAAATATTACCTATATATTCTATCTATTAACCCTCACCCCTACCTTAAACTCTTTACCTAACATTAACCCATTCCTGCCTAAACAACATATTATCTTAAGACCAATCCTACCTTACCTCCCTTATATAACCCCAACCCTTACCCCATTTAACATCCTATCAAAATACTTAACTCATTCTTAATATAACATTAACCCTCTATTATTATACCTCTTTTACATAACTCACCTAACCCTTCAACCTTTAACCCACACCTTCTAATGATCATTGATGGTCAAGTATTGATCAATGATAATTATTTATATAACCATCACTGATAAACCACCAACCATTGATGGTTCAATGGTGGACTATTTAGGGCCCACACATCAACTACTTGATAGTTGCCTATCAACTGGTGATGGTTGATAACGACTATCAATGATCAATGTGTAGTGATTGTTAGTGATGTAACCCTAGGTTTCTCCTACCCAACCTTAAAACCACTCAATAAAACAGTTAATAATCCTCTATAACCCTCCCCTACCTTACATACCTCTAGCTATTTAACCCCCCTTTACAAATTTCATACCAAAAACTAAAATCCCCTAATTTTCAATACCTAACCCACCCACATAATAAAATATTTAAAAATCTTAATAAAAATTACAAATTCAAGGGACCCCCTACCTCATTTCACATCTTCTATCATAGTGGATCCCTTAAAACCACCACTACCACTCATCTCTATGTTTTTCCTTTCCCTCACTACATCCTAACTAGCTCTCAAATCTGCTCTTGTCCACCTCAATCAACCTCCACCTCCTTAGTTAAATCTTAGTCAGACACTACCCAACTCACTCAACTAACATAAGATAAATCATCATTATTTTCACATAGGATAAGTGTTAAGGTTGCCATAGGTCAATTTACTAAATGAGCACATAAAACCCACGTTTGATTATTTACAATTACTCTTTTAGTGTTTCTTTTTGACTACTGATGGTCACTAGGTGACCATCGATGGTCATTATTGACCATCAATAGTTAACCCTCTAGGGTTTTTCCATCCTAACCAACACTTTGCCAAATAACCACCTTATCATAAACATGCACCCAATGGAGAGAAACTCTTTCTCCACTAACCAACCAGCCAAATACCATCAGTTTAGTCATTTTGGCCCACCATTCACACTTTTTACAACAACCTTGCCTTTGTCACTTTGACCACATCAATTACCTTACCATATTTTATGAAATTACACTACTTTTGTGCACCAACCATTTATGTGCCTCAAAGCATGACCCTTTTTAGCCCCAAAACCTATGATCATTTTATATTTTCAAGATCACATCCCACCTTAGATACCTATGAATACATTGACCTTACCTAGGAGACTTAAATTTATATAATAACAAAAATCAACTATGACTAATGTTGTGGCATAATTACCCTATCACCTATGCTTCTAGTCTAACCTTGTTTAAACACCTACTTCAATTATGGTAGTGTAGTCTATGCATGATCAATGATATCATACTTAGTCACATTATTTACACTTTTTTTCATTGAAATGCCCAACCAACCAACCTTGTCATCTACTTGGTGACCCACATATCTACTTATCAAACCTAAACCTAATTCTATTTCACCTAATTGATTCATATTTTGTGGGTGAACACCTCCTCCCATACTTAGGGCATCTAACCTTTTACCAACCTATCCATTTTTCTCCCATCTTGTTGATACAAACTACAAAACAAAAAGGGGGAAAATGTAGACATTCAAAAATTATATAATGTATTTCTAGTCATCAAAACACCCCATGACCCCCTTTAGTTACTTGGGACCATTTCCTAACTTCTCAACCACCAAAAAATAAGTGAAAATGACTAATCTTATCCATTTTGACCATGATCATCTATGGCTATTTGAACTCTTACCTAATTAAAGGAATCAACTATAGTTTGACTGCAACTCACTCATTAATTACCCATAGTCTAAATTTAGTTTGTTGTCCACTTGATCAATGCATGATTAGAATATTTGATAATTTTTTTGTTAAACTCTTTTATTTGAACCTCCCTTTACTCTATTTTAAGAGATGAAGAGAAGGTTGAAATCATCATCAGGATCAATTAGGTAGGTGAAAGAGGATCTAACTCCTAGGCAAATCCAAAAGTTAACTATCTATGTTTTTTTATTAAGATTCAATAATTAGCTCTATTTGTCTCATTACTTGTGTCTCTACCCTTTATTTCTCTTTCACCTCACTTTATTGTGTTGTATTTATGCAACTATAAACATTTTACCTCCTATCCAAAACCACCCATAGTCTTTTTCACTCACCTAAACACCCAATCCATAAACTAGATACCTTTGAGTATCAATTCCTATATATCAAGCAACATTAAACCTAAACACCACACATAGAACCACTCTATAACTCTCCTTTATATATTTATTTTCCTAAAATTAGATCCCATAATAACTATTGATGGTCACCTAACCACTGACAATCATAACTTAACCATTGATGATCACTATGTATCCATTTTTATAATATCAAGTTGATTTGACCTATCTTCTTGCTCCCAATTTCCACTTTATGAATTTATATTTTATCATAGAATTTCAAATTATTTTCTAAATCAAGTTTGAGTAATTTAGGATTAGTATTCAATTATTTATTGTTATTTCAGTCAAAATATCATTTGTTTCTTCTCTTGCATTTCTTGCATTTGATTTTAGTACCTTCTATTATTTCATGTAAGCATCCATTTTTAGTATATCATAACTTAAGTGTTATAAAATGTGTAGATTGACAGCTCCCAAAGGATGTTGTTCTTAGTGGATCTAGTTCACACTAGGTAGTCCACCCTACTTTTTCACTAATCAACCATTATCTTCTAGTGTTTTCTTATCTATGAGTCATCTTCCCTAAACAAAGAGGAGTATTTTTAATCATCTAGACTCATGTGTGTACAAAACATCTAGGTTTTACTAATCTCACCCTTATTTTATGTTTTACTCTTTCTTAAACAAGAAAATAAGCAAAATTGTATTGAAACATCCCCTTTTGATTAATTTGATTGATGTGGGTATTACATCATCATCAAAAGATAGGGCATTTTGATATGAATAGTGATGTTATCTACTGGTCTAAAATTGACACTCTCTCACATTCCACCCTATTTATATTTGCTTCTCTAAAGTAGATACCTATCTGAATATCATTGCTCTTTAATACATGAATCTAAAAAATAAACAAACCCATGGTGCATACAAAACACATAACTCTAATTGAGGATGCCTAAAAATTTATAATGTAGCCTAAAACACACCCATGTCATAGATAGCATAAAAAAAAAGAAAAGATATATAGAAATAACTAGCTCTTCTTCTATCCTTCCAAACTATCACTATAAACATTGTGAGCTAAAATCTAAAAGAAAAATGCAAATATCATCCTATCACATCAAATGAAAGAGAATTAGACCTATGGAAAAAAGTCTCTCATAATTAATTTATAAATGAATGTCTACAACACTTTAAGGTATGACACTATGAAAAGAATGATAATCAGATTGTTCCAAGCCATACAGATCTATGGTGTTAATAAAACATCACATTCATAAAAACAATATTCTGAAAGTAATTTGACAACATATACTTAAAAATACATAATAAAAATAAAGACAAGAAATATCATATATTATATCTCCAAATCATTTCCAATATAATGAATATGCCTTGAATATATAGGCAATGAAATATCAATCCTAACTAAGATATCAATCTAAGTGATTAACCATAAATAAGAGATCAAGTTAAGAGATCAAACTAAGGACTAAGAGATAACTATCCCTAAAGGATAGAAATAACTAACAAATATATCCCCATAATATCTAAATGATAAATATGTAATATCTCATAATATATAAAATAAGATAAATGAAATATCCACACATAAATAGGTGGGAATAAATAAATAAAAGTAAATAATAAAGCACCTAGGTGAACATGAGCTAAGGTAAAAAACCTAATCTAATAGTTATGATGGAGTCACAAGTACCATAGACCATTTATAACCTTTATGTATTTTTAGTATCATAGTTATAAAAACCTATGGTAGAATATAAGCTCCTAACATATCCTTGGAGAAATATTGCTTGCATTGGACTAAACTAGCTATAAAGTAATTTGAGAAGATGAAAGAAGCTATGTGCACCACTCCAATTTTAGTGACCCCTATTTTTTTTAAATGTTTTTTGTTGAATATGATGCATCAAGATATGTCATGGGGGTAGTATTGATGAAATAAGGAAGACTTATTTAATTAAATAATCTTAAAATAAAGGGAGAAAATAGTCTCAATATAATCTATGAGAAAGAGATGATGGATATTCTTCATAGAGTTAAGAAATGGAGACCTTATCTGATGGGTAAATACTTTTATGTAAATACCAATCTTGATAATCTAAAATAATATTTAGAACAACCATTTCCATTTAAAGAAGAAAAAATGGGTGACTAAAATATTTGTATATTACTATGAAATAGTCAATAAGAAAGGAAAATAGAATATGGTAGCATGTGCACTTTCTAGGAAGAATGAATTAGTTGAGGCATTATTATGTGTAAAGACCATTAGGTAATTAGATTGGTTATAAGAAGAAATACTAGAATATAATAATGATATGGATACATATATCCTGATTTGGAACCTTTAGAATGGTTCAAGTATTTCATAAAAAATTGAGTAGAAAGGGAACATGTAATGGTATAAAAATATGTTATACCTATGTAATTATTTTGTCCTCAAATACAAGATAATTTAGTATTATCATGCATATCTAATAGAGCACTCATAATTTTTTAATGCATATCATCAAATCAAGGAAGATATATTTTGAGAAGGAATTAAGTAGTTTATACATAATTTCATGGCATAATTCATGGTTTTTCAACATCACAAAAGAAAAAAAAATTAAGACATTAGGTCTTCTAAAACCATTATCCATCCATATCTAGTGGTGGGAGGAGGTGTACATGGATTTAATTATAGGGTTTCCAAGGTCTAAATGTAATAAATTCATCATGGTAGTTGTGGATAGGATCATAAAACTAGATCATTTTTGTTTCTTATCACAACCATTTATAGGTAATACAATATATGTTGCTTTTCTCAATATAGTTCAAAAGTTTCATCTTACCCCCAAAATAATTTTAAGTGATCATGATCATATGCTTAATATTAAATTTAGGACTAAATTATTTGGATGCTTGTATACTCAGTTGGATCATAGCTCATCTTATCATCCTCAATATGATGGTTAAGTAGAGACTATCAACAAATACATTAAAGCATGAATTTCAAAATTTAATATAATTTATGGGTGGATAATGTGTGTGGGATGGTATATGTGACAATTTAGTAGTCTAAATGTAGGGGGAATGAGTCATACATGCCCTTTTGTGCCTACTAGTGATAGCAAGTAACTTAGACTAAATATTGTAACTGTATGCGATAAGAAAGGCTTGATGTTTTTCATTAGTTATTTCATCCTCGTTAATTTATACATGTTTAACCCATGGAAATACAAGTTCATGGAAAAAATTTATTATCAAATGAAAAAATAACTTGTAATAATTAGAATCATATATTATGTAAATAAATATAAACTATTTACATTATTTATAATAATGTGTACTTTGTGTTTAGGGGAAATCAAAGATTACAAATATCAAATTTATATGTAGAAATATGAATGAAGAAATAAACCCTAGAACAGAAGAAATTATAATAAAAATCTAGGGTTTGTAAATGATCGATAAAATATTTAGATTCACCAATATTTTTCACCTTATTTTGGATTAATGTTAACCTTTAAAAAGATATAAAATGTATGTATAATTTTTATTATATTATATTAAAATTAAGTGTAAATATAAATGTAACAAGTTGTAACTAATTTTAAAATTACACATGCTAATATTTAAATTAGTATAGAGGATATGATACTTAGAACTATTTTGTTTTATGTAGGACTGAGATAGAATGTAAATGATAAAAGGGATGACAAATTAGATTACATGCCTCTAGGATTGGGATCTATAGGTTTGTGTATACCCAAACAATATCATTAAATTTAGGTCAATATTATCAAATGTTTTGTTTCAAATATGAGGGTTCTATAAATGTGGGCTTATGTCATATTTTTGGTATAGGTGGATACACCTTCATCTCTACTAACTTTGTATGTGATATAGAGGTCTGCTAGTGAGTGAAACTTAGATAAATCCTTCTCCTTCACTTGAATCCCTAAGTCCACCTAAAATAATAGGATTATACTTAAAAAGGAGCAAGAAATGTTGGTTGATATAACCTTAACCACTCCTCATTTATTAATTGATTATTTCTTATATATCCAATACCATGAAGAGGTAATCTAAATCATACGTAGTTTTCCTTGTTAGGTGGATGTGTGTAATAGTGCATGTTGAATGTATAGAACTTATGATCTAGCTCTTAATAATTGACAATTAAAAATATTGACTTGGAAATTTAATGCTTGAGAAATGGTAGGGACCTACTCTAAATGACTAAATAAAAAATTAAGAGATATAGGGTAGTGTTAGAATATTTAATGTATAAGGGGGATAGTTTAAACCCTTAGAATACTTTGGTGTATAGTTAAATAATAATGATTTATTATTTAATCAATGTTAGGTGAAAATTTCATGTAAATAAATAATAAAACATTATAGTTTATTATTTACCAATTAAATTAAATTATTCTCAAGATGGTTGGACATGTTTGTTAAAATGGTCACCTCCCATCATCCACATTATAAAAAGGGTTCTACCCCTATTGTAAAACATAATTTTCAATTTAGGAAACTTGATGTGAAAATAGAAAATTTGGTATTTATGTGTGGAAACTATTTTACAAAATTCGTATGAAGGCTTATGTTAAGAATTGAAAATTAAGAAGGCTTTTTATTGGGTTGTAGATTTTATCAATTATATGAATATCATCTTTGAGGTATTTTTTTTATCTCTCAACACTTTTCCATGTTAAAAAATGTGTCAATGTGTTCATTTATTTGTATTCTTTTATGTCATTTACATTCTAGATCATGTTATGTATTACATTCATTACATATCATATTCAAAATTTATCATTGTATCAAATCTTATGAGAAGTATTTAATTGGAAAGTATATGTAAATTGACATACCTATTAGAAATTTATAAATATGAAAATTTAAAGAATATTCCAATTATTTTAAAATCCTGCTTGGGCCTAGTATGACATATGAGGGAGAATTTTTTATATCTCTGTGGAAGCCTATATATCTATTGTTTGATCCCCTAAACCTCCATTCAAGTATTACAAACTCCTCTCAAGTAACTGATATTCATCTTTTTGAATTATTTTACTACTTGGACATTTTGTATGTCCCTAAGAAGTTAAAAAAATTTAAAAATCCATTTTAGCTTCAAAGGTGTTTTTTTAAGGTTTTAGTTGCATCACAATGAATTTTAAGGTATGTTACAAAGTTTTAGACCTTGAAAAGATTTTTGAAGCATCTATGATTTTTTGTTTGCCATATGGGCACCATGGTACAACCTACGTAATTAGAAATGGTTAATTCCTCATCAAAAATTCAATTTTAAACCTTTGTTCTACCTTATTTCAAGTTGTTAGGAAGGTTGTTATATTTTTGAGGTCTGTGATGGCTTATATCAATTTTTTTAGAACTCCTACATCTACATGAGTGACATATTTCTATATGGAAATATAAAAAAGTTAGTATTAATTTTTTAGAATTATAAAATAAATAAATTATTTTATTAAAATTATAATTACCATAGAAGAAAACCCTATCCCCACTTTCTTTGGCTATTTTATAATCCAAAAGTTTTAAAAAAATATTGATATAAGTTTTTAAAATTACATGCACGTGTGTGTGTGTGTGTGTGTGTGTGTGTGTGTGTGTGTGTGTGTGTGTGTGTGTGTGTGTGTGTGTGTGTGTGTGTGTGTGTGTGTGTGTGTGTGTGTGTGTGTGTGTGTGTGTGTGTGTGTGTGTGTGTGTGTGTGTTTGTAATTCCAAAAATCAGATATAGCAATGTTTAAATATAAATTAGTGCATTTCAATTCTTCACTAGTCCCCTAGTAGGGTTGGTGTTTCTCATTTTGATAAAACATTACAAGGAAGAGGTCTAGTTTTCGAAACACACTAGCTCTTTATTTATTGGTCAAGTAAAATTATTTTTTTGTTAATTATAAAACTTTAATTGTTTCTAGAGTAATTCATGTGAAAAACCCTTGTGTAAATTCAACCTTTTTTTTTTTTTGACCTAGATATGTTTTTATCAAGCATAGTCATGTGATTATTCATTTCATAGGTTTTGGAACATTCTAGATGCATTGATGTGATCCATTTTTGTGTTTTGAAGCCTTATATTATATTTTTTTCACATTTTTTAATTATAATTTTTAGATAGTTATTATGCATGTGAAAATTATGACACAAATTATTACATTTTACTCCAATGGTATTGAAATGTTTAGCATATATTTGAGCAAATACTATTTGTTTACACTTTTAATTTGAAAATAAATTTAAAATTCAAATTAAAAAAGGATTAGATTATAAGAATTAGCTAGTGTTATACTATCATTATTAAAGGGAATCAATGAATTCACCTAACTTTGTACTAGATAAATCTTAAAAGATTAATGGATCAAGCTATACTATATGAAAAAATCATATTAAAGTAGAATTTATGGCCCAAAATTTGTGTAATATGGTCATTGAGATTGAAAAAGTCCTATCTAGATGACATGTTACACCTAATTTTTCAAATACATTTTAATATAAATCATAGGAATCCATGTTTATTATCTTGTGGAGTGTTAAGGATGAATTCCTACTCCATATCTATAATAAGTAATCTCTTATCGATACTTGGAAACTAGTTGAGTAAATGCATGAGGGTGCTCGTCTCTCTAAAATCATTAATTTTATTTTTGAATTGATTACTACACCTATCAAAGGTGATGAAAATTTTGTTAAGTTTATTGCTAAAATTAAGATTATTAAATCTCAATTAAATGGTTATAAGTGTAATTTAATTTAAGATCAATTATTATATTACATTATTTAGCTTAATATTCATAGAAAAAATTGTATTTTTATCTCAATTTCCAATTCAAAGTACCAAACAAATAAAAATATTGACCTAATTACCATGTCATATATTTTGATTGAATAAGAGAAAGTGATGTCTAATTTTCATTCTAAAAGAATGCCACTCAGGTACTTCTCACTCTCAACCATGTTCTTGAGAGCAATATAAAATTACTAATGGAATAAATGGGAATAATAAATTTGTCAATAAGAATCATAAACATAAGTTTAATGGGAATTGTAATTTTATGATAAATTTAGTCATATAAAGTAATTTTTTTATAAAAACTAAGATATTTGTAACAATAAAACCCCTAAAAATAAAAAAGGAATGAATCTAATCAAAAAAATCAAAAGAACCATAATTAAAAAAATAATTAGCTACATAATTTTAATGTTATTACTTTATATGCATCCTTGTTTTATTCTAGAGAGAATTAATGGGTTTTATATAGTGGTCCATCACACCATATGACTTGATTATTTAACATTTTATCTGATAATAGAGATATTTATGAAAAAATCTATCTAATAAATGATTCATTTTTAGAAATAACTAAGCAAGGAAAGGTAAACTTTTAAATTTTTGTTAATAATGATGTTTTCTACATACTTGAAATAAAGAAAAAAATTATTATCTTTTTCTCAACTTATGAATGATAATTTCATTATAAATTTGCTTTAAAATAATTGTTACATTATAAATCAATCTAGTTCTTTGATTTTTGAAGGTGATCAAAATAATAATTGATACACTTTTTATACTTCTTCTACATGTTTTCTTTCATCACATAGTAAAAATGAATCAAAATTATGGTACAAAATATTATGACATGTTAATTTTATGATTTTACATGATATGTCTTTTTTTAATCTTGTTATTGGTCTTCCGTCTATCTCTTCTCATCATGAAACTTGTGAAGAATTATTACATGGTAAACAACATACTACTTGTTTTATTGTCTAAAATATATCCCCAAAGAACACTTAAGGGACTAATTGGTCAAGGGAAACTTTGGTATAATAAGAGAATTTATTCCTCCATTTTAGGATTGAATCTAATTCAATCTAGGGCATGGATATAGGTCTTACACTCTATGATATATCTTTATTGAAATGATTTTATGAGAGGTGATGTTATACCACCAGGGATCCAATACTTATCCTGATAGACATGTTTTAGCCTTGACTTAGTTCAACCTATCTTGATCTTAAGCTCTACCAAGGTATCACTTCAATTTTTAATTAGATGGGATAGTGTTTTTTATCTATTAAAATAAACATAAAAATGGGAGCAATGTATGGTACAAAATGATGTTTCTAATCTTGATAATATGTTAATGCTTCAAGAACTAAGCTATGTTCCTGACCAATGTTACACATATATATGTTTAGTTTCACATGGGTTCTAGACTCATCATCACATAGGGAAAGAGTCTAAGTAAAAATAAGAGGGAATTATTAATTTATGAATTTTCCAATAAATATAAATACATAGAAGAAACTATAGTAAATTATACCTAGGGTCCTTATACATAATCTATAACTTTAAGTGCACAAATTAATGAATGTTATAAAAAATTGAAAAGAATAATTCATAAATGTATTAGAATAGTGAATCATATTATAACTACTAAATTCATTATTACTAGTAAAGAATAATATTAGTTTTATAACATAAGAATTTATTCAAAACTAGAAGGCAATGGACCATATTTATAGAGAAATAAACCAATGGATATAAAGCAAGAAATTTTATTTCATTTGAATAAAGTTTATTTACATAAAAAAAGATAACCATGAAAATATAAATTAATCTAAAATATATACATATGTATGGGTCTCACCCCTAAATATCATGAGATTACCATCCTTGGCCATGATGACCACCCAAGGTTGTTATAATTGTAATGATTCATAAAGAAAGGAATATTCCCTCTCTCTACAAACTATGCCTAGGGTTAACTTAGGTGATATGATAAGGATATGGAAAATAACCACATCTAAACTATTTAGGATCCACCTCTTTGGTCACTAACACATCTACCACCAAGTCAAATTCCATATCCAACATATATAAATTCATAGCAGGTTCCCTTTAAACCACCTTAGATGAGGCCAACATTTATTGGTGTACATGGATTGGGGACTCAATGGATATTTTAAACTCTAACACCTGGCTCAAACTCACGTAGGAATAGTCAAGAGCTCTAAAATAGTCTTACTCTATTCTTCTTGGACTTTTCCACCTTTCTTATCATGAACTGGTCAAAATAAGCTAGGCAAACCTCAAATTCCCCTTTGTCTACTGAGTCCCCATCCATATGGACTAAAAAAACCATGTTGAATTCCTTGAATTAAGTCAACATCCATTCCTTTCCTTATTTTAGAGGTTTTATGACTATTTCTACTATGACCAACCATTTTTTGATCAAGACTCTCATGTTCTACGCATAAGTTTGATGCAGGTTCAGGTCTATGAGAGGCATGAGTTTGATATCTTTGAACATGTCTTTATGTATTACTATAGTAAGCATTTTTCATTTTTTATCCATGTGAGTGATCCTCTCTAAGTATTCATGTATTCAGTATGGGTTCTCCTTGATCATGGTCAGTGTTCTGACCAATTCCCCAAGAGCTATATAGATCTCCACAAGGGACTATTTGACTAATCTAATTAATTTTTTTAAGAAGAGTGTTATTCATATATGACTAAAGTACCTAAACCTACTCTTTCATATCCTCCATGAGTATATCAAAAATTTCATGAGTATCTCTAAGCATGGAGATGAAATCATTAGCCACATTCTCTTCTATATTGGATGTCCTCATTTTGGTGAGGGATAAGAGGTCATTTTTTGTATACGATACCACTAGGTATCCTTCTTGATTGAATAACTACATAATAATCCTCCACATATTCTTGAACTCCTTTTCAAACTCCCAATGCACCTTTAGATCACCCTACAAGATCATCTCAAGTCCTTATGATCCTATGGTAACTCCCCAGGTAGAAGAAGATGAAGGCATGGTGGTATAGATAGAGGTGGAAGGTGGAGGAATGGAAGGAGGAGGAATGGATGAATAAGATGGAAGGAAAGAAAAGAGAAGTGGAGGAGGAGGAGGAAGAGGCATAGATGAAAAATGGGGAAGGATTAACAGGGAAGGCCATAGGAACATTTGGGCATACTAATGGCTTTTAGTTAAACTAACTTGTGGGTTCATGGAAATAGGGAGGAGTGTATTCAATAATAATGGGTAAATTGGTTGGTTTAATCTAAATCCTTAAGCACTCAAGATAATGGAAAGTGTAGTCATATAAAATGAAAAAAATGGTAACTTGGGCATGGCTAATGAGACCTAACCTATAGGTCCCTCTTACTTGATCTCATGACTCTTTTAGGCTTGTTTTCATTGATTCATAGTCATTCATAACCTTTTAGACTTGATCCTAGCTGAGCTAAGAGCCATTTTTCATGACCAATCCATCCCCCCAGGTCTTTTCTACCTAGGACAATAGTGCCATACTAGGACTACAACATTCATGACACTCCTATCCACTTTTAGTGCTCTTATCCAATAAGAACATAAAATTTAGAATCATGTTTGCAATAGTGTCCTAGGCATTCATAGTGAATATTAGATCTTGTCTCAGTTAGATCATTATAATTTAAGCTAAGTCTTATTTTTTCCCTCTTATTGCTATATTTAGAAAAGATCTAATTACCAATAAATTTAAAAATTAGTAACTTATTTACCACATATTATTTACTAATTTATTAATCCATCCCTTTAACTAAATTAGGAATAAAACCCCAATTATTCCCAAAATTTTAAAATAATTTGGTGAACCAGACTTACTTCGTTCACACACAAAAACCCTAGAAAACCTAAGATAAAACTCCTAATTTTCCATCTAAATTTATAAATTTTTACTTGAATACTTAAATAAGAAATTCATTTCAAATTTTAAAATTTAGTAGTAAATTTTAAAATAATTTACTTTCAAACCCTATTTTCCCATACTAAGTACTAGTATTTTTCCTATAATTTTCACCAATTTTCTAAACTTTTTTTTAGCGTATTTAAATAAAAATATCCGCTTAAATTTAAAAATTCAATAGTAATTTAAAAAATATATTTTCTCAAAACCCTATTTACAGACAGTAGGTCCTATTCAAACAAGCATTTTCCAATAATTTTCTAAAATTTTGCTTGCATATTTAAATCAAAAATCCAATTTTATTTTCAAAATTCCATACTATTTTTCAAAATTATCATTATCCAAACCCTATTTACATGTACTAGCTCCTATTCACTTCTTGAGGTATCACCATACATTTTTGTGAGCTTTGTATCCTTTATGCATAATTTTCAATTTACTATTTTTATAAATCTGCATTCTCTATATTCAAAGATTACTTTTTGTAGCACCTCGCCTATTATAAAATTTTGCTAAATAATCAATCAAATTTCAACTTGGTTTTCTACCTTAATAATGGCCCAATATACTGGTTTTACTAAAATTGATAAAAGAGAACTCCAAGAACTATTAACTAAACACCATAACATGCAAGATGACATGCTTAAAATACTACAAGAAGAACAACAAAGAGTAAACAATGGTTAGTCTTTTCAAACCATAGATAAACTAAGTATAAATGACACTACATAGGCAACTATGTCTCAACAACACCCTATAGCAGCCCAACCTTCTTCTGTGCCACCAGCTACAACTATTACATCCCTATCTCTTGATGTGACAACCCTTGTGCAAGAGATTATATCTCTTCAATCTAAAATGATACATCTTGAGCAAGGTGTAACTAGACCCACATAGGATTTGGACACTTTCTCTCTACTGCATACGCCATTAGCACATCACATTTACTCCACACCCTTACCACAAGGTTTTGCTCAACCCCATCTTACTCTTCATAATGGCAAGGGTGATACAGAGACAAATTTGAGATATTCTCATGCAGCATGCTTAGAATATGTACCAAATAACTGGCTACATACCAAGATCGTTCCATAGAGCCTAAAGTATTATGCTTTATAATGGTTCTATAGTTTACCAAATTAGTTGTTTAATCTATTCAATCCTTTAGCTGACATGTTCCTAGCTAATTTTAGTAGTAACATTGGTAACAAGGTTTCATATGCTAAAGTTGCACAATAGAAACAAATGTCAAATGAGCATCTCATAGATTATGTTCTTTGATATAAGACTATCTTGGCTAAGATGACTATTCCCATGGTCGATTAAGAGCTCTACGATCTCTTTGAACAAAGTCTTCTACTAGCTTTACATGAATCAATTGTGTTCAAAAGATTCTCTTCCTTCACTGAATTGTGTCACATACTAAAGGAAAGAGAAGTCAAGTTAATTTCAATGGCCAAAGTTAAGTACAAAAGTATCTTAGACACAAAAAACATGAGTAACAAAAAAAGTCCCATAAAAATTAAAGGTCAATGATAAAAAATAGTCAAAATTAACCTATAGTTATTTTGGATTCAGAGCCCCCTCAATGAGTGGTTTTATCAACACCTCCTCAGTGAACCTTCACTAATCTACCAGTTTATATAGCCAAAGTTTTACAATAGCTATTGGATTGTAACATCATATCTCTCTCCTATTTGGGAAGTTGACCCAATAAAGCCTCTTTCATAAGGATATGATCAACATTCATTTTTCAAGTTTCATAAGGCACTAGGCCATAAAACAAATAGATGCATTAGTTTGAGACACAATATATAAAATTTAATAGATGGTAATCATATTGATCTTGGAACTATAATTGAGCCTCTTTACGCAAAGCAAACATATGATAAAGCATTGAAAATATTTTTAGATCCTTTTCTAAAGTATTCCAAATAGGAGATAGGGGACACATTAGGGGTTCACCATACATATCATGAAAATGCACCACCAAATACATACAAGGAACCTTTAATTGAGACACATACTTTTAGCAACATGATTGGTGTATACAATTCTACAGTTTCATCTAGACCTTCCATCTCCTTCTCAAAGTAGGAGATTATCGAGGGTGATTTATATTATCATGAACTTTTTATCAGAGCTCACATTCATAATCATCAAATTCATAGTGTTCTCATAGATAATAGATCTAGTTTGGATATATAAACTATGACATTATTGTAGTATTTGGGATATTCAAAGTAGGATTTACCCTGATGAACATAGTTATTAGTGGATTTAATAGGCACATATAGAATTCATTGGTTGATATTGTACTTCTTTTATAGGTTGGTCTAACAAACATGGGCACAATATTCACTATTGTTCCTAGTGTAGGATTTTTTGATATGTTACTTGGTCAACCATAGATTCAAAAACTTTGAGTAGTACCTTATACAGTTCATAAATGTGTGAAATTAATTTACACTAATCAAGTTATTACAGTTGGTAGAGTTCCATATGAGTTACCACTCCCCACTTTAGAGCCATCTTTTATAGTACAGTTATTAGTTTTAGTTTAGCTTCTAGTTCTAGTTTCTCCACTAATTATAGTTCTTCCTCCAATTCTGATTTAGCCAAATTTGAGGCATCTATCACTAGTACAAAGAGTTCATACACCATAGTTTTAATATTATAGATAGTTTCTCACTACAGTGTTCACACCCAGGGAAGTTTATTTAGATCTCATGCATCTACTCATGAAGAACATGTTCAGAGAGATTATCCTACTACCAGATGGTTCCCTAAGAGACCTAAAGTTGTATCCACTTCTCAAATTCAAAGGGGGTCCACACACTCAATTTATACTTCATATATTTTAGATAATTTATAACATATACATCTCTTAGAGCCATAATCTCAGCATTTCCATCATGTTTCATGATCATGCACAATTCTTTTCCTCAATACAAGACACCATGATAGGGAGTCTCCTATGAGACACATTAGTTAGTATCATCCTTTCCCAACTTACTTGTACATAGTTTTTTATTTTTGATTTTACATAGCTCAAATATTTCAAAATTTGAAAAATAATTTAACAATTCAAAACACAAAAAACTTCAAATATGTCAAAAAAACAAAAAAAACTTAAATTATATGCATCATCCATGATTTACATTTATAATACTATGCTTGAATTGCATTTTTTGTTTTATGCCTTTTTTTTGCTGATTTATCTAAATTACCATGCTTCACTTGATTTTCTTTGAGTGTGTGCAGTAACATCCAGCTCTATGATTACTTCACTCTACCCATTAAGGGGGCATCCTACTTCCACATTCAAGACATACATTGATATACATACCCACGGGGGCATTCTCTACATGAATACACCATCTGGGTTATGTAATTAATATACCAAACACTATATTTATAATTTTGATTTACATTATATAAAAGATTACATAGATTACTCTATCGACACTCACTAGTATATAACACTTGTGTATTGCTTAGCATATACCTAGTCTTTTACTAATATGTATTGCATACATTCACTTCTTACTTTGATTAGTTAGATGAATTTGTAATTCTAGTTTCTTACATGCTGTCTTTTCTTCCTTAGCTTTATCTTGATGTGATTGCATTTTCTTAATTCCTATTTGTCTTTTGTATGTGCCTTAGGAGATTTAACAATGTTCTTTTATTCTATTCATGTGTGTGCATTAGGAAATTTACCAATGTCCTTTGCCTATGCCCCTCTATGTGATTATGGCTTCCATGCCAACTTATATATTTCAACTATATGTGTATATGGAATTTGAACATGCCTTGTATGCTTGTTTTCTAGTTGGAATGACATATGCCCATGTCCCTTGTTTGCTTGGACCTTTGGCCACTCTTGTATGCTTCTTGGTTCTTGACTTATGTGCTTTTTGGTTGTTTGCTTCTCAATTTTTTTGAATGCCATGATCCATATCATGAATTTTTCATGTTTTCTTGGATGCCATGATGGACATCATGCTCCATCGCTCTATCTACAATCTAAACATCTAACAACTAACCAAACTTTAAATTCTAGTTCAGTACATTACACATATTATTACATTATTACATCTATTGAGGCATACCCCTATTCATCAAACAATCCCTCAATACAAATCATGTTATGTCTTGAGATATCTTAATAATTATCATTGGTATATCATGTATCTTTGTATTATGAAACACTTGCAAGGCTCTTTCTTCAAAAGGAATCCATTACAAGGCCTTCATTCCTACCCTCAGAAGAGGGGGAAATAAATAGGGGTTTTCTCATAGAGATCAGAGATCCTAATAGTCAAAATAGAAACATTCAGAAAAACTAGAATAGAAACTAGATAATAAACCAACCCAAATAAACTAAGCAGATAGTCAAGAATCTAGAATAATCATCAAATTTGGCCTAGTATAGAAGTGTGAAGAATGGAATATAGTGTTTTTGGTGCTATTATGTATTTTTAGATCTCCTATCCAATTAGCATAAAAACCATATTTTTCAAAAATAGATAGAAAGGTAAGTTTAGTTATAGTTTTTTTTAGCTACAATTCAAAACAAAATTAGTAATTTTAGTATAGTTTCCTTATAAAATCTAGATATAGGGGGAATAATGCATGACATTATGGCTCTCGCTTATAGTTTCAAATAGGGTAGTTGGTATAACTTCTAGATTAGCATCCATTTTTAGACAGTAGTGATTGGGGGTAATGTGTACGGCACTTTTTTTTTCTTTCTTTCTAAATTTAGCATTACCTAGGCATTCTCAATAGTTTCATGGCTTACTCCACCTATAGTGGTTGGCATCATTTTGGTTTGGATTTCATACAAGCCTAATTTCTAAGTTCTCAAGTTCTTGAGTGGATTCCACATAAGATAGATTCTTAGTTTTGGAGTGTCTTTCATATAAGCCTAATCTCCATCTTTCAGAATGGCCAAGAGTGGCCTACTTTATATCATACATTTGGCTATCAATTCCAACATTATTAGATCACAATTTATTCAAGGACTTCAATAGCCATCTCATATGACACATATTTCATACCAGTATCAGTTTATAGATTCACTTCATGGGGCATTGATGGAACCTAAGGAATAACTACCTTTTTTATTATTGAGCCACCTCTTTAGAGGGATTGGAAACATAGTCCAAACATCGATAAACACACGTATGACCACCTAGCTTCACCTAGTGGAAAATGATGGAGCTAAAGGGCCAACTTTTATATTCTTGATCCACTTTTGGGGAATTGAGAATTTAGCTCTATTCATGATATAACACACATCCAACATCACAATAAGTTTTGTATTGGTTCATATTCCTAGTGACGTTTATTCATTCCTCTCTCTCTCTCTCTCTCTCTCTCTCTCTCTCTCTCTCTCTCTCTCTCTCTCTCTCTCTCTCTCTCTCTCTCTCTCTCTCTCTCTCTCTCTCTCTAGTAAGAAATAATCTACTCTTTATTTTCACTTGTAGATTTACACTTCACATTATGCTCTATCTTTACACACTTAGCATCACATAGCTTCATGGGATTCACCCTTATAGGTAATTTCATGTACACTTTATATTTTTCCTTTATCCTAGTATTTTTATTTGATACATCATTACAAGAGATGGGTAAATGAAGTCATATAAAATTCAAAAATTGGTAACTAGAGCATGGCTAGTGAGACCCAACCCATAGGTCCCCCTTTCTTACTCTCATGACTCTTTTAAGATTGTTTTCAACAATTACAAATCATCTATAGCCTTTAAAACATGATCTTGGCTAAGTCAAGACCCTCTTTTCATGACTAATCCATCCCCTTAGGTCCCATCTGCCTAGGACAATAGTGCCACACTATAACTATAACATTGGTGCCACTCCTATCCACTTTCATTGATCTTGTCCAATTAGAAAATGAAATTTAGAATACTCTTTGTGATAGTGTCCTAGGACTACATAGTGAATATCATATCTTGTCTCAGTCAGATTAACATAGTTTAAGCTAAGTCTTATTTTCTCCCTCTTATTACTAATTTTATAAAATCTTTAATTACCAATAAATTTCACAAATCAGTAGCTTATTTACAACACATTACTTACTGATTTATCAATCAATACACTTTAACTAAAATAATAATAAAATCCCAATTATTCCTAAAATTATTAAAACAAAAAGGAAGGCATAGGAGGGACAAGGGGAGAAACATGGGATTAAGTAGAAGATTGAGAAGGAGTTAACTTTTGTTTGTTTTTAAGCCTTTTTCCTAGATCAACTTAAGCCACAATAGTAAAAGGGGATATGCTAGCTATGGTGATAAGGGCCAATTGGAGAGTCTACAAAGTAACCATAGATATCGCTAAGGTAGTTAGAGTTGATTAAACTATGCACATAGGTATAATCATTCCAAATGTAACCATTAAGACTATTCAAGTGATAATGCTTAGAGATGGTTAAAAATAAGAAAAGATAAAGGGGGGTATCAATCGATAGACAATAAAAGCTCTAAAAGACTAAAGGAAATCTATAAGGATTCCTATGAATGGAATAGATTGACTAGAGGGAAATTGGGATTGGAGCATGTTGTACATGGTTGAAATTAGAGACACCTAGGTGCATTATGGAGTAAATGGAATGGGAAATAGGGGAGGCACAACCTAGGTGAGCATGGTATGGATAGTAAAACTAATTGTGTCCCACTTGGATGTTGAGGGATAAATGCAATAAGGGAACGAATATCCACGAGAACTTGTTACTAGTCATGCTTTAGGTTATACTCAAGGCTACTACTAATGTTAGGTTAAACCACCAATGTAACTAGTAGTTCAATATCCTCAGTCAATGTAGGAGGTGGAACTAGAATAAATACTAAGGAAGGTGAAAATAATGGAGGAGAGGGAGATAGGACCCTCTAAATAATTTTGTGTGAAATTTTTGTATTAGTTACAAATATAATCTAATTAGATGGCCTAAGTTGGGCCTACTTTCCCTTCTTCTTCACCTCGATCCTAACCAACACCTCCTTGTCATGGGTAAGATTGAGGTGAATATAATCATTAGGGTGGGGCACATGACTATAAGTGATGTTGAGTCTAGAATGGTACTTTATCACATGATCTTTTTTAACACCATGGGGGTCCCATTCTTAATGCCTTATTTTTCCTAAGACAATAATATTTATCTATTACCATATTATCTAATGGAGGCATATTACTATACACATGTTGGAATGTGATGATGGGTAAGGCTAGGCATGCCTTCTAGTAGTAGTTTTAGTGGATTAAAACTCTATCAATTATTTAATTGGCTATTTATTTCTCATCTAACTAGTCTAGTACCTGATAGGGCAACTAGATAGGTGCCCTAAAAATGTCTACTACTTATATGATGGTGTCATCTTGGTAATACTAGTAATCTTCAATGGGATAGAGGTATTATTCAATATCATTCATGAACTGAGGTATGGCTACCTCATTGATGTCCATGTAGACCACCAAGTAGAATGATTCACATAAATCTTAAATGTGACCTTTATAGTAGTGGCCATATATTTTGTATAAAACTACATGCACTAAAGAGCCCCCAAGAGTCCATGGAGAATCATGGAAGTTTTAAACACAATGGTGGAACATACAACGTCCACCATGTAACACATCATGTTAAAATTCCCTATGGTGTAAGCCTATGATAAAACACTAAGTAGATTAAAATTGATCACACTCCCTAGGTCTAGGACCTCCTCCCATTTGAGGATTATGTTCAACAAGGGCACCCATAATAGGTTCACATGTGTGGTGTCAATGGCTGAGGATAGGAATTTTAGTGAGATAATCCCAATGTGAACCCTTTTCTTAAAGAGGTGGATAGGGTAGGAATTAATGTCCTCTTTCTCAACCCATAATTAATGTTAATGACATAGTCCTTGAGGAATTCATATATTATAATAATTTTCCCATGCATCCATTACACTAGAATCAAAGCTATTGGTGTAATATTAGAGCTTACAATGTTGCTTAAAATAATCCCATGAGATGTATCTAACTAGGTTTATTAAATTGATAGATTAAATTAGATCCTGACCATCTTGAATAACATGATGAGGAGTCTATAAAAAATTTCTAAAGACGTCCATCCAATGGAATACCTTAAGCTTGACCGTAACACTGTGCAATCATGACTTACCTAGTACTGTGAGATTTTCGAGGTACTTAGTTTCATAATCATCATCCTCTAAAGTGGGTGTTTTAAAATATTCAATTTATTTTATTACCTTATTATAGTGGTTGAATTGAACTAGGTTAGGCAAAAAGGTTGTGTCGCAAAATTCATGCTCAGGGTTGGGACTAGAATATGAAGTAATAATTTTTGTGAGTTAGAGACTGTTGAATTTAGGGGCAAGGAGAAGCATATAAATTACAAGTAAGCACTATAGATAAATATTTAAGGGAAGTAAGAGTGGTAACAATATATTTGATTTATCTAAGAACATATAGAGATCTATAAAGATCTACTACATTAATGGCCTTTGGTGACTCACCTAACATAAGTTCAAATTTGAGTTGATGGATCAATCCATCCATTCAGTTACCAATCTAGTATTAGCTCAAGAATTTCAAAAATATGATCCTGACCTAGATTTAGTGCTTGTGATGAGGCATTTTAAATTATCCAATTAGATCCTAGTTTCCCATTTAGTTAATGTGATAATCCTAATAGTCACATGATTACCTTTCCCTTGTGTTTCCTAGGTGTCTCTAAGTTGTGCTAGATGTCTTTCTCTATTTTTTCCTATTTTTATTCGATTCCACCTATGTACAACTAGGTGTCACACTTTTACCTTATTATGAGATAGAATTGGCCACCTAGAGTATCAAGATGACTATTGAAAATATTTGATTAGATTTTTAATTTTATTATACCTCATTCTAATTACCTCAGGACATCTCAAGTCTTTTTTGTAAAGGTTTAAAAAAGTTACACATGGTGTAGTCTCATATGTCAAGGTTTTCTAGGATATGACATCTTTGACAAGTCTATAAGATTGACACATCTAACAAGTCTTATGTGGCATTGCCTCATTCAATTTAGGTCTCCTAGGATCTAACTTCTTTAATAGATTTCAGACACTGACACATCTAGTAAGCTATGTTGTCTTTCCCTATAATCTTTATTCCTCTGACAGAAGTAATAAGATAAAATATTCCATCATTAATTTTATGGTTGATGTTGGTTTAATATAAGGATGAGATAGGTTGACCTTTGTTACTCAAAGAGCCATGAATTCTATTACTAGGGATTCAAGATGTGTGTCACTGCTCTTGAGTTGATTTGTTGCCTAGGCCACCCTTTAGAGATTTATAAAAAAGGGGGAAAATGTTTGAGTCCTAAAATAAACATCAAAAGGAGGGTAAAATAGGGTAGGAAAGAGTGTTTCTAGATCTAAAAGATATTAATGCTTCAAGAACCAAGCTAGATGACCTTTCATAGTTGTACCACTATTTTCCAAGGTTCATCAAAGGTTCCAAATTGGTATAAAAAAAATGGAAAAAGGTATAAGAAAACAATATAGATTGATTTATTTATAAACCATTTAATAAAATCAATATTTAGGAAAGACCCATAGTAAATAATGTTAGCTAATTAGTCACCCTTGACTAAGGTATATTCAAAGCAAGGTATCTATCAAGTTGTTTCAATGGTCTTGTTGAGAGTCATACCTTGGTGGTCTTGATTTGTCTTGTCATGGTATCTATCAAGTTGTTTCAGGCTCTCAACAAAGTTTTGTCAAGAATATATAATATGGAACTTGGTCAGTCCCCTTAACATTATCACTCATGAGGTCTTTTGTAACTAGTTTAGCAATGTTTAAGTTAACTTTTGAGATGTTAAGGTTGTTTTGAAAAAGTTAAGTTATAATTGATCCATGGTGAAAATAGTGATATGGTGAGTTTCCAAGATGTTGTGGTACTCCATAATGAATAGCTAAATCTAGAATTAAATCAAATGAGTTACAACCATTGTCATTTTAATCACTTTGGTGAGTTTAAGGTATTTTTTGAGATATTAATGTTTAAATTATTTTGTTATATTGTTTTTGAAATTTACAAAGTGATTTCCTTAATAGGAGGTCAAGTGTGAAGAAATAAACACCATGTATAGAGGTAAAATTGGTATTTTGGGTCATTTGACACTTTTTGAAGCTCATATTATATATAATTTTGTCTATACATCTAACCAAGAGTTGTCAAAGCTCCATTTCTAACATAAATACACTTTTGAAACCTTTTTTGTTCATCACTTTAAATATAAATGTAGCATAACAATATGAATTGAATGTAAAGAAGGCAAAAAATAGGTTTAGTACTTTAAACCATCACTATACAATCCAAAATGAAATCCAATGATATCTAGTATGCAACTATAATAAAACATTTTGGAGGAATGAACAAGTTTTCTTGGTGAAAATAGGTCTAGAAGTGAGTATATTATTTGAAGCTTGAACAAGAGGATTCATAGAGATGATTTTAAAAATGATTATGGTCTTATAAAATTATCCACAACCTCATATATCCTCCTTAAGGTCAAAACCATGGTTAGGTAGAGTTCATAGGTCTAAACAAGGCAAAAAATTACTTTATATCTACATCAGGTCACTTGCAAGAGAAGAGTCATTTTGATGAAGTTGTTTCAAAAATGAGGAGATATACTAGGAAAAATTATATTATGGTACTTATATTAACCATATTACTTTAAAATACATGTAAACATTTTTTTGGATTATTGGGCATAGCTCTTTGAATCATTGTTAACAAGTTAATTGCCTCGTAAACCCTACTAAACCCTTATGTCTCAATTTTTGTCTTGTAATTACATGTATGTGTTTGATGAATAAATGGTAAGTGTTTAAAATAATATAATATGTATATTAATGTTTAAATGTAAAACCTAACAAAAAATCCTAGTGACCATACTTGTAATAAAAAAAATATCATTATATTGTTAGTTTTGACATGATAGGTAGGGTTGCTTGGGGTTATGAGGTATTTTTAACATGAGGGTGATTGAAATATAGTGTATAAAATGTATGAAACTTAAAATATGAAAAACATTTCTTCCAAACCATCTCCAAACAATCATCTAATGCATTAATGAGTGAAATGTGAAGGTAAAGGTTTATAGGTGTTGAGAAAGTGTAAGTTTTGGGCTTGTTTGATACTTTTGAAAGGTTTTGGGGTTATAAAATAAATTATAACACATGATATTAATATTTAAAGATCACTTACACCCCATTACATGTTTTCCTAATCTTTAATTCATCTCTAAAGTGTCTTTCTAGTATTAGTTCAAGCATATAGGCATCATATAAGAGACAGACAATCATACAGGTTGGCATATTTGATATTTTATGGAGTGATCCATATGAAGTATGGATTGAGATAATTAGGATAAAATTTATGGGAAATTTTAATAGGATAAAAAAAATTCCAAACCTATATAACCATCATCTTTAAGGATTTACAAGTGGCAAGCTATGAAGGGCATTTAGTTAGGGTTCTTAGACAAGGTTTCAAGTTCGATGAAGCAAGTAATATAATAGAAATAAAAAGTGCTATCTATAATTAATTATTGAGATGTTAATATTTATAATTATACCTAAACCAATACCATAAAACTATTTCAAGATAATATCATTTTCAAAATGGCAACACAGACAATGTAGTCATACATATCAAGTGGATTGTGTCAAGTTTGCATGTTTCGAATGAAGAGTTCTTGGTAAGTCCTATGTTTTTATCACTTGACAGGAAGTAATAAAACAAAATAAATTTAATAATTTTTTTTTCAAATATCATTTATTTTCATAAAATGAAAATGATTCAATTCAATAGTAGGTTTTCAATGGGTTTTGAGCTTGGTATGCACACCTACAGGCTTGTACACCAAAATATGAAGAGAGTGTGCATTTATTTATGTTGAAAATGAATTTTTGAATGAAATTAATGATTTGAAATAAATTAATGTAATTTTATAGATTAATTATATTAATTTTAATAAATTTAAAACATCAAAAGAGGATAGGTACAATTAAAACCCCTAAATCATCGAGAAACCCCAACCATGGCTAAATCAAGAATTAAGGCCATTAGGTTTAGAAGCTTCCTAACTAGTTCAAGAAGGTGGATTGGTGATGGTATTTACATAATAATAGTTATTATAACATATAAATTCAAAAATTGTAAACTCTAATGTTCTTTCAAGCATCATATTTTTAAGACTTGTGTATATTTTTCATTCCAAAGGTAACTACAAGATCCTCTACTAAGGGAACTCATTTTTGTCGAGCATTGTCATTGATTGTTGAGTCATTGGAATAATTATTTTAAATGTTGTTAATATAATTTCATTAATGTCAAAATATTATTTCAAAGGTTATTTTTAAGGTGCATGATCAATTAAGCTTTGAGGTAGATGTATGATGAGCTCTTATGCCAGCATAGTGAGTGTTGTTGTTGTATAAAAGCAGTGATGTGAGAATATTATTTGATGAGTGTTAGTTATATCATTTATATAAACATAATTTAGTACATGTTAGTATGTCGAAGTTTCAAGTAACTTGAAATATTTGTCTATATTTTATGATAAAGTATGTGTAGGTAGCATGATGAAATGAGTGAGGTCTAAAGAAAAAATTGTATGCTTTAAAGATATATGTAAGTAGTTATCAGGATGCTCTAAATGAGATATGAAGATGAGAATTATTAGAAGAATAATTTATAGTATTTATCATGAGATATGTAATTTTATATTTTACATGAGTTTTTGAGGAACTTGAAAAGATTAGAAGGTCATCTCCAAAAATCTATGTATGCAACTCTGAAGATGCTACAAAAAACCTTAGTCAAACTCTAAAGATATATAAGAATCTCCAAAGATTATCTATTCAATATAAAAATTATATTGAGTGTATTAATTTTCTTGAGAATAAAAAAAATTAATTGAAACATAAGAGAGTTTTAAGGTGAAGTCTACAGGGATAAGTATTTAAGTCCAAGTTTGCAACTAGACTAGTTCAATATCCTGCTAGCGCAATGAGGAATTATGAGATATTGACAAGACATATGAAGAATTTTTGATAGTAGATAATATTTATAGGATATCTCATGGAATTTATATGATTTAATTAGAGCTTGGAATATTTCAATAAGATTAACTTAAAGACCCAATGTGACTTGTAGGTCAAGACATAGAAATCAAAAGAAAAGATGGTGTCTATATGGGGTATCAAGATTAGTTTTGAAGACATGGGTGAGTATTTGAACATTAATAGAGGTTATAAAAGTTTTTTTAAGTATGTAAATAAATTATTAGGTCATAATTTTAAGTTCATGACTTGAAAAAATGTTTTGAAGTCTCTCGAGTGCATAAAATGAAGACTTATCTACTCTAGAAGGTTTTTCAAGTGGTCATTGATATGTGTAGCATCTACATGAGAATATAAGTTATTCATGGTAGATAAGGAAGAGATATAGCTCAAATTGACAATAATTTTTTTCAATAAATATGGTTTAATTTTTATGAATTATTGTTAAGATTTCAAGTTGGTTTAGACCCTTAAAGAATCCTAACAATGACTCGATGTTGAAGATCTTATTTTAAAGAGCTTAGAATGGTTTAATATGGTTAGAAAATTATTAGAATTAGAATTAAAATATCTCAAAAATATAAAAATTTTATTGGTTTCTTAGGTTTATTTATAGATTCCAAATCTTAGGTGTGACAAGTTGGTGATCTAACTTGGCCAGTCACTAACAAACCTAGTGGTGTAGACAGTAAGAAAATTAGGTAGAAGTTAAAAGATGATTCTTACATGTGTTTTCACATAGGATTTTTGAATTTAAGTTCATGATGATTTTTTTTGGTAATTTTATAATATATCCTTGATTTTTATAATCTTGGAAGTTAGTGTAATATGTTAGAACATTGAATCCAAATGGCTTATCTGGCTAAGTGAAGTTTGTGAGAGATTAGATCAATGAATTGGTCTACAAGACCAATAATATTTATTAAAGATTATTATTTGTCTAATTTATATTATTAAAAGGATGTTATATGAAATTTTTAATGAATTTAAATCCCTTGAATATGTTTAGTTTAGGTAACAAAATTTCATGTTTCCTTGATTGTGTTTTGGAGTCAGTTGGTAGTTTCGAATGAAACATCTAACAGGGAAGAGATTGAGCTTGTACAACTTAAGTTCAAGCATTTTATTATTATTTTTATTATTATGAGGTCATGATTTTTATAAATATATTAATTTTTAACATTTTTTTTTTCAAATTTGAGTTTATTCCTTAGTTGTTCAAGATAGATTTTTTGTATATGCACAAGCCTTTTATGAATAATGATTTGAGAAGGGGTTCAAATGGTGATTGGAAATAAAAGATTTTATGTACCTAAATTAGAGTAATATAAGGTATATTTGAGTGTAATATAATGTTTCTATATTATTTGAGATTTTTTAATATGTTTCAAGAAATATCAAAGGGTAACGCGTTGTTAAGAAGACCTATTAGGTATCCTTAAGGCCTAAAAAGGAATAAGGGCTAATATAAGATATGGAAAACCTAATGTATTTATTAATTAAAAATTAAGGCATGATATTTTAATACCTTTTTATGTCAAACCTAAGAGATAATAATTTGTTTCTGACTAAGAAGGATATGCTCAAGTGACTTGTATAAAAACAAGGTAGTTTAGGCCTATTTGTGTGAGCTAAGAGAGTGCAGAGATTAAGTGAATGATATAGATCATTAGGGGGTATAATTATGTCATTAATAAAAACATATAAGTGTCATTAATATATAATAGTTTTTATACATATAAGGATCAATTTTATTATAACTAATCAAGCTATGAAGATGGTTAATTGAGTGAAGAAGGTTGAAGGTTAGTTTGAGAGGGATAGAAGTGAGTGAAGAGATAAGGATGGAGATAATCATCTATTTTATAATAAACAAGTTTTTATAAGGGGGATCAAATTTATTGTGTGTTTTAGTTATTTCTAATTCTTTTATGGGTTTGATGCCTCCTTACAAGTGGGTATTTACTAAATCCTAGCTAAATTGTTGTTGAGCTAGTTGGGGTTGGTGCTCCATGTGAAGTGGGTGATTCACAAAATATTGATGTTTATATTATATTAATATAGTCCATTTTATTCATTATTGGGTTTTATTCCCTTTAATGGCTTCCCATGTATATGATGTGTTCATATGGTTCATGCTCTTATGATTTGATGCGTAGGTTTACTAAGATTTACATGCTTGTTAGAATGGTTCATTAATGATTAAGTAGAATTAAATGAAAAGTTTTAAAGACTAGTTCACCCTCCCACCAAATCTCAATCATTTTACTTCAAATAATTAGTATTATATCTTGGTACTTTGAAGCATGTCTAAAATCCTAAAGGAGAACCTAAGAAGGAAGGATGACTAGTCAATAAACTCAATGTGGTTTCTCTAACAGTAATGTTCCATTGTTCAATGGATATAACTATGCCTTTTGGAATTTTATAATGAAGATATATATAATTTCATAAGGACATGATATTTGGTAGTTAGTTATGGATGTTTATATTTCACCTCTTATTCTGCCAACAGATGCAACAGGTAAGAAGGCTAATGAAAATAACTCCAAGGCAATGAATTTCATTTTATGTGGCCAATTAGAGGTAGAAATTGTAAAGGTAATGCATTTTGTATCAACCATATATATATATATATATATGTATGTATATATATGTATATATATATATATATATATACATATATACATATATATATATATAGATATATATATATATATATATATATATACATATATATATATATATATATATATATATATATATATATATATATGTATATATATCAAAGTAAAGGACATTTATGAAGTCGACACCAAGGTGAAACTAGCCAAGTTGTAGACCCATATAAGATAGTTTAAACTCCTGAAGATGAAACTATTGCATCCTACCTATTGAGGGTTGATGAAATTGTCAATATAATTAGAGGATTGATATAATAAGTGAAATAGTCTAATATTTTTCAAATGGTATTGAGATCGATAACTCCTAAGTTTGACTCAAAGGTATATATAGTAGAAGAGATGCAAGATTTGGACAAGCTAGAAATGGACGGGCTTCATGACATCTTGACTACCTATGTAATGAGAAAAAATTAAGGAAGACCTCTCAAGAAGTAATCATCTTTCAATTTTAAAAAGATATCAAAGGCCAAGAAAGTCAAATATGAGGTATGTTTAGATATTGATGATGATGAAATCATAGTTATGCTTGCTAAAAAGTTTAGTTTTAGCTTAGGTAAGTACAAGGTTAAGTTACCCCTTAGATGTTTCAATTGTGGCAAGAGTGGTCAATTTATAACCATGTGTCCTAATAAGGACAAATATAAACATAATGAATAACATGATGAACACCATGGAGATGATAGAAAAGTCTATAAATCTAAAAATAATAAGAGAGATTTCAAGAAGAATGAAGGAAGGAAATGATCATTCAAAAATAAGAAGAATTTTTATACCAAATAAGATAGATCATCTAATGAAAGTGATTCAAACACATTTGATAGTGATGATGATATTAATTAATATGAAAAACACAATAGTGAAACTTTGTTCATAGGCATGAAATCAGACAATAAGGTTTGTTAAAATGGGAAAGGCCTTGTGGTTGTTGTAGAATTAGATGAAGTATACTATGATAGTAAAGAAGGATAAGTTTAAGTGGATCTTGAATTTGAGCTCATGAATACCTTAGAAGATTTGAAGGTTGTGAAGAATAAGATTAAAAAATTGAAGTCATTGGTTTAGGACTATAAAGAATAGATTAGATTATTTGAGGAAATACTGGGCAAAACTTATAATGAGTATGATGAGATCATCTATCAAGTATAAACCCATATGAAGATTGTAATAGTAATCATAAAGTCTAAAGAATAAGATTGCATTAAATATGAAACTTAAATAAAATATTTCAAAGTTGAGTTAGATCAAGCATCTAGAAAGGTGAAGAGACTTATAAAATTTAAAAATAGCACTAAGGATATATATGATATATTTAGTAGTTGAAATTCTATAAGTGACAAGATAGGTCTTAGATTAAAATAATACCAAAAAAATAATCTCAAATCATGGAGAAGATAGTCGAAGACAAGAAGGTCAACATGAAAATACCTATCAGATATCTCAATGCTATAATGTATGTTAGTTATTTCAATGGTTAGTGTTTTGTATGCAGTAAATTTGGTCATAGGGAAAGATAATGTATAAGATCCTCTAAAATTGAGTACTAATGGAACTATGGAAGGAGTCATAATTAAAATTATTCAAAAGGTATGTATAAGGTGATATGTTATATCTTTCATAATGTAGGATACATTACAAGATTATGTCCTATCATAGTCAAAATATCATCAAGTCAAAAGAGGATGTCTGAAGCTCCTAGATTGCAAGAAAGAAGGAAAATGAATGTATGGAAACCAAAGGTAGTAATTATAAGCCTTGATCAGTCTACAAACTCAAGTGGAATGCTTGTTAAGATAGACCATGCCTCAGATGAGAAATCAAGTAAGGAATGTCTCTTGTTATCTCATATTGATGATCAAAAGGTTGATGATGAGATCAACCCTATAATTATTTTCAAGTCTAGAAGGATATTGAAGAAGAAAATTTAGTCTTGTAAAAATATGGAGATTTGATAATCTCTTAAGTTCATCTTGTTTTAGTTCCCTATAAAAAATAGTTGGCTCCATTAAGCTTCATAGAGACATTCTTATATCAGCACAAGCATGAGGTTATAGTGAAAGAAAGTTTATTTTTTAGAATATTCCATGTTGTCTTTGTTGTAATCAAGGAGTTAAAGATGGATATTATACATTCATATATTGATAGATCAATGATTTGAAGTGTATTAGGTAGCATGTTAAGAGATCTAAGGCTATTACCAGGTATCTAAAGTCAAAGCACATAAAATTGGTATACGTGAGGTAAGATTTTATATATTTGTTTGTGTGAGTAGTTGAGATTGGTATATGAAGACAAAAGGGGAGTCTCTATTTATATAATTGATATCAAGAGTGTGGTAGACTTATGTATGGTCAAGATTTTGATCTTATTCATTTATGTCAAGGAAGGTAAGTGATCTTGAGTTCTCTAGTTCTTTTAAAGAATATATGTTTGGTCTAAAGGGGAGATTGGTAGCTCTGAGTTCTTTGTCAATAGATTATTTTTTATATGCATGGAGTTAATGAGAGATTGTGTCTAAGATGACTCATAGACACTATTTATTAAGGTTTTGATATATCAATTAGGAGAGTCACCTGATTGTGAGAAGTCCTTGAGAATGATTGTCATAGGTGGTTACCATAGTTTCTTAAGACTATGTGCCATCTAGCATCTTTGAGAGATAGTATTAGCTCAAAGGGATAAAGTTTTATTTTAGTAGTTATAGGTTATCCATGATGTCTACTATTAAAAAAATCATGGATGATGCTTTGTTTGAAGGGGGATACTTTCAAATTATTGACTAAGCTTGATTTATGTTGAAGTGATCTTGTAATCTAAGTTCATTCTAAAAGAGACGACAGTTTTAGAAGACCATTGTCATTAATTTCAAAGGGAGAGAAAGATCAGAAAGTGAGAAAGATAAGGTAATATCAAAAAAGGTTAGAAAAGGAAAATAAAGGGTGATAAAAGGAAAGAACTGAAACTAAGATATGTTTTCCATCAAGAGTGATTGACACCATTTTTTGAGTGTGTTTGCCATTAATGACAAAGTGGGAGATTATTTAGCATTTTCATTGATTATTGAGTTATTGGAATAAGTATTGTCACTAATGTCAATATAATGTCATTAATGTCAAATTATGATGCCAAAGGTTTTTATGTAGGTGCATGATCAAGTAAGCTTTGAGGTATATGTATGAGCAACTCTTATGCCATAATAGTGAGTGTTGTTTCTATATGAAATTAGTGATGTGGGAACACTACTTGCTGAGTGTTATACAAGTCATTATGTAAAAGTTTAAATTAAATTACAAAGGTTTGTCTATATTTTATAAGAAATTATGTGTATTTAGAATGATGAAATTAGTGATCTTTGAAGAAGAAATTGTATGCTCTAAAGATCTATGTAAGCAATTCTAAAGATGCTCCAAATGAGCTATGATAGTGAGAAATCTCAAAAGAATAATTGACAATGTTTTTTCATGAGAGAGTTCATTTGAGATAGTACATGAGGTGTTTAGGGCCTTAAAAATCATTATAATGTCATCTCTTAAGATCCGTGTATGTAGCTCTTGAGATGCTACAAAGATCCTTTATCAAGATTTGAATATCTCTAAGAAGCTCTAAAGTTTCTCTGTTGAAGCTTAGAAGAAAATTAAGTGTATGAGGTTTATTGAGGACACACAAAAGGAATTGGAACATAGGAGAGTTTAAATTTCAAGTCTACAGGGGTAAGTATTTCAATCTAAGTCTATAACTAGACTAGTTTTAGATATTTCTGGCCTAATGAGGCATCATGAACTGTTGATAAGACATATGAAGAATGTTTGATAGTAGATAATATTGATAGGATATTTCATGGAATATATATGAAGTATTTATATATTATATAGTGGTTAAAATATTATATTTAAGACACAATGTGACTTGTATGTCAAGACATAGAAAGCAAAAAGAGAGATGGTGTTCAGATGGGGTATCATGATTAGTTTCTAGGATGTGGGTGAGTAGTTAAACATTGACAGAGGTGATTCATGTTTTTTTAAGTATGTGCATGAATTCTCATGTCAAATTTTTAATTTTAAGGCTTGAACAAAAGTTTTGAGGTCTCTTGAGTGCATAAAATGAAGATTTGTCTACTCAAGAAGGTTTTTAAAGTGCTCATTGATATGTGCATCATCTACATGAGAATCTAAAATTTTCATGGTAGATAAGGAATGGATCTAGATCAAAGTTTCAATCATTGGTTTATAGAAAGAGGAGTTAAGTTTTATGAATGGTTTTTAAGACTAGACATTGGTCTAAACCCTCAAAGAACCCTAATAATGACTTGATGTTGAAGATCTTGTTCTAAATAGCTCAAAACAAGTTGACATGGTTGGATAAGGGATTTCAAGCTGAAGTAAAATATCTTAGGAATATACAAGTGTGATTAATTTCTTAGGTTTTTACATAGGTTATAGACCTCAAGTATGAAAAGTTAGTGATCTGGGATGGCCAAACTCTAATAGACCTGTTGGTGAAGATAGTAAGAAAATTAGGCAAAAGTTAAAATATGATTCCTGATGCATTTTCATATATAAATGAGATAATTAAAGTGCATGATGAAGTTTTTTGTGAATTTTATAATATATCCATGCTTTTAAAAATATTTGATGTTAGTGAAAGAGGTTAAAACATTGACTCCAAAATGGCTTATCTGGCTGACTAAAGTTTATGGAAGATTAGATCAACATATTAGTTTACAAGAAAAATGGTCTCCATTATAGCTTATGATATATCTAATGAAATTTTATCTAAGTGTGATCTAAGAAATATTTCATGTATTAAAATCCCTTGAATATTTTTAATTAGGTGATAAAATTTTATGTTTCCTTGACTATGTTTTGGAGTCAATTGGTAGTTCTAAGTGAACATCTAGTAGAGAAGAGGTTGAGCCTGTATACCTTGATATGAAGCATATCATGAATTTTATGTTGATATTTATTTCTTTAGGTTTATAAATATATGAATTTTTTCCATATATATTTGGAAAATTTGATTTTATGCCTCAGTTTTTCAAGACAGAGTTTTTGTATATGCACAGGCCTTTTATGAACAATGATTTGAGAAGGGGTTCAAATGGTGATTAGACCTATAAGGTGTTATGGAAAAATATTGGATTTGGATAAGTTATATTATATTGTAATTTTCCTACCATGTGATATGTTTAAATATGTCTCAATAAATATCAAAGAGTATCATGTTATTAAGAAGACATATTAGATCTCTTTAAGACCTAAAAATGAATAAGGGCTAACATGAGATATGACCAACCTAATGTATTTATTGATTCATGATTAAGGAATGCTATTTTAATATTATAATATTTTTTTATGGATGACCTAATATATAATAATGTGTCTATGACTAAGAAGGATATGATCAAGTGAGTTATATAAAAATAATGTAATTTAGGCCTATCTGTGTGAGCTCAAAGAGTGCAAAGAATCACTATAATATAGATCATTGGTGAGTATAAGGAGGTAATTTGGACAATATTAGAAGTTTCATTAATATATAATATAGGTTATATATATCAGGATCAAGGTCATCATACCTAATTAATCCATGAAAATGGCTAGTTGAGTAAAGAATGTTGAAGGCTAGTTTGAGAGGGACAAAACTGAGTGAAAAGATGAGGATGAAGATCATCATCTATTATAGAAGAAACAAGTGTGTTTGAAGTTTATAAATTGTATCAAGTGTCTGAGTTGATGTTGAGTCATCTAGGGAGTTGGTGCCTCCTTATAAGTGAGTATTTTCTAAAGCTTATATGTCTTGGTGCTAAGCTAGTTAGGGTTGGTGCTCTGTGTGAAGTGGGTGCTTCATTAAATATTGATTTTTGTCTTATATGACTTTAGTCCATTTTATAAATAATTGTGTTTTCTTCCCTTTAAGGGTTTCCCATGTATATGTTGTGTTCATGTGTTTCATGCACTTATTATTTGATGCTTATGCTTGCTAAGATGTACATGCTTGTTAGAATGGTTCATTAATGATTAAGTGGAATCGAATGATTTTTTTTTTAAAACTAATTAACCCCTAGTCATTATTATTCTAAAAATTTTGAGTTTCTATAATTACCTTATCATTTATCTAAGAATAAATATTTTCAAGTACACATCCTTATCCAAAAATATCTTTTACTTCTAACATATACATAGAAAGCTTTGTTTACTTCCAAATTTCAATATAATAGCGATTAAAAATAAAGTTTTTTCTCTATTTAATGATGAAATACCTCTCATCCAAGATTAATATGATGATATCTATGTTTATTCCCTTAAAATAATCCCATATTTCACTGGAGAGGTTTCCATTGATTCCCTACTCCTTCTACACCTCTTGTATTGCCCATATTAGATCTTATTACTTCACCAAATAATCAAGAAAAGGTTACCTCTACCCCTTATAATGACCTTCATAAATTCAATAATATCCTACAAGGTTTTGGTATTAAAAGTGTTAGCATTAAGAGATAACAAGCTCAAAACTATTGGCCTTGGCATCCCCACAACTAATTCAATTAGGCCAATAGGCCTCCTTTCCAAGGTAACTACTAAATTAAAGGATAAATCACCAATGTTAGGACTTATAATAAATATAACACAAATGCTTCCAGCTCATCAAATTTTATTATTACAATTTAAAATAATCTAGTTCAATAATAGTTATGGTGCCTTCCTTATGATCAACTCAAAATTAGTTTATGTACTCTAATGGTGTGTCAAATCAAACTCCCACAGTGCAAGGTGTTTACTCTTCTCAAGGTATTTAAGATTATAACTATCCAAAATTTGAAATTCCACCACATGTATAAGCTGATCAAATGAAAGTGTAACCTAATTCCACACTTTTTAATTGGAAATAAGGAGATTATTATGTAATAAATCAGTTTGGAGGAATAAATAATATCTATTCTCCTATGGAATCCAATAAAATATCTAAAAAGAGAGTAATTTAGGGTGATAATTCAAATACATATCCTAAATTACCAAGTGTGTTAAGGGACAAACAGACATAATGCAACCCCTAAAGTTTAATAAATGTAGAAACAATAATATGTGAGAGGTGTTCCTCTACATCAATCTTCATAAAATCAAGATAGTGATGTTATTCCTAAAGGAAATTAAAATATTGGTAGTTATTTTATCAACATTTTTCATTAAATGAATAAAGTACATGTGAATATATTAATTTAAGAGACACTTGTCATTCCTAGATAAAAGGATCTAATTCAAGATCTATCTAATTTCAACCTTGTAATTTGATCAACAATGAAAGAGAGAACAATATTCATCAATGAAACTTAGCTTAAATAAGGGAAATAAGTCAAAAGTGATAAGCCTCCTCCTTCGTATCTATATATCATTATAGGTGAGTCTTTAGTTCACAATTATATGATTGATAGTGGTGTTATAATATGAGCCAATCACCGAAGGAGTTTTACAATTGGATGGGACAACCACTACAACTATAGGTATTATGAAAGATCTAAACTTAAATTTACATTCTTGGCCCACTTTTTTATTCCCTAGAATGTTGTTGTAATAGACCTACCACCCCACTTTTCCTTATGTCTATCTAGGGAGTTCGCTACAAATATTGGGTGATATCTATCATCATACTAGTCTTATATGGTTTTTTAGACTAGGTATGGTACCAAAGTCAAGATAAAATTATAACCAATTACTAATATTAAAATATAACCTTATGTTACTAAGGTATACAAGGTTAATTAAACTATTCTTTATGAAGGACATCTCCATGTTGATCAAGAACCAGTTATTTCCCTCTAAGGCATACCTGATCTCTTTCCTAATGAATAAGGATCTAAACATCATGAACATGATCCATATAATTTCATGGAAGAATTAGTCCTAGAAATTCATTGATTACATGAGGAAGGTTCCTTTGTTTTAGAGTTGTTCAGGCCTAGTGAACCCATTGATGGTCTATGGAAGGTGTTCTTTGATGGATTTAGAAACAAGAATTGGGTAAGAAGTGGTGAGATTTTGGTGTCTCCCTCTAATTAAAAGTACTATACTACTTTCATATTTGAATTTGGTTATAATTTTAATATAATCGAGTATGAAGCATTTGAACATGGACTTTAATGGGCTAAGTAAATAGGAGTGAAGTGTTTAAAAGTGTTTGGTGATAGTGAGTTGGTTTTTTATCAAGTGAAGGTCCAAAATTTAACAAATAACTCTTTGATAAATTCCTAAAAACATAGGATGAGGGATATTATGGAATATTTTGAGGCCTTCAATATAAAACCATTCCAATAGAGGTTAATAATTATACTAATAAGTTTGTTATAGTTGAAACACAATTTGATATCCCCAATGATTTCAAGATTTCAAGATGTTAACCAAATGTAAAGGTAGTATTAAGACCTTAAATTCCTAATATTGATGGTAATTGAAAAGTATTTGATAGTGATAAACATATAACATGATTTCTATAAGAAGTTATCTTTTGTTCAATAAATCAATCCAAGTTGTAGCAAGAATAATGTGATTAGATTGTGAAACTAAGGTCAAACAAACTTACTAAATGCCTAGTGACATTTGAAATCATTTTAAATGATGATGATCAAATGAATAAAGAGAAGATAAACATATCTACCAAGTAAGATAATTATGAGAGGGTTATAATTTTCAAAGAAAAATTTATAGTAGTTAAAAGGTATGTAATAAGGAAGAGAGAATTTAATTCATTGACTTATGTGAAGAGTTTGTTGATATAATTTCTTGGAAATATAGTGATATAAATGGTTATGATACTAGCGTATCTCAACACACTATAGATCTAGATACATATGCCAAAACAATAAGGGGAAAAGACCTATCAAACCAAGAATAAAGCCCCTAATAAGGAAATAATTTGTTAAATTGATAGAGTCTAACTATTTTAGGCTCAATTTTCACCCTTGTAAATAGCTAGTTAGGATTCTTCTAATTCAGCTACATAATGGGAACAACCCCAAGCTATGGGTCACCTATGGTGGATTTGGACCTATGAATAAGGTCAACTTCCTATTGATGCTCACCTAATTTAATGATCTAAAACTTAGAACCTTCAGTTGAAAGATAATTCAAGAAATAAGAACAACACAATTGTAATAATGTTATCTTTAAGAAGAGATGTTTTATTGATCAAATTTGTAGACCCAAACTTATGCCTATCTCTATGAAGAGATGTATGATTTATATTTTAGGTTTCATGTTCATTTATACATGTTTTAGAGGTAGGAGGAAGATGTGGAAAGTCACCAATATTGAGGGAGATTAAGTGGAAGAAATGAATGTAAAAAAATTGGATTTCTAAGACTCATTTAAATCTCACATTAAAGGTAGAATAACACTAATCTAGACCTACAACTCATCCTAAATACACCCTAGAAAAGGAACAAGAAAGAAATGTTGTCAAAATTTGACCATACAGGTCAAATTGGGACCCATATAGGTAAAAAATTGAACTTTAGATGTTTTTAAGGGTCTATTATTATGTCATAAAGTGTATTATAGGTCATTTCATGTCACATTATCCTTGGTCTTAGTCATTTTAAATATGTATGTCCTTTTAAGTCATTTTGGGGGTCAAAATAGAGCATTAAATGATTTTTATGGCCTCTTGTAGTTGAATAAACTTTATTGGTGTCTCTTGGTATTCCACACACTTGTTACAATGATTAGTTTGATCAGATGTTCCAAGAAATGAAGAAAACCATTTCTCTCTTCTTTCACTAGGCTTGGCAAGCAAAAATGGTCTTTAAGTTTGTACTTGGTGTGGTCAACAAGAGAAGTTTCAAAAAAAATTATATCAGAGGTGCCTTCTACACTTAGTTAACTTACATTTGATATTTGGTTGTAGAGGAATGGTGACTAGTGCTTTATGAACCATTCCTAAGAAGTTAGACTATCTAATTTTCTTGTTAATCTATGCGTCATGAGGGTTTATCCATGACATCAACAAAAGAAGTTCTATTTTATTGTTTTCATGGAATATCCATGAACCTATAACTTAAGTTACAACTTAAGTCCATATCATCATTAAGAAACCAACCCCTCGACCTAGTAATCAATGACTCTAAATAATGATCAAAGGACTTTATATTTTTCTAAGTATAAAACATAATATATGTCCCAATTTGATCAATGGCCCCTGATTCATCATGCGTAGATGATCCAATGAAGGAAATAAAAGTCAATTTTTCAAAGGCTCATATAATTTAATGTGTTAGTGACAAGTGTCACATCCATAGAGCTTGTCAGATAGAGACCTAATGAGCATAAGCTTATCAGAGTTAATGTTTGAGCTAATTGGAATATCAATGGTTAGAATTTAATTAAACATTAGATATCCAATAAATATAATAAACTCAAATGTTATAATGTGCTCAAGTTGTATCGATATAGTGATGAGTTAAAGATTGAGTAAGTCTGAGAAGATTGACAAAGTGAAAGTGATCCAAAGACACAAGAAGCAATGAGATGAAGTCAAAGTGTCAAATTTTAATGAACAACTCAAGGTAAATTTTTTATAAGTTCAAATATATAATGACACATAGGAGTTATGATCTAAAAGATCCAACAGAGTGAATGAGAGTCAATGTTTCAATCAATCCTAAGGATGAATCATAGTCAAATGACCAAATCATGATCTATGACTCATGTTCCTTTATGCATCATGATCTTATGGTGTGTAAGAGGTTAAAAGTTCAAGATATAATAGTGAGGATCTAGGAAACCAATAAGAACAAATTTTGTTATTTCAAGTCAGCTTCGATGGACAAATGTCAAACCAAAGAGTCATTTTCAATCAGAGCAGGAAAATATCATAGACATAGTTTACAAAGGAATGAACAACATGAAAATAGAATTCCACATGATAAAATATTTAATATCAAGGATCCATAGTGAATCAATCTATTATAACTCATATGCCACCATAAAATCCTTGTTCAGGTCCAAGATGAAAAGTGAATACCAAATGTAAAGAGAAAAGTCTTAAAAATCAATAAATAACTATAAATGATTAACATAGGTGTGTATAAGGTAGATAGAAATTATGAGAGCATATTATAACTATCATAGCCTATTTCAACCCCTTAGAATAGTGTTTATGTGTCAACTCTCTTGATTTAGTTTCAAATGTTTAAATGATGGTCTATTATGGAAAAAATTTCACAAAGGTTGGTGGAAGAATCATTGCACCATTTTAGAAGGAATTTGTCATGGTTTACATCAAAATTTATATTTAAATGCATTCATATTTTGTTTTACACTCAGTTTTACCTATAATGTAATTGGTTATGATGCCTATACATGTGTTCTAGTGACCCTTAAACTTGTTTCTTTTCTTCTCTCTCATAAGTTATATAAGTAGCTATTATTTTTGCTTTGTAAGAGATACCACATCCATGTATGATGAAACCCTTATAGAATGATGTCATATTTTGACTTTGAATATTAATTCAATTTTTTTATATGTTCTTGAACAATTTTATTAGTGTGTAAGTAATCTATAGTGATAAGAAGTTACAATATTATATCCTTCTTTCCTTTATCCTTTCACATCTGAGCAAGAGTTCTTAGTATAATAGGTCATATAGAGTGTAATCAAATGTGTTAAAATATTTCAAGTGTATAATTATTCTTGGAATGTATAGCCTACCTTCTAGTTCATTTTCCTTTATTTATTTCACATATCTCACCTTTATATTGAAATACTCATGTTAGGACCTTTTAGGACTTTGAGACTTTTATGTATGCCTTGTTCCATAGTGCTTAGAATATGATGGCCATGTGGAAATAATCTTGGTGCATCACCTCTATAGAATAGTTCAATTTAGGTTGTTTATAACTCTTTCCTCTACAAGTAAATACTATTTTAAGTGATAATATTTACAAAGATATATTCAAGGAGCTATCCCTTTAAATCTAGAGTCTCATTTCCATAGCAGGTACACCCACATACCTAAAATTATTCCCATGTTGCCCAAATTTGTAAAAGACTTGAATAACCTCTTATAGGGTGAAAAATTTGGTGACAACAAGGACCATGGATGAGAAAGTTTCTCCTTCACATAATGCCATAGTGCATATCTCACTCAACACAAATCCAAGGCAAAAGATAGGCAAAGCAAGTCTTATATTACATCTAGAGGTAGTTATTACAAATGATTACTAGGGTTGAGACTAATCAAGATGAGAATATTTTTAAATATCTCAAATAGTATCCTTTTCTCCTAAATAGATAAAAAAGTCTAAAATTTGAGAACCTTGAAATGATAAAGAGACAAGGATATATAGAATAAGAAAGAGAGAGAGTGGGAGCATGACATCCAAAAAACACTAAATGAGCTACCACTATCTTTAATGAATGCCCCACCATAATTTTACCTAATCAAAGCTAATACATCCTAGATAAGACAGCCTACCTCTGATCTAATTAGTCCTTGAGTCATCTCATTAATTAAGAAATGTACTAAAAGACTTCTCTATTTAGGGTAATGAATCATGACCTTGTTGGAAATGAATGTTCCAACTACTTTCCTAGCCTTTATCTTCCACTTATTTTAATATGAGGACCAAATATTCATAATTTTAAAATAAAAAAATATGATCAAGTATGGTTTAGGTGGTTTTATGTTCCTATTCTTTCTCTATAGATTTTTTGACCCATATTTATACCTTAGCATGCTTTTCTTACAAATCCTGAGCATGGATTTACTATAGACTAAAAACCAATATCCTTTATTGGTTTTTAGATAGTTAAAATATCTATTTTGATGAATTTATATCTCATGAACAACTCAATATCTTGTTTTCTATATGTTAGGTCCAAAAGGACCTATTATATCCCTATCGATCCCTATTGGTGATGCTTGGTCTTGTAAATTCCCACTTGGTTCCACATGGAATGTGATCAGGATTGGTCCCATATATTTGCTTCAAATTAGGTCAAAAATATCTTCCATGACCTTCATTTAAAATTTCTTAGATCACTTTTGTCTCTTGGCCTTGCCGATAATGTGTCTAAGCTTGGTTCTACATATTTCTTGTTGTACTGAGTCTACAAAACCCTTGATCTAATGTATCTTCCCATCTGGCATATTCTGACCATGCTTTCTCTTACTTTAAATATGACCATTTTCATTTTATAAACACATGTCATTATTATGTTCCTTCCATAGTTATTTTATCATTTAGTTCAAGTGCGTATGTCATGTTGCAACATATCAAGCTCCTTGACCCTTTGACTCATCTCACACAATTAGATCCATAGTCCAACCTAATACAAGCCCATAGATTTTCCTTTATTTTGAACCCCAAATGTTACTTCCCTATCTTAAAATTCAAATTTAATTACCTATCATTTTATTTCCATGCAACTATCAATGACATCTATGTAACCATCAAATTCAATTCCCCAATGGTTTTTTATGAGTCCTAAATTTGACATTCATGATCCCATCAAATACATTTGTGAGCCCTTTAAAATACATACACAAGCCCATTAAAATTAGAAAACTAGTAGTTTTATTACTGAGCTTAAATTTAACATCCACACAAACATCAAATACATATGTGAAACCATCAATAATGTCTATGTGACCATCACTTTTTGGACTCAAATGGTTTTTTGCCAAAGCTTTATTTTAATATTTGCACACACATCTCATTTTGTAGGTTCAACTTCTAATGATCTTAACCTGAGATAGAAAGCTCACGTGGAGATGAAATTTTTAAAGGATGTTCCTAGCATGAATAAATCTATGGTGTTATATTATTTTATCTCACTCAAATCTTTGAGGTGCATTTATAAAATGCACAAGTTAATTAGTCCATTCAATTTGTGCATGATGTCTTGGTGATATTTTTGTCCCTTAGGCTTATGATTGACCTTTTACATGAATTTCCAAGGCTCTAATGAGATATTTGGGATTGTGCAAAACCTAATTCATGCTCCTAAATGTAATGACCACCATGAAAACCTATTTTCTTAAAATTAGACAAACTACACTTTAAGTGAACTTAAAGTGTTTCAAAATATTTACAAGTTATATGATCTCTTTGGTCCATTCATTCCATCAAGAACATCTATTCATATGCTAATCCATTAGAAACTTGATCCATCTTGGCACAAGCTTGGTATGTGGGAAAAAGTGGACATCTTTGGTGACTCATAGGGAAGCATGTCTGCTATGCTTGATAACCTAGACCATGTTACTTTGTATAGTCCATTGGGCATGGAGTCTCTTCTCTAGTTCAACATATTGACCTAGATTTAACACTAGCTCCTAATATTTCTCTAATATATTAAAACAAAATGGATGATAAAAACAAAATAAGGAAAGGAAAGTGCATGCAGATATTTGGAAAAAAGAAAAAAAAACAACTAACCTACTAAACCAATGTGCACATAGGCACTTAGAGAAAACCATGAAATCTATTCTAATGTATACAAAACCTTTTTAAGATTGATCCTCTTGGATCAAAAGGAAAACTCTATAAGTCACCTTTATGTGATGAACAAAGATGTAGGTTGTTTTTTTATAACTTTTCTTCTTTGAAATCAACTTCTTCATGATTACCAATCATTTTAGCATGTTATCTAATAAATAAATTGGGATAAATATGCCTCCAATGTAGACATACTCCTGTATTTCAATATTTTCTTGGTTTTAGACTAAAGGATCACTTGCAAACTTCTCACCTAATGGAACTTTTATTTGTGAATGTGACTACCTTGTTCTATGAAAAGTAACTCCATTTCATCACAAGAAGTAGCTTCTTCTCGATCACTTAGGATAATTACAACCTTAACACCATCCTTGTTATGATTACCTTGAAAGAGATCACATGGGATTTCACCAATCCATCCATAATTCAAGATGTCATAGCCTTATGGTTCTTGATCTGACCATTCTTTTCCTTCTTTGAAGGCATCAATACTACCTTCAATGGACAATTCATCTTGAGACTAGTTAGATTTATTAACCTAATTGGCAAGTTCACCTTCATGTTCTAGAGGAGGCATATGCCATTTTAAAACATCTACCTGATTCATGAAGTCATAGTAAAACTATTTACATACTTCATCTTGATCCACATTTTCCTCTATTTCTTCCTTATGCTCATTTATGACCTCTCCAACATGGTCAATAGACTAGTTAACTATATCAATCTCTACATCTTGATCATATTCACCTTTAACCATACTAAAAATAATCTCTTATGGAAAAAAATCCTCCTTACTCTCAACCACATCCTTTTTCTCTATATCTTCAAATGTGAAGGCATTATTATTGCCCTTAGGCTCTCATTCATTAAAGCCATGCCAAGAATTTTGATCAAAACCTAACTCTTTCCCTTTTGAATGAAGTGGATTGCTTATCATCATTTATTCATCATAGACACTTATTTTATCTTCGTCAAGCTCAACTTTGACTACAATCTTCTCCTGTATCCTTTATAGAACATGCTCTTTATCCATGAGGGATATGGTAGGAGGGTCAAAAATTTCACCTTGGTTACAGTTACAAAGAGTATCCTTCTAGCTAGGGACCTTAAAGGCTCTTTTAGGTGGCTATTTGGGAAAGGAGATAAGATCATGGAACCCTTGTACACCAACCTCATTGAGTTGAGTTATGGTTTCTTAGTCTACTTTTGTCACAACTAACTCCTCATTTAAGATCACCTATTGAACTACATCAGCTAACACTTCCTCTCCTTTTTGTGTGTCTTCCCTGATTGATTTCCATGAGGGGAAATCATAAAACTCAACTACTTTCTTCTGATCTTGAATTTCTTCCCCTTTGCTCATTTTATCTCTAATTCTCTTAATTATCTATCTATATTTTCTTGGAAAAACTCTTCTTGGATATGGTTAGGGGCTTCATGAAGAAGATGAGTGTAATATTGAGTCTAAATAATAGGCTATTCCATAGCAACCCTTTTTTCTTTAAAGGATTCCTTAGATTGAATTCCAAGAAGGGTAGGTCTAAGGCTTGTCTACTTTTTCCTTTTATTGAATGATTATGGAAGAGGATGGTTTCATAAGATAGGGCATGGCATAGTTAGGGTCATTTACATAAGTGAATATCCATGATGGGATGGCTTAATATTCATCATCTAAATGGTTTTTAATTACTTTTTTGGATCATGATGAGTATGAGACTTAACAAGGTGGGTTAGGGGTTTAGATCCGAGGATGAACAAGAGTAGGGGAGGGTAGTTTGGGTCTAGGGTTAGATGTTCTCTATGACAAGAACAAATGATAGTCATTTTCCCTCTTGGCTTGGTCTTAACTAACCAAGCACTCTTTTTAAAACCTCAACTTTTACTCCTAAACATGAATTTGGTGTTTAAGATTCTATTGTTACCTATAATACTCATCCCCCCTATTCAACCTCTCTTAACCTTATTTAAAAATCTAGAAACATCTCTTTAAGGCTCATTTATAGTTGATTAGATAGAGGCAAATTTTGACAAGGCTGATAAATTGAATCTTGATGACCACTTGGGGAAAATACATGAACATTTCTAACTTAACATGAAGGATAAGGAATAAAAAAACATGCATTTTGATTAGATTATTGATGATACATACCAAATAAAGTTTATTAGGCACCTAGGATACTTATACCATTAGATGAATGATTAGAGTCACCATTTATGTTTGCATGCTTGCCTCCAAAGGTTGAATAAATGAAGATAACACCAAAACTCTTCACTTAGTGCATGATCAACTTAGTTTCACTGGACATGCAAAAAGATATTATAGGTTCAATTTTCACCCTTACAAAGAGTTCTTAAAGATCCTTCCAATTAAGTTACATAATGGGAACATAACAATATTGTGGGTTACCTATGGTGGAGTTAGTCATCTAGAGAAGGTTGGCTTCCTCTTGATGCTCACCTAAACTAATGCTAAACTAATGTTTCATAGGAAAAAGGGTTAGAAAGAGGTTAATAGATCCTAATAAATTTAATCAGGTGATGCACTAAAAAAATGGGAGACACCCATAATCCTCAACCCATACTCTATAGAAGATAATTCTATCTCACACAACCTCAATATCAATCTAGTTACAAAATTATTTCATGGAAGAGGTTCAGAAAGTAATGAATGTAACTAAAGAAAATACCTAAGACTCACTAAAAACTCACATTAATGGTATAAGTAACACTAATCTAGACTTGAAATTAAACTTTAATGTACCCTAGAAAAGGAAAAATAAAGGACCATGGAGAGGAATATTCTCCTTTACACAATGACATAGTGCACAACTCACTCAACATAGATCCAAGGCAAGAGGTAGGCAAAGAATGTCTTATATTGCATCAAGAGGTAGTTCTTGTAAATTCTTGATAGGGTTGAGCCTAATCAAGATGGAAATATTCTATAATATCTCAAAGAGTATCCTTGTCTCCTAGAAAGATAAAAAATTCTAAAAACTAAGAATCCCCACAATGGGAAAGAGACTAGGATATATAAGATTCGAGAGAGAGAATGGGAGCATGCCATATGAAAAAACATTAAATGAGCTACCACTATCTTTAATGAATGCCCCACCATAATTTAACTTAATAAAATCTAATACATCCTTAAAAAGATAGTTTACCTTTGTTCCAAATAGTCCTCAAGCCATCTCATTGATTGAGAAATGTACTAAAAGACAAGAGCTCTATTTAGGGAAATGAATCATGACTTTTCTTGAAATGAATATTCTAACTACTTTCCTAGCCTTTATATTTCACTTGTTTTACTATGAGGACAAAATATTTATAATTTTGAACTAACAAAAATATGATCAATTCTATTGTAGGTGGCTATATGTTCCTATTCTATCTATATGGATGATTTGACCCATATGTATACCTTGGCATGTTTTTCCTATAAATATTGAGCATGTATTTACTATAGACTAAAAACTAATATCCTTTATTGGTTTTTAGATATTCAAAATATCTACTTGGATGTATTTATATCTCATGAACAACTTAGTAGCTTATTTTATCTATGTTAGGTAAAAAAAGACCTGTTATATCCCTATCAAACCCTAATGGTAAATCTTGATCTTGTAAATGCCCAATTGGTTCCACCTAGAATGTGGGCTTAATCACATATATTTATTCAATTTGGGTCTAAAATAGCTTCCTTGAACTTCATTTAAAACATCATGGTTCATCGTTTATCTATTAGCCTCACCTAGAATGTGCCCAATCTTGGTTCTATATATTTCCTACTATCCCAAGTACACAAAACCCTTGATCAAACATATCCACCCATGTGGTATATTTTGACCATGCTTTGTCATACTTTGAATACTAATATTGTCATTTTTTGGACATGTGTCATTCTTATGTTCTTTTCATATCTATGGTATCATTTGGTTCATTTACTTGTGCCCTGTGGAAACCTCTTAATATCCTTGACCCTTTGACTCATCTGACACCATTGGTTTCATGTTCTAAGCTAGTATGAGCCCGTAGATTTGCCTTTATTTTGAACCCCAATGGTTACTTTCCCTATTATAAAATTGACATCCATGCACCCATCATTTCACATCCATGTGACCATCAAATTTAGTTCCCCAATGGGGTATTTTTAGTCCTAAATTTGACATTCATGATCCCATCAAATATGTCTACGAGCTTGTCAAATACACCTATGAGCGTGCCAAAATTCAAATGCCAATTTTTTTTTCCAATATTAAATATTAAGTCCATGTCAATGTTAAATACATCTACATGACCATCAATTTTTGGACTCAAATGGTTTTTTCTCATAGATTTATTTTGGCATTTGGGCAAACATCCTATTCTATAGGTTCAACATTGAATGCTCATAACTTGAGCTAGAAATCTCACGTAAAAATGAGGTTTTTAGAGGATATTTATAGCATGAAGAAATTCATGGCACTATATTCTTATAGCTCATGTAGATCTCTAAGGTTCATTTATAAAATGCATAATTTAGCTGGTTTGTTCATTTTTTGCATGATGCCCTGGTGACAGTCTGGTCCCTTAGGCTTATGCTTGACCTTTTACATTAATTTCTAAGGCTCTAATGAGCTCATGGGACTTGGGAAAAATATACTTCATGCTCCTAAATGTTATGACCACCATGGAGACATATTTTCCTAAATTTGAATAAACTACACTTTAAGTGAACTTAATGTGTTTCAAAAACTTTGCAAGCTGTATGATCTCTTTGGTCCACTCATTCCATCTAAAGCATATTTTAATCTACTAATCCATTAGAAACTTGATTCATTTAGGTAAAATCTTGGTATGTGGGTAAAAAATGGCCAACACTAACATCATCTTCTCCATCAAGCACTAATCTTGAGTTGACAATCTAGTCTGTATAAGGAATAATAATTTAGAGATAAGATTATGTGTGTATTTTAAAGACTTAAATAGAGTATCATTAAATGAACATTATAATTTACCTTTCATGGAAAAAATATTATAGATGGTAGTAGGTTATAAACATTTTCTCTCCTTGAAGGATATTTAGGGTACAACCATATTTTAATACAAGAGGAAGACTGTTATAAGATAGCCTTTACCATAAAATGGGGCACACATGGATATATGAACATGCCTTTTAGGTTTTCCAATGATAGAGCTACATTATAAAGAGCTATAGAAATGGGATTTCAAGGTGTAGTCATGAAAAATGCAAAAATTAGTAACTTGAACATGGCTAATGACACCCAATCCTTAGGTCCCTCTTGCTTTCTCTCATCACCCTCGTAGACTTACTTTCATTGATTCCTAGTCATTTATGGCCTTCCCAGTCAGATCACAATCTAATTTCACAAATTAGTAGCTATAATTAGGAATATTATTTACTAATTTATCCTAATCAGACTTGTCTATTAAAAAGGAATTAAACTCCATTATTAGAAGAAATAACAAATCATTTGGTGAACCTAACCTACTTCAAATTTGTCATAAAAACCTTAGAAACCCTAGGGCAAAATCCTAGCTTATTTTTCCTATTAATTTCTAAAAATTTTCTTGAATATTTAAATCATAAATTTATCTCAAATTGTAAAATTTTGTAGTAAATTTTAAAATAAATTTATTTCAAACCCTAGTTGCATACACTAGGTCCCAGTAATTTTATAGCATTAATCCAATAATTTATTAATTTTTTCTTGCACATATAAACTATAAATTTGATTTAAATTCTCAAATTCAAAAGTAATGTCAAAAATAATTTTATTTCAAACCCTAGTTGCATCAACTAGCTCCCAGTAATTTTTTGAATTTTTTATTACATATTAAAGTCATAAAATCACTTCAAATTTCAAAAATTAATAGTAATTTTCAAAAATTTATTTTTCTCAAAACTCTAGTTACATCTACTAGGTCCCATTAAATCAATCATTGTCCCATAAATTTCTGAATTTTTTCTTAAATAATTAACTCAAAAATTCAATTTCAATCTCAAAAATTCATTGTATTTTGTAAAACTATCATTTTTAAATCCCTAGCTGCATATATTAGCACCTATCATATTTTTGAGGTATCACCTTACATCCATAATCATGTTACAAAAATGATTCTCATCTATGAACAATTTTTTCTTACATTTCTTTTAAATAACAAGGAAACCATAATGGGCCCTCTCATGTATATGAATGATGAAGTCTATCATATGTTAGTACAAAGATTCATCCTTTGCATTTCATGCTTATGTTTCATTATATGGGATGATACTACAAAATTCATTTCCAAAAATGAACAAAACTTCAAAATTACTTTTGCATATTCTCTCTTTCTCATACAAAATAATTACCAACTCCATTTTACTTAAAGCATTTGAAATGTTATGTTACATGTCAAAATTTTATATGCCTTTATGAAAAAATTCATTATCTCTATCCTATACTTTATATCAATCATATGGAAAGAAATTCAATTTCATCATGTTAAACATGTTAGAAATGTTATGATTTATGTCAAAATTTTCTATACATGAATACACAATTTTATACTGTCCATCCCTTGTTTGCTATCTCTCATGTGAAATGTTCTCTATAATCATATTGTTATAAAAATTATAACTCCAATTACATTAATTTTATCCCACATTCATGGTTTCTACCTAGAGGATCCATTTCATAAGATAACAATCACCTGTCAAGTTTCAGTGTCATATCTTATGCATAAAAACAATTTGCTTCTCCTCCTCTCCCTCAAGAGTGTGATAGCTATTTCTCCTCTAACTAGGTCCATGTTATCACCCCTCCAAAAGGTGAGGTACCCTACACTATTGTTCCTAATGCATAAATTTATCCTATATCTTTTTCAAATCCTCTTTAATATATGTGCTTACATGTTCAATTAGAAGTAACTAGGGCTTACACTTGTAAGGCTATAAGGGATCAAATCACTAATATGAACAAGTTAATTTTAGATTTATAAATGAAAAATAAGCTATTACATGACAAGATAATAACATTGGAAAATTAGATTATAATACAAAAGCCTCAAAGGCACCCTAGTGTCAATCATGTATATGCGCCTTCACCTAGTCAATTGGTTACAAGAAAAGTTACATATCAAAAAAAGAAATAAAAATAAACTAACTCTATAAATAGTGATTTAAAAGGCATTCACTGATCAAATAAGAGTTCAAGTGAGGTTATAAGGGAAATAATTAAAGCTAAGTTGATAAAACTACCTCCTCTACATCCAATGAGAAGATCTAGATATTATTATGCATATCATAGAATGCATGAACATCACACAAATTCATGTTTGGTATTGAAAAAACATATACAAAAAATAATTGTTCATGAAGACCCTATATAAGGTAAATCAGTCAAGAAATCCACAATGACACAAGAACACATTCATAAAGGGTCAAAATTAGAAATAGTACAAAAGTACATAGCAAAGCATAACTTAAAACAAAAAAAGGATAAAAACCAAAATTAAAGAAACAAATAGTACCAAAAGCACAAATAAAAATGAAAAAAATCCAAATTTATCTCTCCAAAATGAGGCTCAACTTTTAAATCAGTATGGCTTTGGTCAAAAATATCTACAATAGTTTGATTATCAAGGTCAAGGGTTGGGCAAGCAGGCTCAAGGCATCACTAATCCTATTATAGAAATTGATAATGTTTATCACCAAGGTTTGTAGTTTATTTAACATCCTTAAAAAAATCATTCACAAACATAGTTCATCAAATGAAAATATCTAGATACAACAAAAGTCAACAATAACATTTCATTGGTTCAAAATCACGATGATAATCATGAGTGGAAGAATATAGGTTATTATTATTTCTAAAGTAACAAAAATGAATCTAACTATTTAGAATCATATTCATAGTTATTCCCTCATGATTCAAAATCATACATGATTCCTTTATTCAATAGAGGACATCATGATAGGGAGTCTCCCATGAGACTCATCAGTTAGTATCATTGTTTCTTGTATGTAGTTTCTTTTGCTTACTTGTACATAGTTCCTTGTACATAATCTTCATGAAATTTATCATACATAGCTTATTCCAAAAATATAAAAACAATATAACATTTCAAAATCCAAAAACATTCAAAAATGTCAAAACAACAAAAATGTTTTGATTGTATGCAACATCTATGTTTTACACTACTAATACTATCATAGGATTTATATTTGTTGTTTCATATTATTGTATGTTTATTTATCTACATTACCATGCTTCAATTTATATTCCTTGAATTGTGTGTAATGATATAAAACTCTTTGATTACTTCACTCTACCCATTTGGGGGGCATCCAACATCTACAATTGAGACACACTTTGATATACATACCCACTGGGGTATCTTTTAAATGACTACACCATCCAATTTATGTCATTCCTACACTACACACTCTAATTTATCATGCTGATGTACATTATTTACTAGATTACATAGATTACTATATCAACATTTCACTAGTATATAGAACTTATGTATCTCTTAGCATATACCTAGTCTTGTACTAAACATGTCTTGCATACTTTCACTCTTGATTTGATTAGTTAGATGTGATTCTATCTTTCTAGTTATTACATGCTTTCTCTTCTTTATTAGCATAGATTGTTAGATTGAATTTCCAATTCCTTCTTGTCTCTTATATGTTCCTTAGGACATTTTCCAATGTCCTTCTCTTTTATTCATGTGTGTGCCTTAGGACATTTTCTAATGTCCTTTGCCTATACTCCTTTATGTGACTATGGATTCCATGTTAGCTTGCTTGTTTCAATTGTATGTTGTATGTCCCTTATTTTCTTAGCCCCTTGGACACCCTTGTATTCATCTTTCTTCTTAATTTGAGTGCTTTTTTACTTGATTGTGTACTTGATTGTTTCAATGCCATTATCCTTATCATGTATTTTCCTATTTTCTTAGATGCCAAGATGGACATCATGTTGTATCCCTGCAACTAACAAACTACCAACTAAAAAACTAACAACTAACATTTCTAGCTTCAATTTAATTTAGTAAAATTCACATGATTTTACATTGTTAAATCTATCTAGGCATATCCCTATTGATCTAATAATCTCTCAAATCAAACCATGTTATAGCTTGAGATATCTTATTGATTATCATTGTTATATCATGTATATTTCTATCTTAATACACTTTTAAGGCTCATTATTTTGACGGAAGTCATTTTAGGGTACATATTTATACCCTCAAAAGAGGGAGAAATAAATATGGTTTTTCTATAGAGATTAGAGCTCTTATCGGTTGAAAAAATCTAGTTTTAGAACAACCAGAATAGAAACTAGGCATCAAATCACTCAAAATAGACTAGGCAAATAGTCAAGATTTTAGGATAATGATCAATTTAAACCCAAGACAATAGTGTTAAGGTTTGACTATAACACTGAACACTAGGGTGTCCACTTTTAGTTCTTCTATCTAAATAGTAGAAAAATTAGGTTTTCTAGAAGTAGGCCAAAAAGTAGGTTCAACTATAGTTTTACACAATCAGACCAGTTCAGATCAATAGTTTTCTTAGAGTATCTAGAAATAGGGGGTATCATGCATGTAATAATTGGATCTCAATTTTAGTTTTAGATATATTAGTTGATATAACTTCCATATTAGGATCCATCTTTTAGACACAAATGATTGGGGGTATATTAAACAACACTTTTTGCTTCTTTTCTTTCAGTTTTCAGCATTACCCATACATTATCAGTAGTTTTATGCCTTATTATATCTATAGGTGGTTGGAATAATTTTGGAGTGGCTTTCATACAATCCTAACATCTACATTCTTGAGTACCTAAGTGGCTTCCACACCAGCCAAATTTTTATCTTTGGAGTGGCTTTTATACAAGCCTAATCTCCATCTTTTTTGAGTTAGCCAACATTGGCCTAGTTTATAGTACACATTCAGATATCCACACCACATTTTTAGATTTTTAGAGCCTTCATGGGATTCATAATCCATCTCATATGACATACACAATCATATATACCAATATCAATCCTTAACTTCACTTTATAGGGTAACAATGGAGTCAAAGGGCTATCCTTTGTATTCTTGAGCCACCTATTCAGAGTAATTGGACACATAGTATAGACATTGACTATCATAAAAAAATCATTTAGATTCACTTATTAGAAAATGATGTAGCTAAAGGGCTAGACTTTTCATTCTTGAGCCACTTTCTAGGGAATTGAGCAGTCATCTCTGTTCGTAATATAACTTTTGGTAAAACATCATCCAATATTACTCAACATTACTTAGTATCATAAAAGTTTTTGTATTAGTTTTCATACATGATGAGGTTTATTCATTCCTTTCTCTTCCTTTATCTATCTCTTACCTAGCTTTATATGTTCTTATTTTATATTACATATAATCAGAACTAATCTACTTTTTATTTCTTTTCATAGATTCACAGTAACACAATGTGCTCTGTATGCACTATCCAACATTACTCAGCATCACACAAAATTCATGGGATTCACCTTTGTAAGTAATTTTAGGTAAACTTTCTATTTTCCTTTGTCCTAGTATTTTGCTTTGTTGCATCACTAGAATAAAGTGAGGGGGGGGGGAATGTAGTCATATAAAATGCAATAATTGGTAACTTGATCATGGATAATGATATCCAATCCCTAGGTCTCTTTTGATTTATTCATTAACCTCTTAGGATTACTTTCATTGATTCCCAATTATCCTTGGCCTTCTAGACTTGACCCTAGCTGAGCTAGGACCCTCTCTTCATGACTAATCCATCTCCCTAGGTCTCATCTACCCAAGTAAATAACACCAAAGTTAGATAGTATTGTTAGACCCTAAGGTTTTTACTTGTCATCACTCTTTTCCAATCATAAAATAATGTTTAGGAACCTATTTTTGATATTCCCTAGTTCTACATACAAATTTCTAGACCTGGTCTCAGTCAGGACAATCCAGAATAAGCTAAGTTACATTTGTCCTTGTTTTCTTATTATTTTTAGAAAGGTCAAATCAAAATATAATTTCAAAAATCAGTATTTATAATTAGGAATATTATTTAATAATTTATCCTACTCAAACTTATTTATTAAATAAGAATAAAACTCTATTATTACCAAAAATAATAAATCACAAGGTTTGATAAATAAGAAAGTGTTGATCTATCTTGATGATATTACTATTTTCTCTAAGGATACAAATGATCATTTTAATCATCTTAGATAGATTTTTTTGAGGTGTAGAGAATTTGGGATCTCTCTCCATCCTAAAAAATGTGTATTTACAATTCATGAAGGTAAACTCTTGGGCCACATTATCTCCAAGAAAGGTGTCTCCATAGATCCTAAAAGGGTAAATGTTATGTTTTAATTTTCATTAATTAAGCACAATAAACGGATGAAACATTTCTTTGGAAAAATTGAATTCATTATGATATTCATACATTATTTTTATAATCTTTTCAATCTTCTAACATCCATGTTGAATAAGAATCAGGGTCTAAGTTAGACTAGAGAAGAAAGGGATAGTTTTGGTGCCATTAAACAAGCAATAGATCAAGTTCTAACACTTAGAAATCCTAATTATACAAAATAATTCACCTTGTATGCAATGTTAAATGATGAATTAATCTCAACCATGTTGACATATTCAAATGAGGAAGGTCTTGAATAACACATTACTTTATTTATCCAAGGTTTGGAGGACTATGAGGTAAGGTAAACTTTTGTAGAGATGTTTCTACGCTAAATCGCTTTCTACATTCAAGAGAAGAATTAAGAAACTAAAATAAATGGTCAAGGCTAGAAGATACCTAGATATGGTCGTGCGCACCAAAATCAGATGTTGGAAAGTACTCCTCTTTGGCTGTGGAGGAATGACACCTGCAAATAAAAATAGACTAAACACAAAAAAACATTAGACAGAGAGACGGTGGGCTATCAAGCAAACGCTTGATCCCTAAAGTACAAAGACTTCCTTAAGGGATATCAACCAACTGATTAAAAATAGAATATTTGATTGGTAGAAATGAGAGATAGAATGAAAGCAAATAAAAGATGAAAAATAAAATGCATACCTGATATGCAGCAAAATGCTCTGCACAGTCACCAGTGTCAGTCTCTGTGTCGACGTCGGTCAGGGAAGGGTGCCGATGTCAGTTAAAGTGCCGACATCGGTCGGGGTAATGACCAGCATCGGTTGGGGCAACAGTTCTTGGATAGGTATGATCGAGTCTGGTCGAGTCCAGTCGGGCCTGGTTAAGGTCTGGATAGATTTTAGTGTTGCAGAATGGTGTCTGAGGGTTAAGGAGTAAGTTTAGGAGTTAGAAGGATTGTTTGGGGGTTTTTACAAGGATCTGGGTAGAGTGACTGTATATTTTGGAATGATAGACAGAGTTGATATGAGAAGAAATAAGGTCTCAGCGCTGTAGTCTAAGTCTAAATAAGAGTTGATGACAGTAAATAAAAAACAATAACCAGAGAATAAAATGAAAACACAGAGCAAGATACTTACCTGTTACACACTGAAGACATGATAAGAGACATGATTGAAGTTGTCGTTGTGTTGTCAGATGACTGAAGTAGAATTCCTGTACTGGAGAGAGAGAGAGACACGAGAGATTGATCACAGATTGATTGGATGCAAGAAAAAATGGTTGATCATTCAGTTGGATGCAAGAAGACTGGTTGATCGTTGCTTGGATGCAAGAAGACCAGTTGATCATTCAGTTGGATGCAAGAAGACTGGTTGATCGCTTTTGCTGTAGGGTTCGGATCAAAGAAACATTTTGATGCCACAAGTCTGATAACCGGTTGCCAAACTGATTGGTAACCGAATAACGAATAACGGATTGATAAACAAATTAATGGATGGAGTTTAAGGCTGACCGATGCTAGCAGGAATGCCAATGTTGGCCGAAAAGGTGATCGACGTCGGCAACATCGATCGAGTAGTGACCAGTGTTGGCAGATGTAGAATGGAGATAGAGGCTAATTTTAGCCTTCTACTCACTCTTACATGCTGCTAGGGGTAAGGCTTGTGGGAAAATGGTCAACAGGGGTTAAGGGGAGGATGACAAGGGTTAGACACAATTATGGTGTCTACATTTGCCCCTTTTTGTCTTGTTAGTTGTTCTAGACGAACTGCAAGACAAAAATAGGAGGTGGTTGCCCCAAGTGTGGGAAAAGGTTGATTCTGTCTTGTTGGTTGTTTGAATGAATTACAAGACAAAAATAGGAGGTGGATTGCCCTGATTATGGATGAGGTATTCCCCCTCAAAGTAGGAGTCGAAGGAAGGGAACCAGGAATCAGGTGTTGATTATTAAAGAGAGGATGAAAAAGTTTGTGAGGGTGAACGTGGCAAAAGTCATGATTGCGTGCATACCACTTCACGAGATGGTCAGGTCAAAGTGTCGCAGGTCAAGGGTTGAGGAGTGCCAAAATTGAAGTAACCGAGACCCAGCATTTAGTCATCTGCTGATTGGGTTATTCAATCTAAGTTGAAGCTCTAAATGGTCCTCGTGTTCCAGGTATCTCGGACTCAGGAAGTGCTCCTTGAAACTCAAAAAAGTCACAAATAGTGTGGATCAACCAGCTTGTGATCCTATACTTGTGAGGGTAAAAAAAAATAGTCTGTGCATAATTCGGCTAACCAGTCATGAGGTAGCATACATGCAAAAACAACCAAGGCAACATTGCTCTGGAAGTGGTCAAAGTCGGAGGAGATAGGCATGATCTCCAATGGTCATTGGTTGAGGTGGAGGAATGGACGAAGGAATGTGGCCGAGCTAACCTCAGAAGACCCCATGTCAACTGAGTGTTGCCTACATAGCCCCGGTCTTAGGGCCTCAGGCCAATGTAGTTCTCCATAGAAGGGAAGAAGGGTCAAAGGGAGGGAATTGGTCGTGGTCGAGGGCAAGGTCATGGTTAAAAGAAGGAAAGAAGGTTTGTCCATCAGAGAGACAAACAAATGAGGGTGGTCGAGCTAACCCCAGATGATGTCGTATCATCTGAGTGATGCCTACATAGCCTCGGTCGTAGGGCCTTAGACCAATGTAGTTCGACAAATGGTCTGAGTGGTAGACAGGTGGTCAAAATGGTCGATAGATTGGTCTTGGTCATGATGAAATAATGAGGAAGAATGATGTTATAGCCTTTTCCAAATGGTGTATTTTGTAACATTGGTTGAGAAGTCTTTCGTCCCTAGCAATGTTCCATAGTCATGATGGATGTATGCTAAAAATGAATTGAGGTTTATTTATTCTTCAGCAAGTATTGGTTTATGCTTAACATAAATTGCATCTGTTCGATAGTTTCCATGTATATTGGTGTCCATAGAAACTAGTGTGAATAGGCTATGGGAGTGGCCTAAAAAAGAGAGTTGAGTTGAGTTGATTAGGTTTGACAAGTGATGAAGGTGAATGTGACCAAAGTGCAGAAGAAGTGAAAAGCATATTGCTCTTTCATTGACAAGGACAAAAATGATAGCATAGATAGGGGTTATTAGAACCAAGAGCCCCATTCATGCATGATGTCGTTGACCAGATGTTGTGTTAGAATGGTAATCGAATCACTTTGACATTAAAGTGAGATCGAAGTCCCTTGAGCAGGTGATAGGAGGAGGAAATAGGGTAACCCATTTTAAGAGTAGAGATAACTTTGCCCCTTTTGATAAGAGACCCTGAGACAATTGTAAGTCAAGTCCATGACACATTTTTTTTTTTGGGTGCAGACTAATCAATGCGGGAAGCCTACATAGAGATGTCATTTGCTTGGTGGTCAGTTGTGAAGCTGATCAATGCGGGAAGCTTCGAAGATAGTGCTATTTATTGCTAGAGTAGTCATAGCCATCCTTCAAGGGAGTGGTCTAGAATTTTGTTTAATATAAAGGCTTTCGAATAGCTATCCTTCGAGGGAACAATCTATTAATTACAACAAATGATAGTGTAGCTGTCCTTCAAGGGAGCAGTCTACCTTTTGATTTTGATATTGATATAGTGACTGTGGATATTTTGACATCTTGATTTGTTTTTACAAAAATGTGAGTCATGGACAAGATTATAGAAGGTCAAGGGCTCCCTTTTATTAGGACAAAGTATCCATACATCATAAAAGGGTTATAGGAATTGTTAAGAGGAATAGGGATGAAAAGAATTAGGACTAAGAGGATGGGGATTGCTCAAGGGATGAGCTCAAGTTAAGTGTCAAGTGGATGAATACTTGACTAGCATTAGAACGGTCTCAGATGCAACGCATTAAGAGGCTCAGGTTCTGGTCATCCATCAAGAGAGGACAGACGATAAGTCCCTAATCCATACTTGTGCGTGATAATGAAAGGTTCGAGCCAATTATGAGCAAACTTGCCTCGTTTACTTCACTCCATATTGGTCATGTGTTGATTCTCTTTGAGGATGAGGTCTCCAATGTTGAAATCTCGTTCTCGCAGATTTTTGTCATAGGCGCGCTTGATGCAATGTTGATAGACATGGAGATGATTAAGAGCAGCAAGATGGTGCTCATCAAGTAACTCAAGTTGACCTAAGTGATCTTGATGAAAGTCATCGTTGGAGAGGATGTCATGTAGAGAGATGCGGAGAGATGGGATCTGTACTTTAAGAGGTAAGACAGCCTCTATTTTGTACATGAGAGAGAAAGGGGTAACACCCGTAGAGGTTCGGATGCTAGTGTGGTAGGCCCACAAAGTGAAGGGAATGTGAATGTACCAGTCCCTTTCAGTGTCATTGACCACCTTCATGAGAATTTTGGTGAGAATTTTGTTGGAAGCCTCGGCCTGCCCATTTGCTTGTGGGTAGTAAGGCAAAGAGAAATTGAGCTTGATGCCAAATGAGTCACATAGCTTTTGGACAGTCTTGTTTTTGAAGGACTTGCAGTTATCGGTGATGATCTTATGAGGGACACCAAAATGACATATGATGTGGGTGATGATGAAGTCGACGATCTTGTCAGCTTTTGTGGAGATGAGAGGAATGGCTTCCACCCACTTGGTGAAATATTCAGTGGCTATGATGATGGATTGATGATGAAGAGATGAATGAGGGTTAATCTCACCAATGAGATCTAAGCCCCACTGAGAAAAAGGCTAGAAATCCTGAGCAATTTGTAAGGTGTGACTAGGAAGATGAAGCAAGTTAGAGTGCTACTGACACTTGATGCAACGCCAAACATAGTCGCTACAGTCATGTTGAAGAGTAGGCCAATAATAGCCCAGACGAAGGATGCGCTTGGCAACTGAATTCCCACTGAAATGTCCACCACAAATCCCATAGTGGACTTGCTTAATGGCCTGAGATGCTTCAGTGTAGGTGAGACAGTGAAGAAGGAGGCCGTCGAAGCCTCACTTATAGAGAAGACCCCCTAGCATGGTATAGCGAGTGGTGCACTTGATAAAAGCTCGCCGTGCATTGTTAGAGAGGTTGGGAGGAATGACAGAAAAAGATAAGAAGTCCATAAGTTGCTTATACCAAGCATCTCATGGGCTAGGGTCTATAGTGTTGACAGGATTAATGTGAAGAGAGATATAGGAAGGAAATGGCACATGACGCACCATGATAAAAAGTCTGGATGCAGATGAGGAAGATGGGATATGTGAAGTGAGAGAAGCCATGGTGTCAGCAAACTTATTCGTGGATCGAGGAACAGTCTGCAGGAGGTAATGGTCGAAAGATGCAAGGAGAATGTCATCACAGTTTTTGTACCTTTGCATAATTTCATTTTTATAGAGGTATGTACTGTTGACCTGATTGACGACAAGCTGCGAGTCACCGAAGATGTTGATGGACTTGATGTTGAGAGAGAGGGCGGTTTGAAGTCCCAAAATTAAGGCCTCGTACTCAGCCATATTATTGGTATAATCAAAGTCGAGCTTACAAGACAGAGGCATGGGCTCCCCTTCGAGTGGGATGAGAATGACCCCAGCACCCCCACCTAGTTGACATTTGGAGCTGTCAAAGAACATGGTCATCTGATAGATGGTGTCATCGATGGAAAGCACAGTGATAGATTCATCAGGAAACTCACACTGTGAAGGTTGATTGTCAGGAAGAGGGGCATCTGCTAGTTGATCAGTTATGGTTTGCCCCTTGATATATTTTTGCTGGATGAATTTGAGATCGAACTCAGCAAGCAGCATGAGCCACCAAGCCATACGTTGATTCTGATATGGCTTGGAGTGCATATACTTAAGAGGGTCAGTGTGGGTGATGAAAAAGGTCTTGTGATTAAGAAGATAGTGGCAGAGCTTGGTAGCAGCAAAGACTAATGCCAAAAAGAGTTTCTCGATATGAGTGTACCGAGTTTCATAGTCAAGCAGTGTTCAACTGATATAATAGACTACTTGCTCATGGTGATGCTCGTCTTGATGCGTGATCATGGCACCTAACAAATGATTAGTGGCTGAGCTATAAAGGTAGAAGGGTTGGTCATCTTTAGGTGGAATGAGGACTGGTGGAGAGACCAAATAGCATTTAAGGGCTTCAAAAGCCTCTTGACAGTCCTTATCCCATGTAAAGGACGTCCTTCTTAAGGAGATGATGAAAAGGTTGGTAGGGGTCAGAAAGCTGTGAGATGAAACGGTGAATGGACTGGAGCTTCCCTTGCAAACTGTGAAGCTGCTTGAGATTGGTCAGGGGTGGCATTTCGAGGATAGCACAAATCTTGGTGGGATCTATCTCGATGCCATGGAAAGAAATGATAAAGCCGAGAAGCTTGCCAGAGAGGACCCCAAAGACACATTTCTTGGGGTTAAGATGAACATTATATTGAACAAGATGAGAGAAGATGATCTTGAGAATGGTCAGATGGTCACGGCGAAGCTTGGAATTGCCGAGCAGGTCATCCACATAGTCCTCCATGATTTTGTGGGGGAGATCATGGAAAATGTAGGTCATGGCATGCTAATAAGTGGCGCCTACGTTCTTCAAGCCGAAAGGCATGACTCGATAGCAGAAAGTCCCCCATGGGGTAATGAAAGTGGTCTTGTGCTGATCTTCTGGAGTAATGAGGATTTGATTGTATCCTAAAAACTTGTCCATGAGAGATAGCATCTCATGGCTGGCCGTAAGATCAATAAGCTGGTCAATGTTGGGAAGAGGAAAGTCATCTTTGGGACAAGCTAAGTTAAGGTCATGATAGTTTGTATAGATCCAGATCCCCCCAGTTGCTTTGGTGACTGGGATGATGTTAGAGACCCACTATGGATAATCGATGGGCTGGATGAAGGAGACAGAAAGGAGGCACTGAAGCTCCTCTTTGACAAGGAGGGCAATGCGAGGATGCATCTTTTGAAGCTTTTGCTTGACAGGCTTAGCCTCTAGTTTGGTGACAATGTTATGGGTAGAGATGGTGGGGTCGATGCCAGGCATGTCACTGTAAGTCCAGGCAAAGGCCTTGCTATGGTCGGAGAGGAACTGGGTATAGTCAAGCTGCTCCTGAGCATCTAAAGATTGGCCAATCTTTAAGACATAAGGAACATCAGCAGAAGGAAGGTTGATGTCAATGGTTGATTCATTTAACATAACCTCGGTCTCAGAAGGGAGGGAGCGCTAAATGAAAGAATCGTCAGTGCCCATGTAAGAAAGAATGGCATCGTCATCAACGCAGTGGACAGTGTGAATGGTTGCCGACTCATCTTCGATCATGCTGGGAAAAATGAGAGGGAGAGACTTGGACACCCCATTGAGATGATAAGTCAAGGGTTCCAGGCAGATGGTGATTATGAAAAAAAAAACTAGGAGGAATGGAAACCACTGACTCCGTAGGTGAAGGGGGAAGAATAGGCGAGTGTGGAGGAGATTGGTCAATGGTTGGTTCAGGACAAAGGTCTATAGGGTCTTGAGTGGGGTCATGATATCCCAGGCCATACCGTTTCTTGGCATCGTCATTGTTGAACAACTCAATGGGCTGATGGGAGCCCTGCTCATAGCATCTGAAACCAAAACCCTTCCATGCACACCTATAAAGGTAAGTGTGTGCAAAGACGGGGTTGCCAAGAAATGAGAAGTCTGATGTGAAAGGTTGAGGTGAAGAAAGAGGATTACCATTAGTAGGAGCTTGATTAAGCCCCCCATAGATGAGGTTGGTTTGGAGGTGAGGAGGACCATAAGGTACGATCATCCCAATCCGATGGTCGTAACTGGGGCTGTGATGAAGGCGTTCATACTCTTGTGGAGTTTGGAACATGTCTAAGGTCAGCAAGCGATACTCTCCCAATGAAAGTCTTTGGAAGATGTCTTCCATGGGGTCTGTGGTCGTCACTTGAAGGGGAGGTGTGAGGGTGATCGTCTATTGCGAACTAGTCAAAGCTTTTGCAGATGGAGGCGGTGCCGGGATTGATGGATTGATAGGAATGAGGATGTCATTTGGATGGTAGGTGGTGTTGCAAGTTTCAAAGGGTGAAGGATCAGAGGGAATGGTGTGAACTTTCCCATCATGCTCAAATTTCACACAATGGCACAGAGTGGAGGGGACACAGGCCATGGCACGGATCTAGGGTTAGCCCAGTAACATGTTGTATTGAAACTCTCCTTCGATGATGTAGAAGAGCTCTGGGACTATGCGTGGACCAACGTGAATGTCAAGGATGACTGTGCTAATGGTCGTGGCAGTGGTGTCATTAAAGGAGCACAAGATTGCATCAATTTTGGAGACGCAATTCTTGGGAAGAGCAAATTGATCAAAGGCATGGGTAGAGATAATGTTGATGCTGGTACCTCCATCGATCATAACACATTTAATGCATGTCCAATCAACATAGGCAATGATGAAGAAGGTGGCATCCTGATCTTCTGTGTTGGATGTGGGAATCTCAGAATCATTGAATGTGATGGAGGCAATAGGGGCTAAAGAGTGGACCAGGGCAACAAGTGGTTGGGGGTCCTCGGGTTGGACCTCTGATGCCTGTAGGGCTTGGATGAGGGCTTGAAAATGTTGAGGCGAGGTTTGGATGAGGTCATAAAGGGACATCTTCATAGGCATCTAGTGAAGCTATTTCAACATGGAGTCATGGATTGGTCTGGAAGAAGAAGAAGAAGAGGATTGAGGCGCGCCAAGGATAGAAATCTTAGGCTTGGGCTGTTGAGGTGGATTGACGAAAGGGTAGGTCCAAGGAATGGTGGCTTTTTCTTTTTCCTTGTCCTTTTGTGACCTAGTGGTGATGTGAATGGCATTGATTTCAAAGATAGGAGGTGAAGGAGATAAAGGGGTTGTAACTTGTTGATGAGATGTTGATGGGTTTGAAGAGGTTGGAGGGCTATGAGAAGGAGTCAGGGGTCAGTCAAGAGTGTCCTCAAAGAGAAGAGTGTCTTTCTCCAGATAGCGACGAATGATAGCCTTGAGGGCACATCAAGTCTCGGTATCGTGTCTTAGCATAAAATGGTATAAGCAAATCTTCATGTTGTCGAACCAGGAGGGCTTAGACCTGAGAGGTTGGAAAGGCCTGATGGGTGGAAGAGTTATGCTAGAATTCTGCAAAAGTCGATGCAAGATCAAAGAGTATGAGCCCTCTAAAGGGTCCATGCTCGTTGATGTGTGCGATGTGGGTGACTTTTGCTTGGGCAGAGTTGGAGGAGGTTTTCGTACCACCTTTTGGGTTGATGGTGCGGCGACAAGCAGAGACGGTACATTCTTCATGAGAGGTACCACCCTTTTGGGAGAGGGTAGGCTAGCAATAGGCAAAGGAAGCAAAGGAGGCAACTGGTTTTGATTAGAGGTCGAAGTGGGAAGGACTCTGGTCAAGGTCAAAGGATGAGGGCCCAAAATGGAGGGCAATGGTGATGGGGGAGGAGGCATTTGCCTCTGTGGTTTGGCAGTCTTCTGTGATTTGGGTTGAAGACTACTATTGGTCAAAGTCTGGTCTAAGTCCACCTTCACTTATGGGTGAGTGAGGGTAGAAACAGGGCAAACATCGAGTGACTTGATTGGTTTAGGCGGGGTAGATGAGGGTTTTGGTTTTGATGTGATTGATAGAGATGTAGACGGTCTAGCAGTGGAAGTCTAGTTTTTATTGATAGTCTTGGGAGGTTCTTCCATGGGAGGATTAGCAGCATGAGATGAGAGGGCACGGGCATGTTGAAGAGCTGTGAGACGTTCCCACAATCCCTGATGCTCCACTTTCCTAGAAGGGAGAAGTTTGAGTTTCTCCACTAGTTGGGAAAATGGCTGAGAAGATGTGGGATAAGGTTTGGGTTCTTGAGAAGATGTTGACGATTATGGGACTGAAGGTGTGGTAGTTTTGGCCCCAAGGCATGATGAAGTCATGACGGGTTCGTCCTTGGTTGGAGACGAAGGAGAGGCAGGTTCTTTCCTGGGTGGAGAAGAAACTGGAGAATGAAGCTCCTCAAGCAGGTAAAGGGTAGGGATGATTGTGCCCTCCACTTGCAATCAAGGAGTAGGAAAGGTTGGGTCCTCCATGGGGAACAAGAAGGAAGATGGTGAAACCAATAGTGTTGGTATAGGTTGAGGCGTCCTCCAAGATGAGAGAGGTTGACGGAGAACTAACCGGAGAAAGAGGTTCGTCCACATGTGATGGACTGATGGATGGACTCACCTCTTGAGGTTGGTTGGAAATGAAGGGCGAGACCGTATTGACTATTTGAATGTTGTGTTCATGAGTGTTGTCAATCAAGGTCTAGACATTTTTTTGAGTTGGTGGATGATTGGGGAATGGTTGTTTGAAGATGTTGATACCCTGATTAGGGGGCACATTGGGATTGTCAAGGATGAGATCACCCTTTTCAAGCATGTCTTGGACTATGTTTTTAAGGGTTTTATAGTTTCCCGTGTCATGACCTTTAACATGGTGGTAGTTACAGAAATCATTTTCCCTATACCACGCAGGGATGGCGCGTGAGGGATCAAATTGTGGAGGTGGTCGGATCTGGGGGAGATTGAGGACCCCTTATTTGATGAGTTTTTCTAGCATAAATACGTATGATTCTCTGAGTGGAGTAAACTATCACTGTATGTATCTCTGCTAAAATTGGCGGGTGGCACTCTGAGATGTGGATGGCTCAGGCTGATTAGTTGAAGGAGAAGAGGAGGAAGATCTAACAACCACAGTGTTTTCTAAAGCTTTAGATTTAGGATTGGATGAGGAAGGCTTAGAAGAGGGGTCATTGGTCTTGGAGTTGGGATTCTTGCTCCGCAACTTGACTTTATTCTCCTCGACGGCACGTAACTCAAGTTTACAGGCCATCGTGAAGGCTTTGTCAAAAGTGCGGAAGGTCTGAACCCTCAAGGTGGAAGAAATATGTTTGGCGCAGGCTTGGGAGAAAAGTTCAATAAGTTCGAGTTGGGGTAAGGAAAAGGAGAGTTGATTGATGAGACCCCTCCATCGAGATACGAAATCAGAAATGGATTCGTCTTTGAATTGGCAGATAGAATAGAGGTCTGTGATGGAGACCTTCTTGGTGATGTTGATAGAGAAATGATCGAGGAAGAGCTAGGCCAGCTGAGTGAATGTGAAGAGGGAATGGCTGGCAAGGGAGCTGTACCAGTCAAGCGTAGAACCTGAGAGAGACATAGGAAACGTGCGTAAAAGTAATACATCGTCATGGGCGATAAGGTAACAAGCATGTTTGAATGCCTGTAAGTGTTGTTGTGGGTCTTCCTTGCTTTGAAAATGGGAAAACTTAGGAAGTTCCCACTGGCTGGGATATGGTCTGATCAGGACAGAAGGATGAATGGGATCATTGCAAATTTGTTCGTATGAGAGAGTATTGTGTGAGCCAAAAACGGAGGTCTCTAGGTTGGACATCTTGTCCATCAGCATTTTGATGATATCTATTGACAGATTGGCAGGTGGTGCACCCCCTAGATTGTAAGGCACTTGAAAGAGGCTAGAAGAGGTATATGACGTAGTCGGTTGTACCAGTAAGGGCGCAACGTATGGATGACTAGTCGTAGGGATAGAGGAGGAGACTAAGGATGGTTGGGTAGAAGGTATGGCAAGGTTCGATGTTGTCATAGGAGGTTGGTTAGAGGTAACATGGGCTAATGGATATGTAGCCACCCTAGTGTTGATAGGAGCAAGGGTAGGTGGAATAGAGATGACCAGATTCTGAAAGGGGGTAGAAAGTGGTTGAGTGGGCTGAGGTTGATATGGGGCCAAAACCCTGATGGAAGTGCACCCAACAATGGAGGGAGAGGCCACACTTGGATGGCTCGTCAAAGGCTGGTCATTGGTCAAAGCAATAGCCTGGGTGTCTAAGGGTTGAACTACGGACGCCGTTGATACAACCGTAGTTTTGAGAAGAGAGGTCGGCATTCCGTACATTGGATTGCCCAAGGAGTCTCGCGTTCGGCTATTCGCAAGATAGTGCTGCAAGGCTTTGACATTGAGGTCCAAGAATCATGCAAAATCTTGGTCCCCTTCTGGGACAATAGGCATTTGGGTCAGGGATGGTCTAGTAGGAGTTCTTTCAGTCTTCGAGTTGAACTCCATTTTAGGGCTGGTTATGGGTGGGGTAGACAGAAGCAGATGATGCCTCGCGTGATCAACTAGAGCCTTGGCTTGGCTATGAGTCAGAACCATTCAAGGCAAAGAAGAACGTCCTCACAAGCTCAAACAAGTAGATAACAACTAAAAAGATGAAGAACACAAGTAGATCCTAAAACCCTAGGAGTAAATTATTAGGATTATAATGCCTTATGCCTTAGAATGTGTGTAGAGGAAGATTGGCTTTTGAGTCAGGTCCTAGAAGAAGCAGTCTATGGATGGTTTCGGGTTAGTTATGGTGCTCAAGAAGTCTATGTTAGGTTTCGTACAATGCCTGGTGCTAAGGAGCAAGCTCCCCTCACTTCACGAGTCCAGTGATAAACTGGGCCCACTTAGCCAAAATATACTTCCCCTAGAGATTAGACTCTGCCAGAGAATGGAGTGGGCTTTCCCCTTCGTGATGAAATCCAAGTAAGATCATCGGGATGGGTAAGGTATCTGCTGGGGGATGAAATCCCAATCGAGCCTTGTCTCAGGTAAGTTAAGATGTTTGTTTTGTGCAAGTGGTTTGGTCGTGTAACATCAAGTGGACTAGATTAACTCAATATGTGTTTATTAATTACTAAGTGTGATCTAAGAAATGTAAGCAAATAGAAATGAATGCAAAGTGTTTTAAGTCCAAGTCAAAATGTTTGTTCGTATGAAGACGAATGGAGAAAGAGTCGAAGAATATGAGTTTTGACTAGTCTAGAAGTGCAAGAAAGAAAAGAAAAGTTCTTTTTATTCCTGCTTATGATGTTGTTTAGAAGAGATGAAAGAGGTGAAAAGGGAAGGAACCTAGTGCACCTACATGAATGAAAGAAAGAAAGAACCCAAGGAAGGCCCTAGGGTCCCACCGGGCATGCCAAAATGTTTCTACGCTAAATCGCTTTCTACATTCAAGAGAAGAATTAAGAAACTAAAAGAAATGGTCAAGGCTAGAAGATACCTGGATATGGTCATGTGCACTGAAATCAAACATTGGAAGGTACTCCTCTTTGGCTGTGGAGGAATGACACCTGCAAAGAAAAATAGACTAAACACGAAAAAATGTTAGACAGAGAGACGGTGGGCTGTCAAGCAAACGCTTGATCCCTAAAGTACAAAGACTTCCTTAAGGGATATCAACCCACTGATTAAAAATAGAATATTTGATTTGTAGAAATGAGAGACAAAATGAAAGCAAATAAAAGATGAAAAATAAAATGCGTACCTGATATGCAGCAAAATGCTCTGCACAGTCGCCGGTATCGGTCTCTGTGCCGGCGTCGGTCAGGGAAGGGTGCCACATCGGTTAAAGTGCCGGTGTCGGTCGAGGTAATGACCGGCATCAGTCGGGGCAACAGTTCTTGGATAGGTCTGGTTGAGTCTAGTCGAGTCCGGTTGGGTTTGGTCAAGGTCTGGATAGATTTTAGGGTCGTAGAATGGTGTTTGAGGGTTAAGGAGTCAATTTAGGAGTTAGAAGGATTGTTTGGGGGTTTTTACAGGCATCTAGGTAGAGTGATTGTATATTTTGGAATGATAGACAAAGTTGATACGAGAAGAAATAAGGTCTCGGCACTGTAGTCTAAGTCTAAATAAGAGTTGATGACAGTAAATAAAAAACAATAACTAGAGAATAAAATGAAAACACAGAGCAAGATACTTACCTGTTACACACTGAAGACATGATAAGAGACATGATTGAAGTTGTCATTGTGCTGCCAGATGACCGAAGCAGAATTCTTGTATTGGAGAGAGAGAGACACGAGAGATTGATCACAGATTGATTGGATGCAAGAAAAAATGGTTGATCATTCGGTTGGATGCAAGAAGACTGGTTGATCGTTGCTTGGATGCAAGAAGATTGGTTGATCATTCGGTTGGATGCAAGAAGACTGGTTGATCGCTTTTGTTGTAGGGTTCAGATCGAAGAAACATTTTGATGCCGCAGGTTTGATAACCGGTTGCCAAACCGATTGGCAACCAAATAACGGATAACGGATTGAGAAATGAATTAACGGATGTAGTTTAAGGCTGATCGATGCTGGTAGGAATGCTGACATCAGCCGACAAGGTGACCGATGTCGGCGACATCGATCGAGTAGTGACTGGTGTCGACAGATGCAGAATGGAGACAGAGGCTAATTTTAACCTTCTACTCACTCTTACATGCTGCTAGGGGTAAGGCTTGTGGGAAAATGGTCGATAGGGGTTAAGGGGAGGACGACAAGGGTTAGACACAATTCTGGTGTCTACAAGAGAAGTAAGTTTTTTTTATCATAATAAGCCTAAAATAATTGAAATATATGCTCTATAAAAAAACATACATGTGATGGTGTCTCATCCAAGCATCAAAGACTTCCTTTTGAAAATAGACTTGAATGAGAAAAGAGCTAGTTGAATCACCAAAGTCATGGAATTTGATGTGGATATCAAGGTTACCAAGTTGGTGAGAGGTAATGAACTATGTGATCATTTATATTTATAATTTAAAGATAAAAATTAATATGTCCTTATACTCCAAGATGAGACTTAGACAACTATAGATCCATCTACCATGAGTTGGACACAAGACATGGAAAAATTTATCTAAATAGGTGAGTGTTTAGTGTACCTAAACAAGGATAAAAGGAGACATTTCAGATTGCAATCCATCCCATATGTTCTTCTCTATGGAATACTCTTTAATCAAGACATTAATAGATATCTCTTAAGGTGTGTAGAGGATGATCATATTGAGAGAGTATTGGTAGAATTCCATGACAAGTCATCAGGTGGTCACTTTACACCAATAACTACAAAAATAAAGGTAATTAGATTTGTTTATTATTGGCCAATATTTTTCAAAGACTCATATGCATGGGTGAGAAAGTGTAAAAATTGTGTCTTCTTCATAGGAAAATAGAAACTTTTATCCCTACCTCTCCATCCCATTTAGATAGACCAACCTTTCATGCATTAGGGTTTATATTTCATAGGTATGATCAATCCCCCTTTAAGTGTTAGTCATAAATAGGTGTTGACCACAACTGAATACTTCGATATATGGATAGAATTTTTAGCTCTCAAGGAATATAATGAAACTAATGTCCTAACTTATATTAAGGTATAGTAGATAGATTTGGATTACCTTACACACTTATATTAGATAATATAACATTTTTCCTTAGTACTAGGATAAGTGAGTGGGATATGAACCATGTAATCCACCTGCGTACATCCTAAAACTACTATATTGAATGTAATGGACTAACAGAGTCCATAAATTAGAATTTATTTAGAGTTATCAAGAGGACTATATAAGAAAATTAGAGAACATGGCATACAAAATTGAATACATCCTTATAGGTTGATAAGATCACTCCCAAAAAAAACATTGGCAACTCACCTACGTGCTTGTCTATGGAAAAGAAGCAAATATATCCATCCCCCTTTAGCTACCAACTCTAGAGATTACACATCAACTTGAGATGATGGAGAATATTACCATGGACATTAAAATACCTAAGTTAATGGAACTCAAAGAAACTAGAGATCATGTCATGCATACTGTGGAGTCTCACCAAGGTCAAACCAAGAGGTATTTTGACAAGAGTGATGTTCTAAGGTCATTAAAATAAGGTGACATTATACTAAAATGGGATGAATATAAGGATAATAATGGAATACATACAAATTTTCACACCTTATAGAGTGGGTCATATGTCATCACTCATTCCAAAAAACACAATGGTTTTCAACTCTCAAAGATAAATGGAGAAGAGTTACATATCCCATTTAATGGGATACACATTAAGAATTAATATTAAGGTAAATATTTCCTATTTTACATATTAGATCAGTCCTTATTTTATCCAAGTGCTTATCACACATGTAATTTTAGTAAAATGGGTGTTTTTTTCCCTAAGCACTTCTTGCACTTGTGTGTGTCTTGACTTGTTGGGTGTGTGTTGAAGGTGTTTTCAATTTGTTTCAAAATATAGTGTCATGTTCAAATTCATTTTTGGTCTCAAAGAGAAGTAGTGTTTATTGATTTCATGCCCAATGGGATGTTTAAGTGCACTAGTCCAAATATTTAGTAGGCAAACTATCCTAAGAGGTCACCAAAAATGTTAGCTAATAAGTCAACCATGACCAAGGTCTATTCAAAAATAGGTACCTAAATCATATAACCTTGTAAATGGTCTTGTTGAGAGTTATGCTTTGGTGTTCTTAACTTGTCATGGTATCTATAAAATTATTTTAGGGTCTCAATGAAGCCTTGTCAAGAATTTAGAATATGACACTTGGTCATTCCCCTTAACATTATCACTCATGAGGTCCTTTGTAAGTATTTTAACAAATTTTAAGGTAAATTTTGATATGTTAATTCTATTTTTAAAAAGTTCATGTATAATTGATCTATGGTGAAAATAGTAATATGGTTATTTTCCCAAGATGGCATGGTGATCCATAATGAATAAGTGAATCTAAAAGTAAAGAAAATGAGATATCAACATTGTCCTTTTAATGACTTTGGAGAGTTTAAGGCATTTTTGGAGAGATTAAGGTCTCATTTATTTTGTTATATTGTTGTTTCAATGTTACAAAGTGATTTCCCTAAAATAATGCCAAGTATTAAAAAAGAAAAACCATGTATAGAGGTCAAAGAGGTCTTTTTGGGTCATTTGAAACTTGTTGAAGATCATATTATATATCTTTTTGTATGTCCATCCCACCAAGAGGTGTCAAATATCCATTTATAATGTACATTGACTTTTGAAACCTTTTTTATTCATTTTTGTAATTTTAAAAATAATAAAACATTATGAATGGAAATTAAAGAAGGTATAAAATATGTTTGGTACATTATACGATTACTTCACAAGCCAATAGGAACTCCATTGATATTTTGTATACATCTATAGTATAACATTTTGGAGGAATGAGTAAGTTTTCTTGATGAAGATAGGTATGTGAGTATACAGTTTCAAGTTTGGTCGAGAGGTTTCATTGAGATGATTTTAAAACTAAGTATGATCTTATAAATTTATCCACAACCTATTATATCCTCCTAAATCTCAAAATCATGCTCAGGTAGAGTTCACAGGTCCAAACAAGGGATAAAATCACTTTATATCTCCATCATGTCACTTTCAAGAGAATAATAATAATTTTTATGAAGATATTTCATGAACAAGGAGATGTACTTGGACAAATTCTCTTAATAGCTCTATGAATCATTATTAATAAGCTAACTACCTCTTAAACCCTACTAAATCCCAATATCTCAATTTTAATCCTTTAATGGCATGTCTGTGTTTGATGAATTTATGATAAAGGCTTAAAAAAATATCCTAGGGGTATGAAGATCCATAAAAAATCAAACTTAACATAAAGACTTAGTGATCATAGGTGTGATAACAAGAAACTTCATTATTCTACTAGTTTTGACATGACAAGTAGGGTTGTTTGGGGTTGTGAGGTGTTTTAAACATGAGCTTGATTGTAGGTGATTGTGAAAAATGTATAAAAATTCAAAAAATCCAAATTTTTATTCCACACCATCTCTGAACAAACGTCCAATACATGAATGAGTGAAATATGAAGGTACAAGTCTGTAGGCAATTAAAAAGTGTAGTTTTTAAACTTATTTGATAATTTTTAAATGTTTTAGGCTCATGAAAAAGATAAATCATATGGAACACATCTTCAAAATTTCTCACACCTCATTCCATGTTTCCCCAAGCTTGGATTCATCTCTAAATTATCTTTCTAGTGCTAGTTTAAGTATGCATGCATCAAATGAGAGAAAGATAGTCCTATCAGTAGGCATATGTTTTGGGGAGTGATTCATCTAAATTATGTATTAATAAAATAAATATAAATTTAATAATACATTTTTAGATCATAATTTTTTTATAAAACCCCTTATAATCATAACTTCTAAGGAGTTATAGGTGGCAGGTTATGAAGGGAATTGAGTTAGGGTTCTTGGATAATGTTTCAAATGTCAAGAAGAAAGAAATAGAATTAAAGCCAAAAATGATATCCCTATTGAAATTTTTGTATGTTAATATTTATAATTAAACCTAAACCAAGCCCCTAAAACTCCTTTAAGACACCAATATGGTTAAAATGGAAAAATAACAATGTAATATTGTATATCAAGTGGACTATGTCAAGTCTTTGGGTTTGAAATGAAGAGTTATTGATAAGTCCTATGTTTTTATCAATTTATAATAATTAATTAATTAATTTGAATGGAATCCAATTTTTTTCCAGGAACATCTAATCTCATCAAAATTAGATGAGTCAATTCAAGAGTAGGTTTACAATGGGGTTTAAGTTTGGGATGCACACCTATAGGCTTATACACAATAATATGAAGAGAAAGTCCATTATTTTTGTTGAAAGTGAATATTTAAATGAAATTAATGATGTTAAATACATTTATTAAAGTTTATATAATGATTATATTCCTTGAAATTAATATAAAACACCAAAATATGACAATTAGGGTCAAAACCCATAAACTATCAAGAAATTGCAACCATGGCTAAGTCAAGGCTTAAGGAAATTAGGGGGATAAATTGATTTATAAAAACACATTAATAATTCATTTTGAATTTATAAATTATATAATAAACATTTAAAACTATAAACATGCATGAGAAGACATTTTTTACTCAAGACATTCATCTCGAATAGGCACCTACAGGCCTGCAAGCTTGAAAAGGTCATTTTTCTCACGTAAAAAGTTGGCCACACAATTCCATGGGAAAAAGTTGAATTATATTATTTTTATAATGTATAATAATTTAATTTTTATGTAATTTTTTAATCCATTAATGGCCTATACTTTATGAACAATTGTTAAGTTCGAGACCTCAAAACTGCCAATAAACACTAAAAAGAATTCAATGATTATGTATGTCTCCAAATTGACTAAAATTGACATAAAATTTATTTAAAAATATTTAATAACATATTTATTTCTCATTATCACATTTTTGATAAATAATCTTGGCATGTGTGGCATAAAATAACAAGGAAATGGTCTAAAATTAGACTTTTCAAGCCTAATTTCAGGTTTTTAATTGTGTGGAAGCTTCCTAACCAGTTGAAGAAGGTGTAAAATCTTGGAAAGAGTCATATTAATATTAAATGATACATTAAATAATACTATATTATGATGTTATATCTTTAAAATCACTAAAAAAACTAAGAAGAAGACGTTTCTTTATTTGCATTAAAAGGATGAGGTTGTAGACCTTCTCAAGCTCATCAATTATAATAAGAAACTTCATGACACCATTATAGACATATAATGGCATCATTTAAGGCCTACTAAATTCATATACAATCATATTCTAATGGATATAGGTATATTTTAATGGATTATGAACAGGGCATTTTTTTTATTCCATGGTGATGAGAATCTCTAAGATGAGTCAAAATATTTTATCAATATTTCAATATTTTCTCAATTTGAACTTGATATTTAAGAAACTAAAAGTAAATAAGATACTTTAAACATTATTTTTTAATTCATGGAACATGTAAAATGTCCCTACACATCTCTCAAGTCTATATATATCTTTTATAGATTGAATACCTACAACCCTCTCCAAACCTCTTACTAGTAGGCTCTGAAGACCTAATAGACACTGAATTACATGAAGATGATTTATAATCTTGGAAAAATATTATATGATATTATATAATACATAAATGGGGCTGAAGTTTTTGTTTTGGTATTCTTCAAATAAAAACTATACCTTGGATGAAGGGATAGACTTGTCTTCATTGCATTCCTTGGGATAAAATAAGCTTAGACATGAAATTATAGGCTATAAGGACAAATATCACAATATGAAGAGGTTTAAACCTTAAGTATCATTTTCACCAAGATTAAAGATGAATTTAAATCTTCATGAATTGTGTAGAAATATTCTAAGGAGATTAAGTGATCCATGTGTCAAGACTCAATCTTATAACTCCTAAATCAAGAAAGTGCAATTTCAAGACAATAAAGATGAGTCATAGGAGGTCAAGAGTCACTTATACACAACCTATCATGATACCATAATCAATAAAATACAACACATTTATATGAATAATAATAATACTATATTTTCACCCTCTATTGAAGTTGTAATTGGTTTCATGATAGATGATAGTCATAATGAACTCCCTACATATCTAGCCTCTCTCTCTCTCTCTTCTACTTTATTCTATATATACTCATAAAAAAGACAATTTAAAGGATCATCCATGGTATTATGGTGGATCCATACTAAAATTTATACTTTTTATTGATTTTGAAGTTAATATAAGCTATTTATACCTTTTTCATCTCACAGTCAATGTTTTATGGTGAATTGTTGATGAATGATAGTGTTGATATTCAATATCCTTATATTTTTCCTCTTCATTCTTATCCTTTTATGAGTAATTAATATTATTTTAGGTCATATGGTGTGTGTTAATTAATTTTTAAAATGTTTAGAGTATGAAACCTTCACTAGTGTCTCCTTCTAGACCTTTTTATTGTCCCTTTTAATGGAGGCATCATCTATAACCTCCATATTGAAATACTTATGATAGAAGGATTGTTTGGAGTTGTCTGATTAGATTAAGCATTATATTAGATTTTTTATCAACTCATATACAAGATGAGGAGACCTATAATTTTTTTCATCATCTTTTTTTCTATTTACTTTTAGCTTCATGTTACCCTTTTCCCTACAATTTCAGTAGTTATAGTGATAGTGTAGGTGTAACATCAAGGGAGCCATCCCTCTCTAGAGGTTATCATTAGTCATAGGTCACCTAAAGCCTTAAATATTTTCCATTGTGTCAATTTAGTAAGGAGACTTAAAACACCTCCTCAAAGGGTGAAACTAAAATTTACAACTAACACATGGACTCTTCAAAGATAACATGTAGGTTAACACACAAAATATAAATATTATAGAGAATGAAAAGGGTTTATAAATGGGTTAGAGTAAAAAATAACATTATAACCACTAAATTAATTGTGTATAGGATCTTAATTTTGATTTTAATAGGACTAAAAATAATTCAAAACTAGAAATAATTTATAATTTGATAAATAGACCATGAATTTTTCAAAAAGAAAAGGACTACATTCATTAAATACAAGTTCATTGACAAAGGTATTGATCATGAGAGACATTTGAAATCCTAAATGATGAAGAAATAAACATATGAAATAAAAAATTTATTATAATATTAATTTGAGACTAAATATTCTAACCATCAAATTAGAATATAGTTAAATATTTATATATAAGGATTGGGCTCGCTCCTAGTATCACTATATTCCCATCCTAGGATAAAATAGACACTCCTAGTTGTTAAAACTATATTAAATTCATTAAAATTAAATCCACCCCTTCTCAATATAAAATATCCAATAAGTCCTACCTAAATTATGCATGGAGGAGATACAAATAAACTACCTCCTAATTTCTTGGACTCTACTTCCTTATCCACCAACATTACTACCACTAAGTCAAAGTCTTGGTCTAGATTGGATAGATTAATTAGAGTCTCCCTATAAATGAATTCTAACTAGGATTTGGGTTGACATAGCCACTATGACTTATGACACTTGGCTAATGATGTTAATGGATTAGGTATAGAGTTTGAGCATAGCCTGAGTTCCATCCTTATTTGTCCTGGACACATTCTTCTACATAACTTAGTCGAAGTAACCTAGGTGGAATTTAAATTCACCCCTATATATTAGAGTGTCATATGAGTGGAATATAATTGAGATATTGACCTCCTTAAGGTAGACGTATATATTGTTCTTCTCAACTTATTCCAAGGGATTTACCATATTTAGTGTTAAGTTTATCCATTCTTTAATTATTAGCATCATGATCCCAATGTATGTCTAGTACAAGTTAAAGTCTAAAGTGGGCATAAGATTTTATCTCCAAGATCATTCCCTTATTTACTATGGCCATCATCTTTTTAAATTTTCTCTATACTATATAAATACTTTCCAAATAGTCTTATGTCCTTTAAATATTCATCATCTAGCCTACTTGAGTCTCTACCACATTTCCTATTACTAAGAAAAGTTATAAGATGGCATAATTGATGTGTCCAATTAGACCAACTAATAAGGATATTTTCACTTATTCTTCAAAGAATCAAAATTACACCTGTATATCCTCCATTAATTATCTGACATGCCATGGGTAGCTCAAAGGAGTAAGATTAGGTATTTGACCACCTTCTCCTCTCTCATGGAGACCTTACCTTATTTTGAGAGAGTAGATTATGTTGGGTCTACCAAATCATTAGATTACCCTAATGCATAAATATATGAATGAGAATCCTCTACATATTTCCATGGTGTGATCAAAGTCCCACTACATGTTTGGGTCACCTTGCATTGTCATCTTAGGCTCCTAAAATATCATATGCATAAACAAGGTCTAAAGAGGTGTTTTTGGGGTGATAAATATGGTGCTGATATGTGAAGGATGAGGTGGAGGGGGTATGGGGGAAGCAAAATATATTAATGAGGAAAGGAGTGGAGGTGGAGTCATGGGGCATAGGGAGGAAAGATAAATTAGGATGTATAAGGGAACATCTATGCCTATCACTGAGTCTTAGTCATTTTAACTTGAGGGGATATGAATATAGGAAGAGTGACATTCAATAGAAAATATTATATTATGTAATTATAACTAAATCCCTGGGCACCCAAGACAAGGTAAAAGGGAGGCTAGGAAACAACAAGGAGAGAAAATATGGGTGGTGTAAGAAGAGAAGTGGGAGCCTATGGAGGAGTTTGAGTAGGATTAATTAGTCTCTAAATGGAAGGCCAAGGATTTATTGCCTTTAACTTCTTCATTGGCCTCTTACTTGTATCAACATGGGTTATTACATTTGATGGAGCAAAGGTGGTATAATACATAGGGGATGACTAAGGGAGATGGTAGACCATAAAGGGTGTCACTAGATTAGTCTATGATACTTGAGCTATGAACATGGGTGCATTTATTATATGAGCTAGAATTTTGATAGCTATAGGTAGGGAAAAAAGGGTATTTAGATCTATAAAATAAATTATAAGGGAATCATGGAGGTCATAGGTTGTGAAATAGGCATGGAAGATGGAAAATAAAAGACAAGGGTATTGGGTATGACTAAGGATAAATTAACTTGGGGGAATTATGAAGGTAGAAAAATAGGGAACAATAGAGGCATCACTTGAGTGGATGGTAGGGGAATTTAGAAACTAGGTGGTTCCATGAGAGGTTGTTAAAAAGTGGAGGTAATGAGGTAAGGGACTTATATTGGTGCTAGTTACTAGTCTCACGATGGACATGTTTTTAAGTTGGTAGTGGTATCAAACCTTAGGGCCTACATAGACTAAGCTTGAGTTACTGAAATCTAGGCCATTTGTTGTTAGGTTATATGGTTCTAGACATGTTGGGGCTAAGCTACTAAAACTAGAGGAGATGGTAGAGGAGCTGAGGGCTAAGGTGCAAGAGGAGATAATGAATGATGTGTAGGGGGATCTCTTAAGGTAAAATCTATCAAGATTCCTTGTATAATCATTCTAGATATCTAATTGGGAGTTTACTTAACTTATTCTAAATGTCAAGCCATTTTAATAGGTTTAATGGATGTCTTGGGATAAACCATATTACCTTTATTATTATGCAGGCCTTAATCTAAGTGATCACCTCTTGGTCATTGGTCAAATTTAATTATATATCATCATCATCCTCAAGCTAATGACCATAGTTGAGGTTGATATGGGTTGAATATTTCTCTAAGTGGGCCATAATGATCTTATGAGGGTTCCAATCTCATTGCTTAGCACTTTTCAAGGCCAAAGAATCCCTCTAAATTTCCATATTATATAATAAATGGAAGGACTTATACAAATGTTACTTGATAATGATCTAGAAGGGTGTGTATGCCTTTTTTATGATTAATGTAATGGCTAAAGATGCCCTTCACTATTTGATACATAATTTATTGCTCTACTAGGTAGTCTAATACCTAGTAGTTTAAGTGGAGAGGATCTTTTAGAATTTTGGTGACTCAAATTATGGTATCCTCCTCATAGTACTAGTAATCACTAATGGAGGTAAGTGATTCCCTAATTTATTTTGATAAATAAGGCATGGGTACCTCATTGATGGAATTGTAAACCACTTAGTATAATGATTCATACATCCCCCTAATATTATTCTACTTGTGGTGTGTAAGACTATATGGACCATTGAGCCTATAATAACCCATGTAGGAAATTATATGGATTGAAGTTAAGTATCCCATAAACCACATCCACTAGGTATCTCATCATATAGAAATTATTTCCTCCCCAATAATCACCTATTGGCTTAATCATGCTGAAATTAATCACCCCTCGAAAGTCAAGGACCTACTCACATTGGAGAATTATGTGGATCAAGGGGGTCCATACTATGTTGACATATAGGTAGTTGTTATCCCCAAATATCCATTCAAATAGGATCCTCCCAATGTGGATCCCATCTATAAAATTTCATAAGGTGTATGTTTTTACATATATATTGTTACCCACATTGCATTGGGGTTCTTGACTTAGTCCTTAAAGACATCACAAATCTAATGAAAGTTCATCTAGGTGGTCAAAATAACTTAATCATAAAACAAGGTGAACTCAGGGAGGTTTTATTATGCCTTGATGGCTATTACCAAGATGTGGAAAATATGATGTTGGTTATTTATAGAGTAGACCTTATTATGGATTCCATCTTACATACATTTTCCTCTGCATAACAATTTATTTTGTAAGTTAGTGCAACAGAAAACCTTCAGCTTAGCTCCACCTTTGTGTATCACACACTTGTTATAGGATCAAAGGGCATTCTAAAATTTAGCCTCATCCTCATTGTCACTATTAGAAGACTTTGGTAGTAGATCAATAGCCTTGAAGGTTTCATTGTAGTATATAATCATGTCAAGACATATGGGAATAATGTGTCTTAATATTTTGACCTAGATTTGGGTTTTAAGGATGAGGCTACCATTACATTCGAGAGGGATCTTGGTTATAAATAAAAATGATCAAAGGGTGAAAACATAGAGATTATTGGTTAGACAAAAAATAAAGAAGTGGGTTCTTAGAAACTTAGAGTAATAATAGTTAATGAGCTTATCCTTAGGTAGTTATAGGGATCCATGTACATCTCCAGCTTTAATGGAATTTGGTGGCTCACTTAGTGTGAATTTAAATTCAATTTGATGGTTTGATCATTTCATTTATTTCACAATCAAGAATTAAACTCAAAAATCTCAAATATATATTACCTACTAGTTTTGGTGATTACTATTAGAACACAACTGTATACTGAGGGGGTATGAATCATTATATTTATTAACTTAGTCCTTTTCAAAACCTTTTAATGTATATTGAAAATCATATGTAGATTAAAACAAATATGTAGAGATCACACACATGCATAATTTCACATGACACCATATGTATATGTGTAAAATCCAATATGAGAAAAATCATGATGAGAATAACTCCTAGAATATACAATTCTAATCCATCCTCATAGTAAAAATATCACTAGTTACACATTTAAGGGCACTAACCCTAAGGAGACTCCAACCCCATAATTTAAGAGCACTAAACCTTAGGAGACTCCAATCCCCTAATTTAAGAGCACCAACTCTAAGGAAACACCCACTCCCTAAATAACAACTCAACCTATTTGATGTCACACACCTATCAGATTCTACTATGGAATTAAAACTCCAGATTACAATATAGATTCATAAATGAATTTAATTCTCTATTCTTTATTATATTTTTGGTCTATAACTATTCATTCTCTACACTTCATCTCTCTTCTCTTCTCTTCCACTCTCTTCTCTACCCCTTTTTCTCTATGTTTGTATATTTTTCTTATTTGACACAATTTAATAATACTAGTAACTATTTCTTGTATCATATATGCCATATATATAAGAATTTAATCAAGGTTTCTATATATTTTGTGTTCACATTAGCCTGCTAACACATCACACACTATTCTATATTTAGTTCATTATATATTCAACAAGTTTCCCATATATTTAACTCGTGCTCTACTACCATGATTCTTGGTCTTTTACTATATTTATCAAATATCAAGCTCTAGATTTTATGCACATGCCTTGTTACTTAAATTTGATCGATCATTGTAATCAATCTCATTGTATATATTATAATTTATGGCTTACCTTCATGTTCCTGTTCTTGACCATTAGGATGATCATATCTTTAAATATAGATCATTGATCCTAAGTTTGGTACCACAATCTGATGATCTTCAATTAATTTTCTCAAATTTAAAACACATCTTTTGGATCAATCTATGACAAGATTACACACTATTTGATATTTGTATGCTTTTGTAATTTAACTATTTAACTTTAAAATTTGTCTATTGATCTTCCAAATCTAATCTCTTTCATGCCATTAGATCTTCATAGTTGTATAGACATTATTTTTTTCTATGGTTAAACCTCAACCAATTATCCTCATCTTGTTACATCCTTAGTATTTGGAAATAATATACTCCATTGATCTCATCAAACTAGCTTGGTCTTTAACTCACCTTTATCTCATTAAATGTTGATCACTTCATCTCAACTGAGTCCACTCACTCTACTAGATATTCATTACATGATCACCTATTCACCATTAGATCTTTTGACAAGATTGATCTTCATTTCTAATTAGCTCTCAAGAATTTGAAACTTAACATTAGTACATACCTTCTTCAAATTGCTATCAGTTCCTTCTATTGAGACACTTGTCATCCTTGTATTAATCATTGACTAATTAACTTTGAACCACATTGTAGATTTATTGTTCAAGATCCATGATTGTGACACTTGTCACTAGCATGTTTACTTAGAGGTGCCTTTAACATATTGAATTTATTATGCATCAATGGATATTAAACATACAATTAAGCTCTAACCATTAGATCTTATATTAAGCTTAAACTTTACCTTGTGAAAATTTGACTAATTATGGGAACCATCTCAATATTCATTAAAGGCTAACTTTACACCTTCATATATTTTACTTCATTCATACACTTGGTCTAAAATTTGGATCATATAAACTAGGAATGAGAATGAACAAATCCATATGTTTTTTCTTCTTGAATCATTTACATGTGAGAGATATAATTCCATTAATCTTCTTAATCTGATTATTCTACCACAGAGCTAATTATGATTATAACTACCTAGAAGGCCAACTTTGTTCTTGCATAAATTCTAATGTGTTTCATCACATGACCTATAATTTATCAAATAAGATCATCTCACATAGGTTATTTCATATATATATATATATATATATATATATATATATATATATATATATATACTGCAAAAACCTTCATACATGCAAGATATGACATCATAAAAATACCTACTTAGTTTTATCTTTCTATCTATAAATTTGACTGAGTGTGGGAAAACACTGTCAAAATGCCTAGGATCCCCATTTTCTCATGCATATATTTTGTCATGATACATCACATGACCTAAGATTCAATGCATACAAACTAGACACAAAATGAACAAACCCATATGATCATTTTGTCCTGACACCTTCATGTGTGCAAATACTAACCTCATCAATATGCTTACTTGGATTTACTAGAACCCTTTTACAAATTTGGTGAAGTAGAGAAACTTAGTGAATTTTTTCTAAGAAGCCAACTTTGCATACCCATATCTTCTACTCAAGTTCATTGCATGACTTCAAATTCAGCACATAATAACTAGGGACTAATGTGATCATAGCCATATGACCAACTCTCCCAGACTCATCCACATGTGGAAATGGTGACATCAACAAAATAAATTATTTGATTTTCCTTTCATAGACCCAAAATTTTTACATGATCAATATTAATAACTAGATGAATCCTTCTCATGCACACAAGAAATCCAATCATCCTTGAACTCTGATAGGATTCCTTGCACATGCTCAAATCACAATGTTTAGCCTTGAGAATTAATGACATCCATAATGATAATATTTTCCATTTTAACATCAATGAAAATCATATTGACAAAAATCTCCCCCTTTTTCATTGATGGCAAACTAAATGCTCTGATATTCTGTTATTCTACTCCTTTTCTAGCATTGCTTGAAATGGCTTCTAATGAGTATGAACTAAAGTTATTCATACTAAAATTACTCTACCTTAGGTAATGGCACATTTTCCTAAACTCAACTTGGAAACTTGCTCTGATCTTATTTAGCATTTGTATTGTTTCTCCAAAATTTTGGAGAGAGCATATGCTCTTCTTCTCCCCCTTTGACATCAATGGCAAAGGGAATGTTTCTCACTATTTATAAAAATGTTTCTTTTCATTTATAAGATAAAGTAGTTTGTCCAAGAATATGTTACCATTAACTCATTATAAATTTGTAAAATTATTTATACTTAAGTTGCATTTTTTCTATTCTTCTAAGGATTAACAAATATTTTATGATTCTCCCCTGGACTCATGCTCCATCACTTGGATCTAGTGATGTGATGTAGGAACCACCACTCCCAAGTTCTATCTCAGATACTTAAATTATTCCTTGGGAAGAGGTTCTGTGAATATGACTATAATTTGATCCTAAGTTAGAACATACTCGATTCTAACCTCTTGATTTGTAACCTTTTCTCTTAAGAAGTGATACTTGATTGCTATGTGCTAGGTTTTGGAGTGCATCATTGGATTCTTTGATATGTTAATAACACTTGAATTATCACAAAGAATAGAGATGGGTAAATTTTACTCTACCTTGATGTCTTTTAGATTTTACTTCATCTAGAATACTTGAGTGTAACATGACACTGTTACTACATACTATGTTTCTGCTATAGAAATAATAACTAACTCATTCCTTTTGCTTAACCATGAAACTTGTCTATTTTCAAGGAAAAATGCACCACCACTAGTGCTTATTCTATCATCCACACTTCCTACCCAATTAGAATCTATATATGTTATCAAATTGAAGTCTTAACTTTTAGGATACTATAGGCCATAGTCAATTGTGATTTTGATATATCTAAAGATTCTTTTCACTGCACTGACATGTGACTCTTTAGGAGTATCTTTAAATCTTTCAACCATGCACACTATTTGCATGATATCAAGTCTTTATTAAGTTAGGTATAAAAAGATACATATTATTGATTTGAACATAGTTTGATTTTCTTCAAGGAACTCATCCTCTTTTCTCAACTTGCATCCAATTATAATGGGATTACTAACTATTTTTCTATCCTCCATTATAAAATTATTGATAATTTCCTTAGCATACTTGGTTTGAGATATACATATACCTTCATCACATTATGTTACTTATACATCAAAGAAGAAAAAAATTTATCCAATCATAGACATTTCAATCTCACTTTGCATTTGTGTAGAAAATTATTTGCACGTTCTATTATTGCTACCACCAAAGATGATATCGTCTACATAAACAATAAAAAACATATTCTCACATTTTGATTTGAAGTATAGGTTATTATCTATACACCCTTTGTTGAATCCTTGTTATTATAGGTATTGGTCTAATCTTGAATACCATGCTCTAGGTGCCTATTTTAGACCATATAGAGCTTTCTTCAGCTTGCACACATAATCTTCTTCCTCTGATAGTTGAAAACCTTTAGGTTGTTATATATAGACCTCATCCTCTAGGTTTGCATTCAAGAAAGTATACTTAAAATCAATTTGATAGAATTTGAACTTCTTGTAATCAAATAATTCTAGAAACATTTATATGGCTTCCTTATCATATCTTGATTTAAAGTTTCCCAATTTATCCTCCTTTCTCTTGATGTAACATTTGCTTCCAAATATTATGAAGTAATTTATAAAAGAGGGTTTTCTATACCATAGTTCATAAGGATTTTTGTCATTGTTTACCCTTATTTTAATTCTATCCATGATATAGACTATTGTTTGGATTCCTTCTCTCTAGTATCCATTAGGTAACTTGGCCTCTTTTAACATTGTTCTGGCCATCTCCTTGAATTCTATATTCTTTCTCTCAATAAATTAATTATGATATGGAGTCCTTGATGAAAATTAATTATTTTTATTTCATTCTTATCATAATAATATATGAACTCATTTGATGTGAATTATCCACCTTTATTAGATCTTAAGCATTTGATTTTTTATCCAATCTCATTCTCCACCATGGCCCTAAAGATATTGAATCTATTAAATGCTTATGACTTGTCCTTGAAATAGGTTATCCATGACATTATTAAGTAATAATATAAAAATAACATAAATATATCTCTCCTTTATATCTTCTTGTCTTAGTAGGACCAAAAATATTAGTATGAACTAATTCTAGAGGCTTTGTAGTTTCATACTTCTTTGTTTGAAATTTTACCCTTATCTTCTTGCCTAGTTAACATTCATTGCAAGTAGCATCTAAAGGTTTAGTTATCTTATGCATGTGAATAACACACTTATTTGAGATTACTTTGACTAGGTTATCAAAGTTGACATGACCCATTATATTATGCCATAACCAACTCTCATCAATTTTTCCCATCAAGTAGTTATTACCATTCATTTCAACAACTTTATAAATATTGATTTTAGTTTTTTTCCCTTTTAAAACTAAAATTTGAAATATATTTAAATTAAAACATTATGCACTAAATATGACCTTATATCTATTTTCACACATTTGACTAACACTTATTAGTTTATGCTTCAATCCTTCAACATAAAGGACATCATGTGTAGGTAGTTTTCCATGTATATTCAAGGTTCCTTTATCTTTGATCTTTACTACAGTGTTGTCTCCCAAGCTAAAAAATCTTTCATTACATTTTCTTAATTCGATGAACTTGATCTTGTCACTAGTCATATGTTTTGAGCAACCACTATCTATTACCCATGAATTTTGCTCCTTGGCATGGAGTGCAGTTCGATAAATCATAGATTGATCTTTCATTTTCCACACATCCTTGGGTTTCTTATTTGGCTTCTTTTTCTCCTTTTCAAAGACTTGAGAACCTTTATTCATACTAAGAGGCATGCCTTTATTTTTAATTTGTATTTTTGGTCTTAAAAAGTGTGTTCTATATTGTTTATCTATGTGACCAAAACTATTACAACTATAGCATATTACATTTGTATGTAACAAGGGATCAAATGAAATTATATTTAAAAAAATTACTCCTTTTAGGTACTAGTCAATAATCAATAGCCTTATGACCAAACTAATTATAGGTATAAAAATAACCATAGAAATATGAGGAATACCTAGTCATAGCATTTCTTTCAGTAGCATGAGGAGCTCTTCTAATCTCTAGCTTCTTCAAGTCTCTCACTTTTGTGTATCTATCTGCATTAGCTACTTTTGTCTTTTTTTTCTTCAAGTTTCTTTTCTCTTTTAGATTTCTTCCTATCAGTTGTGTTTGAGTCTATCTTTTTATCCTTTCAAGTTTTCTCTTTCTTTGCTCCTGATTTTCCTTCTACTTTGAAGTTCTCATATAAGTTAGTAGATGTATAAGTTATATCAAGTTTTCCTTTTTCATAGCCAATAATTGATCTTTATTTTGAAGGACTTTGAGAGTTGATAAAGTCATCAATAATATTTTATCCTCCTGTCAACTTAAAACTTTTATCTAGTTGTCATTTAGCTTTCTTCAGCTCTTTTCTTAGTTACTATCTCTATTTATAACTTCATGAACTCATCAGATTTAAATTGTAGTTCAAGTTTGACTACATATTCTATTATTTTAGCCTTTTTAATTTTTCTTAGGCTAACCACTACCTAATCAAATTTTTCAAGATTTTTGGGCATTTTATCAATTTCATTTTTTCTAAGCTTCTTCTATTTTGAGTTCTCTTTTCTTAGCTTGTCAATTTGCTCTAAAGCACAGATGAGTTCACACTCTAAATACACTTCTCCTTATTATTATTCATCTAAGTATTCAACTTATTCTTAATATATATAAGTTGATCCTATTTTCATGAATAGGAATTCCTTTTCTTTAGCCATAAAAGAATAGTCATGATCATCATCATAACTATCATTGTCATCTAAAGAATCACTATCTTCCTTTGTGTATAGACCTTTCTAGTTTTTGAAGAAGTTATTATTTTTAGAATAGTGGGGTTTCACATTTTTTCTACTCTCTTTTTTCTCAGAGTTATCCTTTTTATTATAAGGGTATTTAGTATCAAAGTGTCCTACATTAAAATAGTTAAATCAATTAAAGGGTAACTTACCCCTATACTTTCTAGATCCTCTCTTTATTATATTCACAAAGTTGGCTTCTTCTTCATCAATCTCCTTAGATCCAGATGTAGGTGCTTTTTCCTTTACTAGTTTAGATGATTTGAATATAGATTCTCTATTGATGGTGTTTTATTCTCTCATTCTCATCTCATAGGCAATGAAGGTTCCATGTAACTCATCAATAATAAGTTTATCTAGATCTCTTTCTTCCTCTATTTCATAAATTTTAGATTCATACCTAGATGGAAGAGATCTTAGGACCTTTATAATAATGAATGATTCCTTCATATTTTCTATAAGGCCTTTGATTTTATTGACTATTTCATATCCTCTAAGGAGCTAGTCTATAATTTTTTATTCTTAATTTATTTTAAGGCTCTCAAACTTTCCTTTAAATGTTTGTAGTTTGGCCTACTTTAACTTATCACTACCTTCATAGATATTCTTTCATTTATTCTAGATATCATGCACATTTTGACAATGCCTCACTTTGACAACTATAAATTAGACAATCCATAAATGATATCATTATTTTCCTTAGCATTTCTCTTATATCCTTTCTTGGTAGCCTAATCAGTAGGATTTGTAGTAGGAGATGTATATCCATTTACAATAGGCATTCATACATCAAACCCTAATGAAGATAAATATTATTCCATTCTTATGTTCCAAAATTCATAGTTGAATAGTCAAAGAGAGGTGTCTTGTTTAAGGAAGAGCCTTCTTGACTATCCATTTGTGATCACCATCCAAGATCTACTTGAGTTAATTAAACTTATTTTAAAGAACTAGTTCTCTTATACCAATTGTTGGAACATAACCATATATTGAGAGGGAGAATTAGTATATTGATTAAATTAGTCATTTTTAAAACCTTTTAATGTAGATCAAAAATCCTATGCAGATTAAAACAAATATTAAGAGATCACACACACACAAATTCACATGACACCATATGTATACATGGAAAACCCAATATGGGAAATACCACAGTGAGAATATATACTAGAATATACTATTCTAGTCTAACCTCATAATCAAAACCTCACTATTTAAAAATTGAAGGGCACTAAACCTAAGGAGACACCAAACCCCTAATTTAAGAGCACCAAATCTAAAGAAGCACCAACTCTCTAGCTAGCGACTAACTCAAACTATCTGATGGCACCTACCTATCAAATTCTACTATAAAACTACAACTCTATATTATAATATAGATTCATAAATTAATCTAATTCTCTATTCACTATTATAGGTCTAGTCTATAACTTTTTATGCTTTGCACTTCATCTCTCTTCTCTTCTCTTCCACTCTCTTCTCTACCCTTTTTCTCTATGTTTCTATATTTATCTTATTTGATTCAATTTAATAATAACAACTATTGCCCATATCCTATATGTCATATATATAATCATTTGATCTAGGGTTCATATATTTTTTGTGTTCACACTAGTTTGTTAATAAATCACACTATTCTGGACTTAGTTCATTATTTCTTGAAAAACAAGTTTCCTCCATCTAGAACTCATGCTCTAACACCATGATTATTGGTCTTTTATTATATTTGGCAAATACCAATCTCAAGTCTTGATTTACATGCCTTGTTACATAAATTTGATTGATCACTATAATTAATCTCATTATCTGTATCATAATGTATGGCTTACCTGTATGTTTCTACATGTTCCTATACTTGATTGTTAGGATGATTATATCTTTGAATATTGACCATCGATCTAAGTTTGGTTCCATGATCTAATGGTCTTGATTTAATTTTCTTAACTTTGAAATGGATCCATTGGATCAATATTTGATAGTATTATGCACTCTATTTGATCTTTGTATGCTTCTACACTTTAATTTGTGAACTTTAAAATGCTTTTGTTGATTTTCTTGATCCAAGATTTTGCATGATATTAGATCTTCATAGTTGCACAAATGTTATCTCTTTCTATGGTTAAACCTTGATCACTTGTCCTCATCTTATTGTATCTTTATTATTTGGAATGAATATGCTCAGTTAATCTCATTAAACTATCTCATCTTTAAATCAACTCTATCTCATTAAATGTTGAACACTTAATCTCATTTGAGTCTACTTATTCTCTTGGATCTTCATTTTAAAGCCACCCACTCACCATTATATCTTATGACAGTCTCAATCTTTATCTCTAATTAGCTCTTGAGAATGTGACACTTGTCATTAGCATATGCCTTCTATACATTATTGTCAATTCTTACTATTGAGACACTTGGCATGATTACATTGATCATTGACTAATTGACTTTGAACAACACCATATATTTACTATTTAAGCTCTATGATTGTGACACTTATCATTAGTGTGTTTACTCAGAGGTGCCTTTAACATATTGACTTTGGTATATGTTGTTATATCTTCAACATATGATTAAGTGCTAGCTGTTATATATTATAATAAGCTTAAACTTTACCTTGTGTAGAATTGACTATAGGAATCATCTCAATATGCCTTAAAGGATAAATTTTCACCTTCATATCTATTGCTTCACTCATCTGTTTAGTCTAAAATTTGGACCATATAAACTAAGCATGATAATGAACAAACCCATATGTTTTTTTCTTGAATCATTCACACATGTGAGACATAACAACATTAACATGCTCATGTAGATTATTTTTCTATAGAAATAATTATTCTTAGAATTGCCTAGAAGACTAACTTTGTTATTTCATAACTTTTGATATGCTTCATCACATGACCTATAATTTAGTACATAAGATCCTCTCACATATGGGATTGCATCCACACACACACACAGATATATATATATATATATATATATATATATATATATATATATATATATATATATATATATATATATATATGCATGCTCCAAAAATATTCATATATGTAATATATGACAACATAAAAATTCCTACTCAACTTTATCTTGCCATCTGTAATTTTGACTAAGTGTGGGAAAACACTATCAAAATGCATGGAAGCCCTACTTTTCTCATGCATATCTTTTGTCACACTATGCATAGAAACTAGGGAAAAAATGAACAAACATACATGATCATTTTGTCCTGACACCTCCATGTGTGCTAATGTTGACCTCATCAATATGGTTACTTGGCTTTGTTTGAACCCTTTTGTAAATTGGGCAAAGTATATGAACTTAGTGAATTCTAACTAAGTATCCATATTTGTATCCCCATATCTTATATTTCACTTCATCGCATGACTTCAAATGTGGTACATAATAACTAAGGACTAATGTGATCACAACCATATGACCAACTCCCCCATACTCATCCACATGTGGCAATGGTGACATCAACAAACTACCTTCTTAGATTTTCCTTTCATAGACCCAAAATGTCTAAATGATCAATATGAAGAAATAGATGAACTCCATTCATACACACAAGAACTCTAATCATCATTAACCTTTCATATGATTCCTTTCACATCCTCAAATCACCATATTCATCCTTAAGAATTGGTGACATCCATAATTTGAATAATCTCCCTTTTGACATCAATGACAATCATATTTCCAACAATTACGACATGACATTTTAGACTATCCAATCAAGGCCCATCTTACCATTGAATTAATTATTATATCATGGTATGCACATCATATATATCATCTCTAAGGCTTCCCATGTGGCTCTTATTAGTTCCATGTGTTTGATTCTCATTGGCTCATGCTACAATGGTTGACAACTTAGTGTAGCCTAGAAACTTACCTTTGTATTTTTGGGTGTATGAGACATCCAATAAAAAACACATGGTGTATTTTGATTAAACCTATGATTCTAATTTTAATTCATGCTAACCATCTTAAAGTTTATTAAGATCTTTCCCTATCATTTTTTCACTACAATGCCATGTTGTTGTTGAATATTTTGACTAGAAGCAAAATAAGTCAACCCCTTATAATAGAAAACTTATATATGGGTCTATTATGGTATTATAGGGTGTATTATGGTCTTATAAATTTCATTTGGTGTTTTTTTAGTCTTTTTCATAGTCAATTTTAGTCCTTAAATAGTATATACCATGTTATGGGTCATATTTGAGTCATTTACGAAGGATTATATAGTTTTACATATAAGACAAGTTGCCTAAGTGTTTCTCAACATCCTATATTTCAATTTATTATCAGACATGTTTATCCTATTTGAAAACTTCTAGGGTTATACATCAAAATAAGAAAATAGTTAGAAAGTTGTATGGATTATGAAAGTGTTTTAGAACATGTGGAAGGCTTTGAAATGAGTCTTTAGCTTCCCTGTGTTCATTTATACTTATCAGCTTTGGAGGTACCAAAATTGTCAAAAAAGCATTTCATTCTTGCATTGGTCTTCTTTGTACACTAAAATGGGCATCTAATTTTTTGATGGTACAACTAGTAGGAGGTGAATCAATTTGAATGCCTCTAAAGGACGTTAATAAACTTAGTCTACTTAAAATGCATTATATGATTTATAATATTGGTTGTTACTACTCTATGAGCCAATACTAATGAGTTTACTTCCTTTTTTTGCATGTTCATCCCCATCACTTCAGGTTTCATCTCAGTTTACATAGTTTTGTACAAGCCAAGTACTTCACATGGTGTTGGAAAGTGTGTAAATTATTATCATGTGATTATTAATATATTTTTAATGTGTGGAGTGAAATATAAAATCACAATTACATCACTTTTTAAGTTGAGATATCCATTGCTAGGTTGTAGATAGGTTTCACCAAATTGCATAAGGTTCTTGTTCTTGTAATGGTTTAAAATGAAGGTGACATATTTTATTTAATGATTATCATGTAATTTTAGTCACCATTCCTTATAAATCTCAATCTTAAATGTGTTTCATGTGAAGTAACATAGTTAAAAATTAGCATGGTCATAAATCAACATAGTTAACTTACTTTATGGTTTCCACTTATAGTCAAGTGAAAGGAAACTTTGAAAAACCTTTTTAAAGAGGTTAATAGGTTATAAAAGTGTTTAAAATATTTTGAGAGAGAGAAAAAAAATCTTCGAAAAGGTTACAATTTGACTTGGAGAAACAATCCAACATATACTTCCATGTGTTCTACATATGCACCTACAAGTGGTCCTAACAAATAAGTGAGGAGTTGAAGGTAGGTATCTAAAACTATTTTGAGAGATATTTAAGGTATATTAACATGGATAAATGAAATATTAATTAGAATTAAATCATAAAGTGAAAAATAGACCTACTCAAATGCACCATAAGTTGAGAAAGTTACATTTGAGACAAATTACTTTAATTCTTCTAAAATGGTGTTTTTGTCCATACTTGATGCCATCATATAGTAGGGTGATATGAGGCATAGATAGGTTTGAATGATTTCAGAATGTATACCACATGTAAGGGAAATTCATTTCAAAGGAGAATGAATGTTTAGACAAAAGGGAGTGATTTTAAAAGCTTTATAACTCATGCAATTCTTCACTACAATCATTTAGTATTTTCTATAGTGTTTGAGCTTCAAATGACCTCATAGTCTAATAGCATCATGATGAAGGTATAACCTATAATTAAATAATCCCACTTAGATATAGATAACACCATGGTATTTATAGAAAACAAAGAGGTAAATAAGTAAGGTTTTTATATGAAAGGCATCTACAAATGTCCTTTTATCCCTTAGAATGATCAACTATAGTTAATTGTAGTATGATAGTACACTAAAGCATAATAGTCTAGATGTTTGGAAGTCGTAGGACATGGTGTGAGTATGTCTAGATATGGAATGACCTTTAAGCATTCAATGAGATATTACAACATGAAATACAATGTCTAACATGAAATGTTCACATACAATCATGTAATTTTTTTGAGCAAATAGTATAGTCACATAGTATGTTAGTCTAGCCTAGTCTAGTAGAAATGAGTGTGCTTTGAGGAGTTGGAAAAGGATCATGGGTGATATACATGTTGATAAAAACTTAATAATTGTGATGATGACTATACCACATGATTCCAATCATAGGTAAATAGAGCAAAGAGGTTTTCAACACATAACCTATAGTTAATAGATAGACCTTGTGCATAGTCATTGGGTTATGAAGCTTACCCTAGGGTTATTAAAGAATTTAAGTGATTATTGATGTGATATAACCTTAAAAATTGTTAAAAATACCATTATGAACTATTTTATCCCCTCATACCTTCACATTACCTAAGTAGATTGGGGGCATACCCTCTGTTCTATCTTAGAGGGCACTCCCAGGTAGTGAAGTCTATATGCTTGGTGAGTGGGTGATATAGGGAGATATTTAGGAGTCTTAGAACATTAAATTAAAGGTTTGGATTTTTTTTTGAACATGAACCATCACACATTAGCCCTCATAATTTTTAGAGGTCATGCAGAGAAAGTGTTAGGTCAATAACATAAACTAGGCCTAAAGTCCAATTACAGGGATATTATAATTTATAGCACTAATTAAACTTTATAATTAATTTTATGACCTTAAAATAAGTGTGTTATAATGTTTATAACCATTGGTATGTAGGGGAGATCACAAATAAGTCATTTTTAGCTTAAGAATACCTCAAGGTATGCAAAATGCACTTCTAAGCTCATTATACCATCTTTAGATGCTCACACCAGTACAAATGCTTAGAATGGATACCTAAGTAGTTAGGAGATATTGAGGAAGTTACCTATAATTATTATAGTGGAATTTTTGTGAGGTTTAAACATCAATATTGTATGAACAATCCTTAAGAGTTAAAAATACTCAAAACCCTCTAAAACCCTTGATCATGAAATGATGGGAAAGAATTAGATATAAATACAATAAAGAGGGATATTTGGTTAATAAAGTGATTTATAATTATATAGAGTTCCCCCAAGCTCTTTTCCATCAGATTGGCTTGTACCCTATTTGTACAGATAAGGTATAAAATAGGTTTTCTTAACAAATTTTGATGGATTTTTAGGTTAAGAGGAGAGTTAAAGAATGAGAATCAATTGGTAAGGTCAATTGGGACATAATATAAATCCTCATTTTCATATCTTGATTTAGACAAGCACACAAACACCTCTGCAAGCTCTTTGACTTTAGTTAGTCTCCAGAACATGATGAGAATGGAAGATAATCACCAAGTGAGAAAGTGATAAGTCTAATTAATAGGGATTTTAAGTCTACCTAAGAGATTGGGATGTAATGGGATTCTTGATAGGTTTAATAACACCCCTTGTATGTATTTTATTGTATAATTGAGGACCATATTAGTGCCAAATGTGAAGATAGACCTGTAAAACTAGTGATGGTGACTCAAGATGGTGAAAATACTTATCCAAAATAAGAACAATAGTTAGGGACACATCTAATGCATGTTGGATATTGTTCTTAACCCCCCTCCCCCATTTTATCAAACATGTGTTATCTTTACCTATTCGAATTTGGAGCACTCAAGAGAATCCTAATGATGAATGCAGTTTCAAAAAAGGTAATTGAAGGGTCGTTGCTAGTTTTGAGGAGTTTTCATGCTTGAGAGAGACATTTTTCAAAATATACCTTCCATGGTTATTTCATACTTCATTCCTATAGAATGTAACTAGTTATTATGCTTTGACAAGTATCATTATGACCCTTAAGTTCCAATTTTCTCTCTCCTCTCTCACATTCTATAAATACAATCCATTTTGATTTTTTTAGTTTTGTCCATGTATAATATTAAGAAGCCCTAATTTTTTTACTACTAAAATTTTCCTTTGAATAAATAATTAAATATATTTTTGGTTGTACAATTCCTCACTTAAGTGTGTAGAGTAATAACCATCTAAATTATAAGTGTTATTTACCTTTCCCTACATTGATTTCTCTCTCTCATAGTATGTGTAAGTAATCCATTCTCTAATAGGTCACATGGAGTGTACTCAATATCTTTTCCTATCTCTAAGTGTACAAAGTTTTAATAGTGTCTAATATTATACCTCTTATCCCTTTCATTTTGCGAAGTGTAATAAATATCACCTACATGTTTGAAATACTTATGTTGGATTCCCATAGAAGTTTAAAGCTAGTCTTATGAGTGATATTTCATAGTGCAAATTAAGGTAGTCAGGAGATATCATATTGGTATATCACCTAGTTAGATTAGTTTATTTTCATGTTTATTTATATCTCTATTTTCATGTAATTACTTAGTTAGTATAGGTGATAATCACTTAAGGATTAATCTAGGGAGCTAGCCCTTAAACCTAGAGGTCTACCTCCACTATAAGCAACACACAAACCTAGAGGCATTCCAATGTTACCCTAATCTTAAAGTAGGATTGAAAAATATCCTATAAGGTGAAATATTTGGTGTCAATAGTTTTGGCATGTTTAGTTGGTGTTTCATGTAAATTTTCAATTAACTTATAGGGAATAGAAAAAATAAAATTGATACAAGTGTGGTTGAAAAACCTAATTTGTTTGTTCGTGTATTGAATCAAAATATTGTGAAGAGATCCTCTTTTGCTTGGGAGAAATACCTATAAATATTAAATCACTAAATAAAACTTGTTTATTAGACAAATAGTTAGGTGGATCACCTAGCGATAGCTAGATCCCAGAAGTGAGGACTTCCTTAGGGGCTGTTAATCCACATGTTTTAAACAATTAAGTTTACAAAACTAGAAAGAAGGTACTTGCATTAATAATCAAAAGGTATTAAAGTTGAACACAAGAATGCTTTCTCATGAAAATATACTATAAATGATAAAATTAGTGATAAACTAATTAATAGTAGTTCTAAGGGGTTGGGGTATGCTTCAAAAATTTTGAAGAGGTTTCTGAGTGATCAAAAACACAAAAAATTAGGTTTGACTAAGGGTAAGTGGGTGAAAACAACTTACTAGTTTTCACTACCATAGTGATTCTTAGTGGTTAGGGTGACTACTAGTGGTTAAGGTGACCATCGATGGTCAATATGACCATTGGTGGTTGTGTAAACCATCGATGGTTAAGTCAACCATTGATGGTTATAGTGTGAAGATCTAGGTTATTGATTTCTAAATCATGGGATCTGAAAGATGGATTCTAGGAGATGGTCAAGGGTTAGACTAATTGCAAAGTGAAAATAAATTATGTGAATATTGACAAACAAGTACTTGTCATAATATTATTTTATTGGATGAGTGGTTGAAGTCATTACACTGTTGGTGGAATCTAGCTTGATTCTAATAGAGTAATGGTACTCAAGAACTTGGTTGAGAGATGATGACAAGCTAGCTCTTAATGAGATTGATGATGATGCTTGATAATACTAATGATGTTGATCAACCTAAAAAAGAAAACTCCAAAATATTTGAGCTCTTGATAATTATTGTATATGGATTTAACCTCCTAGCCCTCTCTCTCTTATAGGCACAAACAAGATGTGGAAGTGAATGTGTAACTAGGCTATCCAAATATAAATCATCCATACAAAGTCTTGAAACAAGAATTAGACAAGCTATGTTTATAAAATAAATATGGTTGGTTTTCATGTGCTTTGTTAAGGAGGTGAACCCTAACTATCAATGGCCGGTTTCTAAATGAAAGAGGTCTTGAAGGCTAGGTTGAGTCATCCTATGAATCTGATTATGGGTGGGATTGGGTAGGATAAATTGATGCAAATTGGTCCCAAGAGGGTCCTAGGTATGTTTTGGGGGTTGTAAACATTCAAAAGTGTAGGTGTGAAAATTTATAGTGTCTACATTTTCCCCTATTTTTTTGTGTTGCTTGTGTGAATGAGCTAAAAAATAAAAACAAACTACATATTAAAGGTTTGGTTGCCCTGAGAGTACGAGGAGGTGTTTCTCTTCAAACCAAGAGTCAATGAGGTGAAATTAAAATCAAGTCAGGGTTTGATAAATGGTACTTGGTAAAGGAAATGGGTGAATAATAGGTTGGGAACTCAAGATGCAAAATTACACACAAAGTTTGAAAAAAATATTTGATAGCCAAGATCATACATAGACTAGGTTACCAATACTGGTAAAAATAAGGGTTAGTACCAAGAAGGATAAGTAACAAGTGAACCACATGATTGTTTGTAATCATGGTAGTTGGGAACATTTGTAAATACAAACCTCCTAAGAAATTTATATGTTTTTGATGGGTATCCAAGGTAGGAAGTGCTCTCAGGGAAAAAATAAATGGGTCAAGTGTCATGGGTATCTGATGTAAGAAGTGCCCTTGGTGAGACACAAGTGGGTTGGTATGCACAAGGTGGTTCAAAATTCAAAAAGGGTCAACATGGTAATGTTGTCACTATAGTCAAAGGGATAGGGAAAAAATGTCACAAAATACATGCTAGATGGGCCAAAATAGACCAATGGTGAGGTGATGAGGTGGTCAAGTTAGAGAAGGGAATCTCTAAAAGTTGGAAAAACATGGTTTAGTTATGCTCAAAAAAGGTAGTTCAATTTGAAAAGTGGAAAATCATGGTTTCCTAAACATCAACGATTAGGGCCCCTAAAAGGTAACCATCAATAGTGATCCTGAGCATTGATGGTCAGGAAAAACCCTAAAAATCTACCAAGTAAAAAGTAAAAACAAAAATCACTTTTACTCATTGTAACCTTTATTCTAGGTTGACTTGGATTTGGTGATTTTAGCGTGCATAGAGAGAGTTATTTTTGAGTTGGTGACTACTCATTAGTGGTATGATTTTTTTGGGTCTAAGATGTAAAGAGCATGTGGATGTGGTTGGGAAAATGTTCAAAGGATTTGACCATAGTAGAGGTTGAGGAATGAGGTTGGTGGTGTATTCAATTCATAGTTTTTGGTTGAAATTACTTATTATTATTACTTAAGTAGGTGGGTATATATATATGGTAGAAGTTTTTTGGGCCCATTATGTCTTGGTAGGTTTTTGTTGGTTTACAGTGAATTTGTGGGTAAATTTATAAATTGATAAGGAGGAGAATGGGGTTGGGTAGGTAGTATTATAGGTGTTTGAGTTGATTAGGATGTTATTTGCATAGTTAAATACATTATTTTGGGTAGCTAAGGTTTGGATGTTCTAGCCAAAAAATGCCCATAGTGACTATCAATGGTCAAGTCTGATCATCCAAGGTCAAGATCCTATAAATTAGGGATGTCTTAGCATCAATGGTCACCATGACTACTATGTGTTATGGATGCATATATGGTAAATGATGATGTAATCATTAATGTATTTGATTATGGTTATGATGACGTGGTTAACATGAGATGTATTATGGTAATGTTATGGATAGATTGGTAGATGACATATGATATTGTTTATGATGTTTTGATTATTGATTTTTTTTATGTTCATGAGAATGAATTAGGATATAATATATGTTTACATGATGTTTTGATGGTATATGGATAGGATTATGTTTATGACATGATGTGATATGATGCACTTTCATGGTGTTTTGATCATAGATAGGTAGATGATGTGGTTCATGGATAGAGCTCATAATGTTATGATTTTGATTTGATATCTGTTGTTTATGATCATGGAGTAAAATGTGGATATGGTTGAAGATGTGATGATAATACATAAAATAAGTAGATAACAAACTAATTGTTTAGGATGGTGAGAGGAATCATAAGTGGTATGTCTACATGAACCAATAAAATATAAGAAAAGATGCGTTGATGCCTCTTCATGGGTAAGGATAAAAATGAAACCTAAAGATGGATTGGCTTAATGAAAATAAGCCTTTCCAATGCTTTACATGAGCATACTTAGGTTGATAAATAGGTATCTTGATCACATTGCATCAAGTAAGCTCATAGTCCCATACATATGATATATGGAGGGAGGGTGGGTGAAATTGGAACCTTTTAATGAGACTACCATGCCTCTTTTAGAGGCTTCCAAGAGGATAGTATAAGCAATTTTATGATCATATATGAATTGTAGACTAATCAATGAAAGAAGTCTATTGAGGAGAGCCAATTGTGCTTTTCTAAGCTTATTATTTTAAGGAGAGCCAATTATGGTGATTCTTATTAATTTTAATTTTTCTTATGGGTTTTTTTCTATTTTTATTTTGCTTGGGGTTAAGGAGGTTAATCGATATAGGAAGCTTCCAATAAATTACTAGATTTTGAAAAGTGAGTTACTTAGCCATACTTCAAGGGAGTGGTCTAAGTTTGTGTCCCTAGTTCAAATGATTTTGATAGTTATCCTTCAAGGGAATATTCCATATTAAATTTTACAATTTTAGATAAGTTTTCAATAATTGTCCTTTAAGGGAGCAGTCTGTGAATGCTAATAATGACCCATGATTTAGTTGTGACTTTGACCAAACCAATTGAAAGAAACTTTTCACCTTTTGATTTTCTCCATATTATTTAAATGTTGATTTTCCTTAAGGATGATATCTCCAATATTAAATTATCATACTTTTATGTGTTTGTTATAAGCACACTTCATTCATTATTGATAGACATATAGATGAGAAAGATTAGCCAAATGGAACTCATCAAGTAGCTCAAGTTGGGCTAAACATATATGATGATAATTATCTTATGAAATAAGTTTATGTAAAAAGTTATGAAGATATGCTATTTGAAATTTGAGAGACAACACAACCTCATCTCCAAACATGAGAGAAAAGGTGTAGCACCTATAGGTGTTCAGATGCTAGTGCAATATGCCCATAAGGAAAAATGGATGTGCAAGTGCCAATCCTAATGTAAGGTATTGACCATATTAGTAAGCATATTATTAAGGGTATTATTAGAGGCTTCTACATATCCATTTTATTTTGGGTGATAAGGTGATGAAAATATTAGTTTAATACAAAATAATTCATAAAGGCCTTAAACTTATTTGTTTTCTAAGGATTTTCCATTATTGGTGATGATCTTATGGGGCACACCAAAGAAAAAAATGATGTGATTGGTTATAAATTTGATAATATTTCTATCTTTAGTTGATACAAAAGTAATAACCTCCACCCACTTGGTGAAATATTTGATCGTAGTGATGATAGAGTGATGTCACTATGAAGAATGGGACTTAGATTCACCAATAAGGTTCAAACCCCATTAAAATTCCATAAATTACTAGAAACTTGAAGATTATAGCTGGGTTCATGATGAAAATTACCATGTTTTTGACACTTGACACACTTTTTCACATAATCACAATAGTCTTGGTTAAGGGTAGGCTAATAATAGCCTAGGTAGAGGATGCACTTAGCCACAACAAGTCCACTAAAGTGACCCCCAAAGATAACATAATTCTCCTTGATAGGATGAGAGGTTTGTAGACCATAGAGAAAACAAAACAAGAGGCCATCAAAACCACATTTATATAGGATGCCTCCCATAATGGTATAACAAGAGGTGCTTTGAATAAATGCTCAACAAGCATTCTTAGAGAGGCCAGATGGAACTACATTGAGGTTAAAGTAGTTAAAGTTTCATTGATATAAAAGGTCAGGTAGGATCTCCTATACATTAAATATGGTTGGAGTGTCTAACTTGATGTAGGAAGGTTCTTGAGGTGATGTAAAATGATTGATAGCTTAGAGTTTGATGGTGGTGATGGGATTTAAGAAGAAAGAGAAGCCATGGTGTTGGCAAACTTGTTGGTAGATCATGGGGTGGTTTGAATATGGTAGTGTTCAAATGATGTCAAGAGTTCCATGGCTAACTATCTGTATAGATGAAAAATATCATTCTTACATTAGTATATGTCATTGACTTGATAGACCACAAGTTAGGAATCACCAAAGATGTTGATTGTTCTAACCCCCAAGGTTAATGTGGCTTATAGACCTATTACTAAGTATTCATATTCAGCCACATTCTTTATACATTTGAGTTTAAAATATAAAATAAGTGGTTCACCAAAAAGGGGGATAAAGATGATACTAGATTCCCCACCATGCTAACATTTTTATTCATAGAAGAACATGGTGACCTAATAGGTGAAATCCACTTGAGATAAGGTTACAATAGACTCATTTAGAAATTTAAGGTGAGGGGGTTGGTTTTTTGTTAGAGGTACATTAGCCAATTAGTTAGTAATGACTTTCCCCTTAATTGAATTCTATTATAGGAACTCAAGGTCAAACTTAGTTAAAAGCATGAGCCACTTTGCCATATGCTGATTGTGGTATGGCTTGGAATGTATATACTTGAGTGGGTCAATATTAGTTATGACAAAAGTTTTATGGGTAAGAGGTAGTGGAAACGTGTGGTGGCCACAAATACTGATGCTAAGTAAAGTCTCTCAATGTGAGTATACCAAGTTTCATAGTCTACAAGGGTAAATATTATGTAATAGATAGCTTGCGCTTTGTTTTTCTCATCCTAATGGGCAATAATTTCCTATAAGGAATGGTTGGTGGAAGAGATATAAAGGTAGAAAGGTCGGTCATCCTTAGGGGGTGTGAAGATAGGTGGAGATAGAAAGTATTATTTGAGTGAATCAAAGGCATTTTGATAATTGATGTTCCACTTAAAAGAGATATCCTTTTTCAATAGGTGATAGAAGGGTTGACATCAATCTGAGAGCTGAGAAATGAAGTGGTGAATAGATTGGAGCTTCTCCTACAAATTGTGGAACTGCTTAAGATTGGTCAAAGGTAGCATCTTGAGAATGGATTTGATTTTGGTTGGATCAACCTCAATACCTTGAAAGGAGATGATAAAGACAAGGAGTTTGCATAAAAATACCCCAGAAATACTTTTCTTGGGATTGAGGTAGACATGGTAAAAAATAAGTCTTTAAAGATAATATTGAGAACAACTAAGTGGTCCTCTCAAGATTTGGATTTTTTGAGGAGGTCATCCACATAGTCCTTGATGATTGTATGGATAAAGTCATGGAATATGTAGGTAATATCACATTGGTAGGTTGTACCAACATTCTTAAGACTAAAGGGCATGACTCTATAATAGAGATTCCTCCATGGGGTGATAAAGTAAATCTTGTGTTGCTCTTTAAGGGAAATCAAAATTTTATTATAACATGAGAATCCATCCATGAGAGACAACATCTCTTAGCCTACTATAAGATCAATAAGTTGGTCAATGCTAGTTACAGGAAAGTCATCCTTTAGGTAAGTGAGGTTAAGGTTGTAAAATTACACATAGATATGTAGTCCCCCTATGGGTTTAGTGGCAAGAACAATGTTTAAAACCCATTGGGGGTAATCAATGGGTTGAATGAAGTTGATAGAGAGTAGGCATTGAAGCTCTAATTTGAAAAGAAGGGATATGTGAGGATATATTCATCAAATTTCTTATCTAACAAGCTTGGCATCATGATTGGTTATAATTTTATGGGTCAATACTAATCATTTTGGTATATGACCAGGTGAATGTAATGATGTAGTCTTGGAGGAAGGTAGATAAGTCTTGAAGTTCCTTAGTGGTGAGAGATTAGCCAATTTTGACAACTTGAGGGTTACCTAAAGTGCTTATGTCAATATCTATACTAGATTCATTTATCATGGTTGAGGTTTTAGGAGGTAATGATTTGTGGATAGAGGAATTAGGTGTACTAAGTTAGGTGAGAATAGAATCATTATCCTAGCACAAAATAGTGTTAATGGTAGGAGAGTCATCTTCCTTTAGATTAGGATGGGTCATAGGGATGGATACTAGATCCCCTTCCTTTTTAAAGGTTAGGGGGCCAAGGGTAATCATGTTGATGAAAAAGGTGGGATGATGTCCTCATCCTCACACATAGGTGTAGGGGGTAATAGTGAGGAAGGGATCTCTTCTACAATAGTGGTAGTGGTAGGTTGTTTGGATTTCTTCTTATTGGGTAAAATGAATCCAAGGTTGTGCTTCTCATGAGGATTTTAGGTCTCAATCAAGATCAGTGTGTGTGGGCCATGCTCATATCATCCTAATCCAAACCCTTCCTAGGCACACCTATGTTGGTATACTTGGGCAAAGTTTAGGTTGTCCAAGTAAGAAAATATAGAGGTGAATGGTTGTGGTAAAGAAGGGGTGATGGTAGGATTGAGTGGCTTGTTAATTCCCCCATATATAAAATGGGTTTGATAACTTAGATGCCTTAGGGGAGTAATATCTTCAATTTTGGGGTCATAACCTAGTTAGTGGTTGGGTTTCTTATACACTTGGGGAGTATGGAAAGCATCAAGAGTAAGGAGATGGTATTCTCTAAGGGTAAGACATTAGAAGGTAGATTCCAAGGGGTCAGCGGTGGGTATCTAGTCATAGGGATAGATGAATTGGTAGATGCCTCTATGAAAGGAGAAGCAATGGCTTCATTTTTTATCGTTAAGGGTTTGGCAACAAATGCTTGGGGTGCTTTTGTCAGAGGTAAAAGGATGTCATTAGGTTAGTAGGTCATATTTCATGCTACAGAAGGTCTTGGGTTAGCTTGTATGATAACCAATTGACCTTTATATTCCAACATGACACAATAGTGGAGGGTATAAGGTACACAACCAATAACATGGATCTAAGGTCTCCCTAGTAAAATATTGTCCTATAATTCACCATCAACCACATAAAATAGTTTAGGGAGAATGCATCATCTAAGATAAATAGTGAGGATAATGGTTCCCAAGGTAGTGGTCATGGTGTCATTAAATAATCTAAGGATAGCTAAATTTTGGGACATGACATTTTTTAGTAATTTGATTTGGTCATAGGAATGGGAAGAGATGATGTTGATGTTGGCTCCCCCATCAATCATAACCTATTTGATGTGGGTTTAGTTAATGTGGGAAGTAATAAAGAGAAGAGGATCTAGATCCTCAAGGTGGATAGAAGGTATATCAGATTCTTTGAAAGTAATAATGGTGCAGAGTTAGAGAGGACCTATGAATGCTTCTGTAGGTCGAGAGTATCTTGGTTTGACCTTAATAGCTTGTATAGCCTCTATCATGGCTTGAAAATGGTGGTGTCAGGTAGAAATGATCTCATAGAGGCTCATCTTAGTTCTTTTTTAGTGGAGTTAAAATGACCCTCTTAATCGATTCAGAGGGGTTAAACTTAGAGGTGCCTAAGAGGGTAAATTTGGGCTTAGTTAAAGATAAAGAGATTAGGATTTGGTGTGCTTTAGGATAAGAATGTGGGTATGTCCATGGGATAGACACTTTGGTCTTCCCTTTATCCTTTTGTTATGATTATGTGACCACATTAATGGTATGGATAGAGGGGAAAGGTGTGATAGGAGGTTGGGTATATTCTCCACCACTCTAAAGTGATAGTGGAGGATTAAGAATGCATTGAAAATGGATATTGGGTGTATTGTAAGAGGATTCAAGGGAAGTTCATCTAATAAAACATCATCCTCATCATAGAGATGATGCATAATAGTTTAGAGAGATTTGTAATTCTCTACATCATGCCCAGGTGTCTTGTGATAGGAACAAATTTTATCGTCACTATACCAAGTCAATTTCAAACTAAGAGGATTGAAGGGCATGATAAGTGGTAAAGTAACGTAAGAGGCTTGCAGTAACCTTTGGAAAATGGTTGTATATGATTTATCTATAGGTGGGAAATGTCTAGAGTTTGTGGTTTTGATTGGTAAGATGGGAATGTTGGTAATAATGGGTTTGTTGAGAGAGGGTTTAGGTAAGGTGGTTTGTTTGATAAAAGGTTTTGGTTTGGGTATGGTAGTGGTTGGGGTGTTTGAGTTTGATAGTTTAGATATTGGTAATCTAGGAAGGACCAGTGTATCAAATAGTAAGTGGTTTGGTGTAACCAATGGTGATCAATGAAATATGTTAAAAAGATCTTGATTTTTAGGCAAGGTTGATGGATGAGGCCCTAAGATAGAAGTCAAGGTAGAGGGAGGTAAAATACTAACCATGTGGATCTTCAATAGTTTTTCCCCCTTGGTTGGTTTGGGTTCAGGTTTGGGTATAGGATTGGATGAGGTTAATTCTACTTTTAAGGATGGGTAAACCAAGATTCATGTAGGGAAGTCACCAAGTGTTTTATAAGGTTTGTTTGGTTGTGTGGTTGTGATTCAAAACTTAGAAGTTCTATTTGATAAATATTTCAAGAACATAGAAATAACATAGTAACAATGAATTCTCTGAGAAGAGATGTAGTATTACTCAAGATCACAATATAATTATATGCTTATCTTTAGGAAGAGATGTTTATATTCACATTTCAGGTTACCTATTAATTTATACACATTTTGAAGGCATGGGAAGGATCTATAAGATCATAAATATTGAGGGAGATTAAGTGGTTCAACTTTAAAGATTTAAAATAATACAAAATTTGAGGAATTACTATTTTTATAAACTTACCATTTTTAGACTATACTACTAAGATCAAAATTTAGGGAACTTTCATTGGGTTTTATATGGTAAAAATTCATTGAGTAGATATCCATGCCATATCAAGATGTTATCTTCATTTTTATCTTTCCAACTATTCAAATGGAGAGTCAATTGGAGCTATGGTGCAAAAGTTATGGCTCCTAGAAGTTCTATCTAGAACTATCACCCAAATTGTCACCTGAATTGATGCCCAAATCATTCCTCCCTCCTTTAAAATCAATGGTCCCAATTACATCAATGTTATTCATCATGTGTGGTAGTTGTGTCTTGATTTTATTCTCTATGAGACACTCACCTTGGTGGTTAAGTTGGCCCCTTTTGACCACTCAATAAAGTGGAATAGAGTGTCCTCTTATTGTCTTCATCTAGGTATCCACAATTTGATCCTCTTCCACTGGAGAAAAATTCTATGGATCAAGCTCATTAATGTCTATTTTTTATACTACAACTAAAGTGTCTAATAGAGGTGGATGATATGGTTTGAGAATATCCACATTGAATATTGGATGTAGACCAAGGTAGGCTAGTAGTTTCAACTCAAAATAATTTTCTCCAACTTTTATGGTGATGGTGTAGGGACCATATTGCAGAGGCCAAATTTTTATATGTGGGCCTAAAAGTCATTCCTTTTAAATATATAAACAAACCTTGTCACCCATAACAAAATGGTGTAAAATCCTAAGTTTGTCATGGCATTGCTTATACTTCTGATTTATCTTCTCCAGGATGTCATGAACATGCTGTTGGATGTGTTACATTTGTTCAATAAAATTTGTTGCTTTTTCTACCTCAGATATTACATGAGGTGTGTATTCCATGGTGGAAAATGGAGCAACTATATCAATTGGTGCCATGGGTTAGAACCCAAAACATACTTGGAATGGACTATGCTTGGTCGAGCTATGTAATGCTTGATTCTATACATGTTGTATGAAGAGAAGTACCTAATCCCATGTACGTGGATGTTTGGAGTCATACATCTACATCATGTAAAAAATCAAGTGATTTACAACCTCTATTTTACCATTAGTCTATGGATGGAATGCTATGGACTTCATCAGCTTAGTATCCATCATCTTCCATACAGCGGACCAAAAGATGCTCAGGAACCTGCTATCTCAATCTAAGACAATGAACTTGGGGAGACCAAAACGGATCCATACATGACTAAAATATAGTTGATTAGTTTTATTAGTAGATATATTTTTATTACAAGTAATCATGATAGACATTTTTGAAAAATGATCAACTACCACAAAAATACAGTCCTTACCATGTTTTAAAGTAGACAAACCTGAGAGAAAATCCATTGAGATGGATTCCCAAGGCCTGGTTGGTTCTATGAATGGAAAGTACAATACTTCCACATCCTTTCACATATGGGGCTAATAGAATTGTTTTTGAAGAACTTTCAATGTCTTTTCTATACAAAAGTGTCCAGCTATCCTACTGAAGTGTGCTTCCCATATCATCTTTTGTTGATCTACAGTTGGAACACAAATGTGCCCTATATGAAAAAGGACATTATATTGCAAATATAAATTAGAAACATGTTTATATTTTTGATTAACTTGATATGTATCAAAAAATGTAGGATCTACTTCATACAATGCACCCCAAGTGGGTGTCTCATGTCCACATAGGTCAAGAGCTATTGTGAGTGCAGTAATTGGTGGGCAGCTCAAACAATCTATAGTTGTATTTGAGCTCTTATTTTTGTGTTTGATTATCAAGTGGAATTGTTGAAGATATGTGGCCCACTTTTGGTGCCTCTCATTTCATAGTTTTCTCTATGTTTGGATGAATTCCAATGGTCTGTGGTCAATGTGGATGACCATCTCTTTTCCCAAGATGTAGTGTTTCCATTATTTATAGGCTTACATAATGGCATAGAGATCCTTATCATATGTTGGATATTTCCTAACCATATTAATTAAATTCTCATTGTGATATGCAATAAGATGGCCATGTTGCATGATGATAGCTCCTATGGCATACTTAGATGATTCTATCATCAACTCAAAAGGTTGATGCATATCTGGCAAAGAAAGAATAGGGGTTGAGAAAAGTCTATTCTTCAAATTATCAAATTCCCTTTATTGTATTTCACCCCACTAAAATGTAGCTTTGGCTCCTCCTTTACTCACTTGGGTTAGTGACCAAGCAACATGTGAAAATCCAAGAAAAAACTTGAGGTATAAATTTGCAAGACCCAAAAAGCTACGAAGCTCTGTGAGGGTCCTTAATGTGGGCCATTCTTGAATAAACCAAATTTTTTTGGATCAACATGGACCCCTTCCTCATTCACAACATACCTGAGATACTGAATTATTGTAATCCTAAATGTGCATTTGTCAATATTTTCATACAACTTGTACTCTCGAAGAGTTTGAAGTACCTTACAAACATGTTTCAAATGTTCTTCCCATGATCTGCTATAGATGAGTATGTCATCCAAGTACACAACCATGAATGAGGTGGTGAAGGGTCATAAGATGTCGTCCATCATCCTCATGAAGGTTTTAGGTACATTAGTTAAGCCAAAAGGAATAACCAACCATTCAAAGATCCCCTCCTTAGATTTGAATAAAGTCTTCCAAACATCAGTGGGATTGATGGGAATTTGGTGATAACTAGATTTGAGATTAATTTTGGTGAAGAACTTCGCACCACAGAGCTGGTCTAGTAGGTCATAAATCCTATGGAGAGGGTAGCAATTATTCATAGAGATTTTATTCGAGGCTCGATAGTCAATGTAAAGCCTCCATGTTCCATCTTTCTTTGGTGCCAAGATAATTGGGCTACCATAAGGTGAAGAGCTTGGCCTGATGTGACCCTTTTGGATCAATTCTTGAATCTATCTTTTTATCTCATCATTCTCCAAAATTGATTTGTTATACACATGACTGTTAGGCAAAGGTGATCCTAGGATCAAATTGATAGAATGTTTTACCTGACAATGTAGTGGAACTCATGTGGGTGACTTGAATAAGTCATCATATTCTCTTGTGATTCATTCTATCTATTTTTTTTGTTGTGTTGATTATGTAGTTAGGAGTACAACATCAGCCTTCTTAGATTTCTATGGTTAGACCACCATGAGAACAAATATCTTTGTCTTCTCCACCAATATCTTGCATTGCTTAGCACTAATCAAGGAGACAGATGTGGGAGGTGGTACCTATAGTACCCTCTAGTGTCATGTTCCAAGAGTGAGGGTGATTCTTTAAGCTCATGATTCATAGATGCCATGTCACTCAAACATGAACAACTAACAATGTAGTACATCACAAACATCTAGATTGACCACATCACACAAGACTTCATCTTGGAATGGTTTTATTGCATATGAAAGAAGAAATTGATGGGTGACACGAAGGTCTCTCCTTAGGCTCAACCATCCAATACTATAGGGCTTTAGATGTGGCTTCATGGATAGATTTAAACTTTTTAAAACTTTAGCAGAGATTAAATTCTTTTGACTCCCACTATCAAGAATGAAGTGTAGAGGCTTACCTTTTACCCATAATTTAGAGTGAAACAATCTTTCCTTGTCATCTAATCTTTCCTCACAGGTCTATGATGAAGTGATGATGGTGTTAGGCTCATCATCTACAATTTATTCTTTGTCCTCTTTGACTGTAGGTTGTATATGAGGTAGAGTAGTAGATGTCAAGTATTGTGACTCAGTATGTAGTGACTTGATGGCTCAACAATCTTCTTTGGAGTGAGTTCAAATTTTATGGTAATCACACCATTTTCTAGCTTTCCCCTTCTGGGGTTTTTTTAATCTTGAAACTCCTTTTGCTTCTAGTTTTGGCCTCATGTTTGACCTTCCTTGTCACTTTTCCATTTTGAAGGTTGACCCTTCATATTCTTTCTACCATGCTTCTGCTCAATATTCACTATGAATTTGTATGCCTCACTGATGGTTTCCAAATTGAATAATTCCATTTCCCCTTGTATGTACCATTATAGTCTACCATGATATTTAAGAGTCTTATGTTTCTCACTTTTTTGGATGCTCAATCTTGTAGACAAATAATGAAAGATGTCTATGTAATATTGAACAAATTGGTCCTTACCTTGGTGAAGTTTTTGCCACTATATGTATAGATCATCATATGCTCCGATGGGATAGTATTCTTCTTTCACCACTTCCTAAAAATCATCCCAGGTAGCTTCCACCTCAAGGCCAATGTCATCTATACTAAACCTCTTTTAGTACACTTCCCAACATTTTTTCATTGGAAATGATTCTTTCAAAAGAGAAAAAGTGATATTTTCTCCATTGGTGAACTTGTTTATAGAGAAGTAGGAAGACAATTGATCCAACCAATTTTATACTACATAAACATTGATTTTGCCTTCAAATGTAGGAATATCAAAATTTACCTGAACCTTGAAGAGTGTTGGGGCACTGAAAGGATGTTCCTTGGATGAGGAGCCAAAAAGTGTAGCTGTGGAGCCAAAATTTCCCATCAAGAGTGTTCAAAGAATTTGGGCAAATTATTATAGCATTTGTGCTTGTTCCTATTAAAGGGCTTCATTCACCATTTCCTTGAAAGGATCAAATGTCTATGTCATTTTCCATTTGAAGTCATTTGGAATGAATAGGTGGAAAGTTTGAAAGCTCTATTGTTTCCCACCCAAGCTTTTTGTAGCCTAACCTCATCTCTAGGATCATACAATCTCAAGACAAACTGCTCTGATACCACTAATCCAAAACTTAGAAGTTTTGGTTGATAAATATTTTAAGAACATAGAAATAACACAATAACAATGAATTCTCTGAGAAGAGATGTAGTATTACTCAAGATCGTAATACAACTATATGCTTATCTCTAGGAATAGATGTCTATCTTCACATTTTGGATTACCTCTTCATTTATACACATTTTGAAGTCATGGGGAGGATCTAAAAGGTCACCAATCTTAAGGGAGATTAAATGGTTCAACTTCCAAGATTTAAAATAATACAAAATTTGAGGAATTACTATTTTTATAAACTTACTATTTTTAGATTACACTACTAAAATTGAAAATTTGGGCACTTCTATTGGCTTTTCAAGGGTCAAACTTCATTCTTAGCTTTCCAAAAGTTCAAATTTTGAGTCAATTGGAGCTACGGTGCAAAAGTTATGGCCCCTAGAACTTCTATCATCAATTAGGGTAGAATTGTTACCTGAATTGTGGCCTGAATTATTACCCAAATCAAATTATTAGATAGGTGGTTATTTTGGTTAATGGAGAAGGTGAGGGGTTGGTATAAGTTTTTATTGGTTTAAGAGGTGGTGTAAAAATGATATATTGGTTGGTTAAATGCATTATAAAAGGTTCAATTTTGTTTATATAAGGAATCCCTAACTATTTCTATGAAGTGGTTTGATCCATGTCTATTTTTGTGACCATACCTAACTTTTGAAAGAGCTTGGAAAAAGGTTTATAAATTGGTCTAGCCTCTTAGGTAATGGGTGTCATGGATACACCTATAGGTTGAGGAGGAGGGTGGGTAGCCTCATTTTTTTCCTCAAGTAAGGGATGTAAGATCAGGCTGGGTGGCTACTCTATGAGGGGTGTTTGTGAAAAAGATATTCCCCTAAGCACAATGTCCATGGTTGTGGTTTGTTCTATAGCTAGGGGAGATGGTGGATTAGAAATGGTTTTTTGTTTAGATATGCTACTCAAAGGGGTATTTTATGATTCTAAATCCTTTATGTGTTTAGTCAAGAAAATAAGAACCTCCTTAGTTTGGGCTTCCAAAAAAAGGGAACGTGACTCCACCACCTTGGCAAGTGAAGTGGGGGAGAAATAGGTAGGTTGGATGCTAAGCTCCACATTAATGAGCATATTAAACTCCATATTAACCATGTGGACATTATGAGAACATTTAACTTATTTCCTTGGTTTTGTTAGTGGAATGGTTGGTAAAAGGCTTCCTTAATATGTTGAGAGTTTGATTTTTAGGGGCATTGGGAGTATCCAACATGAGTTCCCATTTGTCAATAAGGCTCTGATCAACATTATTGAAAGTATTACATCAATTGATGTCATGTCCAATTACCTAATGGAAATAACAAAGGTCATTCTCATTGTACCAAGTAGGTTTGATGAGAAGAATCAAACTACTAAGGAGATTTGATAGGGGCAAGCTATATGAGGTTAGCTTTTAGTATTTTCTCTAAAACTGAGGCATAAGATTCTCCAAGTGGAGTGAATTTTTTTTTGTTACTTTGGTTTGGGTTATTGGTATAACTTTGTTGATTAAAATTGGGTGGAGGGGTTGTTTTAAGGATAGTTGCATTCAGAGTTCCCTTGTTCTTGGTTTTGATGTTGGCTTGGTTGCTTGGTTTGGAGGAAGAGGTTTCATTGGTATTGAAGGCAGATTTTTTGTTTTGTACCTTCAATTTTCCCTCATCTACGGCCTATTTTTATAGCTTATGTGCCATGGTGAAAGCTTCATCAAAAGTTTTGAAGCTTTAGACATACAATCTCAAAGATATATGTTTTATACTAGATCAATCAAAAATCTCTATAAGTTTAGGTTAAGGCAAAGAAAATGAAATCTAATTAATCAAGCTTCTATAATGAGTAAAAAAATCAGAAATTTACTCTTCATTTAATTTCCTAATAGAATATTTTTCAAGGATAGAGACCTTCTTGGAAATGTTAATGAAAAAATGATCTAAGAAGACCTAATCTAGTTGGGTGAAAGATAAGATTGAATGTCTGGTAATGGCACTATACCAATCAAGTGCTAGGATGGATAAAGATATGTAAAAAGTTTAGAGGAGAAGGGAACCATCATAATAAATCATGTAGCATGCATGCTTCAAATACCTAAGGTGTTATTGGGGGTATTCTTTACTCTAAGGAAGCTTCCATTGAAGAGGGTAAGGTTTGATAGGAATAGAGGGATGAATAGGTTTCTTAAAAATTTACTCATAGGATAGGATGTTATGAGACCCTAAAATAGATAGCTTGAGGTTTGTCATCTTGTCCATGAGAATATTCATTAGGTCAATTTAAGGTGGTGGACCAAAAGGCTTGTAAGGTGGATATTATTGTTAAGATTGGGTAACATGTTGGTAATTGTTTGATAGTTGAGAGGCTATCACATTTTGGAATGTGGATGTTAAAGGTTGGGTAGGTGTTATGTAAGGATATGTGGATGATTATGGTAGAGTAGTGGGTATGTACCCTTGTGGGTTAGGGATGTATCCTAGATTTAGGTGCGATGGGTACCGAGGGATTCCCATGGATTGGGCATGAATAGTAGTTAGGTTGGTAACAAAAGGAGAGGTAGTGAGCTTCATGTTAGTAGGTGGTGAAGTATAAGGGATAACTAATCCCAAGCTTGGTAAAGGGGTATTAGCTAATGGTTTGGGGTTGATAGAGGGAAGGTTGGAAGTGATATTGGTAGGTGCTCCAGTAATAAGTGGAGCATGATTAGTTGATGGTAGGTTTGTTCCTAAGATGAAGGAGTCATTGGTAGGGGTGGAATATTTAAGGGTAGTGGTTGGTTGGATAGTTAGTTTTTAGTTATGACATCAAAGGGGTTATTAGATGAAGATTCCTAGGTAGTCAAAAGTTGGGTGGTGACTATGGAAATAGGGATACCCCTCATAAGGAAGGATGGCATGCCATAAGAAGGATCCTGAGGTAGAGTTGGAATTGGGTAATGGTAAGGGGAGGTGTTAAGGTAGTGTTGGAGGGTAACTTGATTTTTGTCTAAAAAAGTGGTAAATTCCATGTATGATAAGAAAAATACCTAATTTAACGTAGGGATTCCCAATAGATTAGCTGAGTCTTGTACTTTAAATATGTACTCCATAGATGAAGAGGTAGATGAGGTTGATTTGGGTGATGGGTTCTGCTCTATTAGGTCTCTTCGCTACTAGTGAGTGAGAACCATACAAGAAATGGGGAGATAAATCAAGAATAAGATAATAAAATGATCAAGGTAATGAAGACACACACTAAAAATTATGTTAAGCCTAGAGGTTAGTTTTAATCTCACTTTTGTCTTATGCCTTAGTTTATGAGAATGTGTGGTAGAAGTTGGCTTGTAGATCAAGTACTATAGAAGTAGTCTATGGTTGGTTTTGGGGGTTTTAGGTGCTCAAAATGGTATTTATTGGAATCAATACATGGCTTGGTATTAGGGCTTAAACCTCACTTCACACACTTTAATGATAAGGGTTTCAAGTGTTTAGCCAATATATATTGATATTAAGAGTTTATACTCAACCATAGAGCTAAGTTAGTTCTCCCCTTTGTAATGACCTCTAAGTAGGATTGTTAGGAAAGGGTAAGGTAGATACTAGGTGATGAAATCCTAGTTAGGCCTTATCTCAAATTATTTTGATGTTTGATTGATAAAAGTGGTTTGGCTAGTGTGTGAAACAAAAGTGGTGCTATGATAAGATTATTGTGATTTAATTAAAAGTGAATTAATGTTAAAATAAAGTAATGGATGTAGTTGATTTTAATCCAAAAATTAATTTTTGTTTCAATTATGAGTATAGATAGAGATAAAAGTATACAAATGCAAATAAAAATGTGAATAAAGACTCTAGGTCCCACTAGGCATACTAGAATGTTTCATATAAATTTTCACTTAAGTTCTAAGGAAGAGATAAAACAAACTTTTTATGGGTGTGGTTGAAAAACTTGCCTACTTTTCCACACTTGAATCAAAATATTGTGAAGAGCTCCTCTTTGGCTTGGGAGGAAGTCCTATAGATAATAAAGCACTAAAGCAAACTTATTTGTTAGATAGATAGTTGGGTAGCCTGCCTAGCGATAAATAGATCCTAAAAGTGAAGGATTCCTTAGGGGTATCAATATAAACATTTTAAACAATTAATTCACAAAAATAGAAAGAAGGTACTTGAATCAATAATCAAAAGGTAATGAAATTGAACACAAGAATGCTTCCTTCATAAAATAGACTAGAAATGATCAAATTAGTGATAAAATAATCAATACTTATACTAAGGGGTTGGGGTATGCTTTAAATTTTTTTAAAGAGGTCTACGAGTGATCAAAAATATAAAACATTGAGTTTGGTTGAGGGTAAGTGGGAAAAAATAACTTGCTAGTTTTCACTACCATAACGACCGTCAGCAGTTAAGTTGACCATCAATGCTTATGGTGATTGTCAGTGATCAAGATGACCATCAGTGGTTTTGTAGACCATCGATGGTTGAGTCAACCATTGATGGTTATTGTGTGAATATATAGGTTTTTAATTGTTAAATCATGGGATCCAAAAGATGGATTCTATGAGATAGGCAAGGGTTAGATTGATTAAAAAATAAAAATAAAGTACATGAATATTGATAAATAAGTATTTGTCCTAGTAGAAGTTGATTGGATGAGTGGTTGAAGTAGTTACATTATTAGTGTAATCTAACTTGATTCTAGTAGAGTAATAGTACTCAAGCACTTGGTTGAGAGGAAATGAAAAGTTGGATCACAATGAGAATGTGGTTGATGCTTGATAAATTTAATGATGTTGATCGACCTATAAAGAAAACACTTCAATCCCTAATTTCTTGATAATTTTTATAGATGAATTTTAACTCTTAGGACTTTCTCTCTTATATACACAAGCAAGAAGTGGAAGTGAAGGTGTAACTAGGCCATCTAAATATAAATTATCCATGCAAAGGCTCACAACAATATTTATAAAAGCAATGTGGGTGGTTTTCAAGTGCTTTGTTAAGGAGGTGGACCCTAACTATCAATGGTCATGGTTCCACATGGTGACCATCAATGGTCAGGTTCTAAAGGAAAGAGATCCTGAAGGCTAGGTTTAGTTAGCTTGTGAATATAATTATGGGTGGGATTGGTTAGGCTAATTTGGTGTAAATTGGTCCTAAGAGGGTCCTAGGTAGGTCTGGGGGTTATCAACATTCATAAGTTTGGGTGTGCATATTTTTGGTGTCTATAGTGGGATATTATCCTAAAGATAACTTTTCAAGGTGAATATTGGTCTTGACAACATCACAGATGCATATGGTGTGTTAATCAGCATTTATAACTCCTTTCAAGGTGAAATATGATTATAGATCATTTTTTGTCACATTCTAGTAATCATACTTCATGGTCCTTATTAGGTCATCTTCTAGTAGAGTTTTCAATCCCATAAATCCAACTCTTTAACCTAAAATTTCCCTTAAAGTTGAACATCCTTAGCTTATTCTACCTTTTGAAGAGAAAGAGGATGTTGCTAGCTAAGAAGACCAAAATATTGAGTGAGAATTTGAAGAGAACATGGCTAGGTAACATGTTTTCCTATCCTTTAACATTTAAAATCTAATCCATCTTCGTGGATATGATTAAATTCCCCTTAATGCTACAAAGAGTGTTTATACATCCAATGATGAAGGCCATGTCACTCCTAGTGAGCACATTAGGGATATATCAAACTTTTATAGTTTTCACAATATTACTAAGGTTAATATTGCTAGTAGACTCCTTGACATGTCCATTAGAGGTAAATCCCTTGATTGGTATAGGATTTTTCCTAGTAGTTATATCATAACTTGGGATGATTTTGAAGAGGTGATAACATCAAGATTTGAAGAAAAGAGTGACCACACTTCACTCATTCACCAACTCAATGTAATTCAAAGAGACCCCAAGGAAATAGTGCATTATTTTAATCAGAGATTCCAAAAGACTTGGCATAAATTACCTCTTCCCATGAGATGACTTACTATTTTTGTGTTTCCTACATATTTTAGGGCTATTGATACTAACATGGCCATCATGTTATATTGCATGGGTGATTTCACTTTAGCTAAAGCATATTACCTTAACATTAGAGATAATAATGGCCTCATACAAGCTGGAAAATTGCCTTGAAAATTCTCCGTGACTCTATTTATAAACACTTATACTAATGATCCAACTATTTCCCAAGTTCTTAATTCCAACACCAAATCAAAGATTGTTCTTAAGAAGGTAGAAGTGACAATTGATTGGGAAGCAAGTTCTAAGTTCTTTGAGGCTTAGACTAGACAAGTAAATATGAAAAAAGGTGTGAATTAAAATCCCTATCCCTATCATTATAAATATGATCAAAAATATGGGCAAGGTAGAGGTCAAGGGAATCCTAATTTTAACAGGCCTACCAATGCATACAATCCTACTTCAACCTCCAACACAAGAGAAATATTACTAGTGTATAGAAAGATGATCCAAGGAGAATAGTAGAAACAAGTTCAATTCATAGATTACAATGAAGGTGGAAATCATGCTCTAGTTTTTCAAGTAGGATTCACTCCCCAACTATCAACAGTTGATGAATTCCTCATGCAAATAAATGAAAGTTGGTAACCTCAAGGAGTAAGTTTCACCAATTTCCTAGTTGAAGACACTTATGTGCTTAATCAAGGAAATTATGTTACAAATAATACTAGAGAAAAGAGAAAGGATTTAGGATATGCTAATGGTTTTATTAAAAGTGCAAACAACCCTCCAACAAGGCAACAAACAATGAATACAAGCATGGTTGTCCCTATAAATCATGCATCTCCTTTAAATTAAAATGTTGGAAAGTCTACTGAAGGTGATTCAATACCTCAAGTTACAAACACTTCCTTTCATCTAAGCACTCAATAAAAAATAATTATTTATTCTCTAAACATTTTTTAATCATTAAAGAATGCTAAGGCATCCATTTCTATTTGGGATGTCCTTCATATGACTAGCCAAAAGGAGTTCTCGTAAAAACAACTGTCCACTATCCATATTAGTCATCCATCATCAAGCAATGTTCATAATAATGTTGATATTTTTAGTTCTCCTAATAACATTTTGGAACCCTCTACTAAATATGAGAAGCCTCCACTCTTCTAACTCAATCTCATTATGGGGGATAAACTTGTTCATAACTACATAGTTGATAGTAAAGCTAGTACATCAGTGACACCCAAGGTTGTAGATGACAAATTAGGTCCAAAGTATGAACCACATAGTAAATGAGTACGTAAATTAAATGGTACACTTTCCAATTTAGTAGGATTGATCAAAGGTTTTAAAATTTTCTTCCATGATTGCCCAAACTTTCCTATCCTCCAAGATATTATGGTTATTAACTTTCTTACCCACTTTGCTATCTACCTATTAAGGGATTTCATAGCTAAGATAGGAGGTTACCTCTTAGATAATTGGTCCTTCTTTGACTTTAGGACAAGATATGGAGTAAAAGTAACCATTATAACTCAACCACTATTGAAATTCCATATTAAACCCTATATTGAAGAAAATTCCAATTTGAATTATGTCATCAATGATAGAGGAGTCTATTTTAAAATATGAATCATCTTCCAAGCTTGAAGGCATATCTAATATTTTCCTATATGAGTATGGTACTAACACATATTAATATGATCCTTATGCCCTCATGAAGGAAATTGATTTGGTAGTATATTGCTTACATGAGGAAGAAATGTCAACACCTTGACTCACCAAGGAGGAAGGTGAGAATGATGTAATGTGGAAGCTATGTTTTGATGGCTCAATAAATAATATTGGTGTAGGAGTTGGTGTTATGTTAGTTTCCCCATCCAAATAATATTAATATTTTTCATATAGGTTTTAATTTAATTACACTTGCAATGTGGCTGAGTATGAAGGTGTGATTCATGGCCTTCAATGGGCAAGGAAAAAAGGAATCAAGGATCTACATGTATATGGAGATAGTGAACTAATTGTTCATAAAGTTAGTAATATGGTTAATGAAAATAACCCTTTGATTAAGTCTTATAATCATAGGGTATGGTATTTACTTGAAGGCTTCAATGCATTCAATATACAATTAGTCCCAAGGGAGAAAAATAATCATGTTGATAGACTAGCTGGTATAGAAGCACAATTTTATACACCTACTACCAAAAAATAATAAGGAAATCAATCCCACATCAAGGTCATTTTTATACCTTCCATACCTGATAATTAGGTTTCTTGGGAAGTGTTTGATAGTGATAAACACATTGTACATTTCTTTCAAAATGAATTTGAGACCTTAGAAAGTGTATTTAATTAAGATTATCAAATAAGGAAGGAAAAGGTGAGTATGTCTACAAATAATTATAATTATGAAAAGGTCTTGATCTTCAAAGATAAACTCCTCAAAATAGGCAAGATATGTTCTACATCAGAAAAAAAAAATTATTCATTGATATATGTAGAGAGTTCCATGACATCTTTGCTTAAGAATAAAAATAACTAAGAGGGTTTGTTCTTATCCTAGCATACAATTCCATTGAATTATAACCTAAAGCTAAGCCAATTGGGCAAAAACAAAGGCTCATCAAACCCAGGCTTCAACAACTTAGTAGATAGATCTTACAAAACTCCTTGAATATGAGATAATATTTCTTATAAATCATTCAACGTGGGTAGTTAACCCTGTACCTATTAAAAATAATAATGGGGAGATAAGACTATGTGTATTTTATAGATCTTAATAGGGTGTCTCTCAAAGATCACTATCTTTTACCTTTAATGGAGAAAATTTTGCAAGTTGTTTTAGGTTCTCAACATTTATCTCTCCTAGATGGATACTTTAGTTATAATCAAATTTTAATGAATGAAGATGATCAATTTGAGACAAAATTTAATACAAAATGGGGGACTTTTTATTATAGGAATATTCCCTTTAGTTTCTCAAATGATGGTGTCACCTTCCAAAGGGAAATGGACATTATTTTTAAAGTTTTAATCAATGAGATGATGTTAATATATCTAGATGACATAATAATTTTCTCTAAAGATGCAAATGAGTATATGAAACACATAAGGTAAGTCTTTGAAAGGTGTAGGCAGTATGGAGTATCTCTCAACTCCAAAAAATGCATATTTGTTGTCAATGAAGGTAAGCTCTTATGACATATTATTTCCAGAGATGATCTTACTATTGATCCTAAAAGTATAGAGGATATTCTAGGCCTATCATTCCCCCTGCATAAGAAAAAACTCCAAAACCTAAGCAAGATAAACTTTGTGAGAAGTTTCATACTTGGTTTTGCATATTTGGTGAAACCTATAACATCCATGCTCAAGAAGAACCAAGTTTTCTCTTAGACTAAGGAGGGTAAGAGTATATTTGAATCCACAAATCAAGAAATTGCACAAGATCCCACTCTTTTAAACCCTAATTTTGATTAATATTTCATGTTGTATTAATTTTCTAGCCTTGATACTATCTCAACTATGCTAATGCAAAAGAATGATGAAGGTGTGGAAAAACCAATTGCATTTTTTAGTCAAGGTTTGGAAGTTTATGAGGTTAAGTATACATTTGTGGAGAAATAATTCCTTTATATTATAAGAGGACTAAATAATTGTAGGAATATAGTTTCAAACAATAGGATTCATATCATAGTCTCTCGTCTTAACACCAAGGATTTCCTTTTGAGAAAGGATTTTAGTCAAAAGAGGGAATGGTGGATTACAAAGGTAATGGAATATGATGTTGACATCCAAGTGGAAAATATGATAAGAGTTCAAGGTATTCGTGAACATCTATCTTAAAACCTATATGAGCTAAAAGAAGAAGATTTAGTCAATCATTATTTCTCTCAACTAGTTGATTCCATGCCTTTAAAAAGTTAGAAATAAGATGTCATCATATTTATTCAAAGTGGTGAATACCATAATGGTTTGAGAAGACCCAAAAGGAGGTATTTTATATTGAAATATATCCCTTATTGTCTTATAAATGGTGTGATTTTTAAAAGAGATACTAATGGTATATTATTTATATGCATTGATAATGATCAGTTTGGGGCGTTACTTGAAATGTTTAATGATGGAACAATAGGAGGTCATTTCTCCCAAAGAACCATAGTTTTAAAGATCATGAGGGTAGGATATTATTGATATAGCCTCTTCAAATATTTTTATTATTGGGTGAGAAAGAGTGTACAATGTGCTTTCTTTGTAGGAAAATAAAAGCTTGCAGCTCTCCCTTTGAGGCCTATTCAACTAGATCTGCCCTTCATTTAATAGGATCTTGATTTCATTGGCATGATTAATCCCCCATCAAGTGTTGGTAATAAATGGATACTCATAGTAACTGATTGATTCACAAGGTGTGTTGAGGTAGTGGAATTTAAGGAAGCCAATGCAAATTCTATCTCTGTATTCTATGAGAATATTATAACAAGGTTTCTAACTCCTTCCACCATCATATAAGGTAATGCACTTGATTTCATGGGTATTAAAATAGTTGATTGGGAAAATAAAAATGGCATATAATCGATTACATCATCCAACTATTACCATCAATGTAATGGCTTGGTTGAATCTACTAACAATAACATAATCAATATCATCAAGAAAAACTTTGAGGACAATCAAAGATCTTGGCATAATAAATTAAACATATTCTTATGAGATGATAGAATAACCCCAAAAAGGTCAATATAGAACACTCTTTTTATTATTATCTATGGGAGATAATATAGGTTATTTTTATCCCAATATTTTCCTACCTTAGAGATGGCACATCAATTACATTTGATTAAAAACACTCCAATAGAGGTAAGCTTGACAAAGTTGATGGGTCTACAAGAGACTAGAGACAATAATCACAAAGCTACATAACATCACAAAATGATAATGAAGAGGTATTTTGATAAGAAGGAAACTCCAATATTATTCCAATAAGGTGAGATAGTATTAAAGTGGGATGAAAATAGAGCAAATCCAAAAAGACAAACCAAATTTGACACCTTATGGAGTGGGTCATGTGTCATCATCAAATGTAAACAAAGAAACTCTTTTAAATTATAATAATGGGTGAAAAAGAGTTTCCTATACCTATAAATGGGATACATTTAAAACCTTTTTATTGATGAGATGAAGGATATTTTGTTAAATACTAGAGTAGGTGTGTGTTTTTGTTTTTGTTGTGTGAATGTCCCCTAAGTGTTCTTAATAACACATGTGTGTTTGCTTAGGTATGTGGTTTTATATCTTTTTTTGTCTCTTATATTTTTGTTTAGTGTGATTTATAAGAAAATTTAGTGTCTAATTTGTGCATAGGTGATGCCATATCCCAATGGATGGAAGTAGGCTACTGGTCTTGGCATAAATAGCTTGTCACCCCTAAGAAATCACTAAGAATGTTAAATATTTTGACCAAAAGTCAAAATAAGTCAACTCCATATAGTATAAAACTTGTATATTGGTCTATTATGGTATTATAAGGTGTATTATGGTCCTATAAATGTCATTTTGTGTATCTTTAATCTTGGTCATAGTCAATTTTAGTCCTTAGATAGTCTATGTCATGTTAAGGGTCATATTTAAGTCATTTATGAAGGATTGCATGGTTTTACATGTAATATAAGGTGTATAAGTGTTTCTAAATTTATTATATGTTATTTTATTGTCATACATGTTAGTCCGAAATGAAAACTTGCATGTTTCTACATCAGAACAAGAAAATAGTTGAAAAAGGAAGAGATTTGGGCAGTTATATGGCTTATACAAGTGTTTTGGCACATGTCAAACTTTATTTAATGACTCTTCATCTTACTTGAGTTAAATTATAAACTTTTTATGATTTTTAGGTCACAAAATTGGCAAAAACCCATGTCATTCTTCCATCACTCTTTTTTGCATACTAGAATGGTCAACCAATTTTTTGATGGTATGGCCAGTAGGAGGGGAATCAATTTGAATGCCTATAATGGATGTGAGTAAACTTAGCATAATTCAAATATATATAATATTTATAATATTATTTTCTCATACTCTATAAACCAAAGCTAATAAGTTTACTACCTTTTTCTACATGCTTATCCTCATCACCTTTAGGATTCCTCTCAATTTGCATAGTTATATACAAACCAATCAATTGACATGGTATTGGAGAGTGTTAAAATTATTATAATGTTATTATTAATCAATTTTTCACATGTATATTTAAATATAAAATCATAATTACCTCACCTTGCTAGTTGAGAGCTCCATTGCAAGGTTGCAGACATGTTTCACCAAATTGCATAACGTTCTTATTCTTGTAGTTGTTTCAAATGAAGGTGAAATATTTTATTTAATGATTATAATGTAATGATAATCAATCATAATTTCAAGGATAAATATAAAGAGTGTTTCATTTGAAGTAACATATTCATAAATGCAATATAGTCAGCTTGCTTCACGGTTACCACCTATAGTCATGTGAAAGGAAGATTTGACTAGCCTTTTCAAGAGGTGAATAGGTTCTCAAAGTGTTGAAATGGATTTTATGGAGAGAAAAAAAATTAAAATTACAAAAGTTTATAAGTTGACTTGGATAAGAAATCCAACATATACTACCTTGTGTTTTACATATGCACCTAGAGGTGGTCTCAACAGAAAAGTGAGGAGTTAAAGGTAGGTGTTTGAAACTAGTTTAAGGTCTCTTTAAGGTATAATAACATGGAGGAATGTCATAGTAATAATGGGAAAATACTAAAGTGACAAATAGACCATTTATAACCCACCACAAGTTGATAAATTTACATTTGAGATAAATTACCTTAATTCATTTGAAAGAGGGTCTTGTCCATACTTGGTGCCATCATATAGTAGGGTTATATGAGGTGTAGAAAGGTTTGAGTGATTATATCACGTATCTCACATGTATGGGAAGTTAATTTCAAAATAACATGAATTTTTTCATAAGAGGGTGATATAATAAGGTTTAAAACTCAAGAAATTATTCACTATAGTCATTCAATATTTTCTACAGTGTTTTGAGCTTCAAATGACCTCATAATCCAATAGTGGCATGATGGAGGTATAACCTGCAAGTAAATGACCCCAATTGGGTAGAGACAATAGCATCGTATTTATAGTAGATAAAAAGGTAAATATACAAGTTTTTTGTATGATATTAATTTTAAGGTGTCCTTTTGGCCCTCATAATAATCACTTACAATTAACTATAGTATGAAAGTACAGTAAAGCATAAAAGTCTAGATGTTGCTAAGTCATAGGACATGGTAAGAGTATGTCCAGATATGGAATGACCTTGAAGACTTAAATGAGATCTTGGATCATGAAATACAAGGTTTAACATGAAATTTTTACCTACAAGCATGTCATTTTTTTGAGAAAATAGTATAGTCACACAGTCTACCAACATAGCCTAGTCAATTAGAGATAAGTGCACTTTGAGGAGTTGGAAAAGGGTAATGGGTGATAGACATGTTGAAAACATCTTCATAATTATTATTAATATATGAAATGATTATTATCATAGGTAAATAGATCAAAGATTGTTTTGACACATAACCTACAGTCAATACATAGAACTTATGCATATTCAGTGGGTTAAAAATCCTTTCTTAGGGTTATTAAAGATTTTAAGGGCCTATTGATGTGATATAACCTTTAAAATAGGTAAATAATACCCTTATTACATATTTATTTCCCCTCATACCTTCACATTACCTAACTAGATAGGGTAGATACCCTTTATTCTATCTCATATAGAGGTTACTCCTAAGAATTCAAGTCTGTAGGCCTGGTGAGTGGGTGATAAGGGGAGATGTTGAGGAGGATTATAAAATTTAAATAAATGTGTGGATATTTGTATTGAAAAAAAACCAAAATAATTTATTCTTCATAGTTTTGAGAGGGCATGTAGATAAAGTGTTAGGTCAAGAACATAGACTAGGCCTACTAGGCTTAGACTAGACCTAAAGTCCAATTGGAGGGATAATCTCATTTATAACACTAAGTTAACTTTAAAATGAATTTAAGTACCTTCACAAGAGGGTATTAGATTATTTAAAACCATTATTATTCATTAGAGATCACAAATAAGTCATTTCTTGTTTTAAGAACACCATAGGGTATATAGAATACCCTCCCAAGCTCGAGAGACTATCTTTAGATTCTCACAAAAATAAGGATTATTGGCATAGAGACATAAGGATTTGGGAGATGTTGAGGAAGGTCCTTATCATGATATTAATGGAATTTGTTTGAGGTTTCAATGTTAATATTGCATGAACATTGTTTAATAGTGAAAAATACTCAAAACCATCTAAAACCCTTTCTCATGATTTGATGGGAAAGAAGTGGATATAAATGCACCCAAGAAGGCTAGTTTGGTTAGTAAAGTGATTTTTACTTGTAGATATCTTCCCCAGGCTCATTTCCATTAGATTACATTGTACCTTATTTGTATGAATAGGGTATTATACATGTTTTCTTGATAGATTTTTATGGTTTTATAGGTTAAGAGGAGAGTTAAAGGATGATAATCAATTTTGAATGTCAATTTTTACCTAATATTACTCCTCATGTTCATATCTTTCTTTATATAGGCACACAAACACCTCTACAAGCTCTTTCACTTCAGACAGTCTTTGGAGGACAATGATAATGAAAGGTGATCACTAAGTGAGAAAGTGATAAGTCTATTTAAGAGTCCTATTAATGTCTACCTAATGGATTTAGATTAAAGGGGACTCTTAAAAAGTTTAATAACACCCATTTCATGGATTAAATTGCATAATTGAAGACCTTATTCATGTTAAATGTGAAGATAGACTTGTAGAACTAGTGATCATGACTGTAGATGGTCAAAACACTAGTCCAAAAGAAGAAAAATAGTTAGGGAGACATCTAATGCATGTTGGATCTTATTATTAACTCCCCCATAATATTTCTCACTTGACATCTATCCCTAGTCTAGTTTGGAGCACTCCAAGAGAAGCCTAATGATGAAGGCAGTTTCTAAGAAGGTAGATGAAGGGTCATATGCTAGTTTTGATTATTTTTCATGCTTGAGAGACAAACTTGTTCAAACAGAATATCCATTGTCTATTTAATACTTCATTCATATTAAATGTAACTAGTTTTTATGCTTTGACAAGTTCCATTGTGACCCTTGAGATCCACTTCTTTCTCTCCTCTCTCGCATTCTATAAATATAAGCCATTTTGGATTTTGTAGTTTTATCCATGTCTAATATGGTGAAGCCCTACTAGTTTAAATACTATAATTTTCCATTGAATAAATAATTGAAGCTATTTTTGGTTATACATTTCCTTACCTAAGTTTTTATAGTAGTAACATGTTGAATGATAAGTGTTAATTACTTAGCCTTACATTCATCTTTCTCTCTCATACTATGTGAAAGTAATACATTCTCCAACATTTCACATGGAGTGTAGTGAATATTCTTACCCATATTTAGGTGTATAAATTTATAATAATGTCTAAGATTAGACCTCTTTCCCCCTTCACTTTTTGAAGTGTATTATATATCACCTGCATGTTTGAAATACTTATGTTGGAATCCCATAGAAATTGAAGGCTAGTCTTATGAGTGATATTTCATGATATAGATCAAGGTAGTATAGTCATTATAATTTTTATCCATCACTTGGTTGGAGTAGGTATTTTTCATTTTTATTTATAGCTCTATTTTCACATAAGAAACTAGTAATTATAGGTGATAATTACTTAAATATTAATCTAAGGAGCTAGACCTTAAACCTAGAGGTTTATCTCTACTATAGGCAACCCATAGGCCTAGAGGTATTCCAATGTTTCCCAAATATTAGATTAATCTTGAAAAACCTCCTCTATGGTGAAATATTTGGTGTCAATAGTGGCTTGACATGATAATTTTTTCTCTCCCCAACCCTAACATATCTATCAAGTCCAAGAGACTACCAAGCCTAAAATTGGGCTATATTTCACTTTATTATTTCATTAGGCTCTCTTAGTCCCTATTATATCTATTAGGATCAAGAGATTAACAATGTTACACCCTCATTATTTGGATCTCAAAAACTCAAATTTTTGGGCCACATGGAGTTTTTATATTCAGTCAGGTTCTCTTAGGCCCTGACATCTTTATCAGTGTTGTGATATTGACACTTCTAACTTTAAGGCATATGGCATTCTCCCATTAGTAAAGGATCTCCTAAGCTCTAACATCCTTATTAGTAATATGTTACTATCCATTTTGATATCAATTCAAATTTATCAATTAGGCTCTAATAGGTTATAACCATAGGTTATGTGGAGATTTATTATTACATCAAGATATTTAAGGCTCTAACATCTCTATCAAGACTAGGAGACTGACATGTATGACATTAAGGTGCCTTGATTAGTTGTATTCAACCACATTATAAATTCACTAAAAGTTATCCACATTGATCCTTTTCATTACAATACTTATTCTTTAGAAAACCATGAAAAAGAGACTAAGTAAAATGAAAAGGAATGTGATGAATACAACACTTACTTGGCCACTAACTAGATTCCATAAGGTGCCATGTAGGAATCTAAGAGTTTAATAATCTAGGAGACTAAGACTTCAATAACCTTATAATAAAAAAATCCTATAAAAATATATAATGGGACATATTATATTTTAACGAGTGCTTGGTTTATTTTGGAATACTATCAGGGCTTGACTACAATAAATTTTAATATTTCATTAGGGATATGAACATGGATCAATTGATCATTACAAATAAACAATATGCTCAAGGAGATGATGATGAAATTGAAATTTGATGACTCTATATTAATTAATTTAGTTTAAGAAAGATATAAATTCTAAGAACTTAGAGTTGTTAATTAAAAGACGGCTCCCCTAGTTTGTATAAAAAGGGGTTATGTTAACTACAACAAATTTTGACTTCTATAAGAAAGGTGGTGTTTAAGCACTTATAAAACAAGCTCTTAATTTCCATTCCTAAAAATTACATACACTATAAATAAAAATTTATACATATCATAAAATTAATGCACTAAATTCATGTACAATAAGTGACACACTAAGCCTTATTCCCAAAGAAAACCATCAGTGTCTATAAGGTGATACTTATTTAATTGATTTAGTTTTAGGTCTCACTCAAACAAGTCTAGGTCAAGATGGGAATTAAATATTCTAAAAGGGGCATTATTATTCTTTTGGATTTTTGTTAATGGTATGGTCACTTCTCTATTTCCATCTATTTATCTGTAACCCTGATAGAGATACCTTTGCTCTAATTAAAGGCCTTGTTCCACTGTCACCTAAGCTAGAAAGCTTGTGATGGAGGTTGCCTAAATAACCATTTTGAGGAAGACTCAAATTTTATATTTTTAATGTGTATCCAACCTTACTTTAAGGTTTTATTATTAATATATTTGGCACTTTGATACATTATGGGTTTTTTTTCTAAGATATGGGTGATGGAATGTTTGGAGATCTATAGATACCTAGTCGCTCTCATATTGGTTTGGTGATCTCACTTTTAAATAATTTTTTTTATTAATTGAATTTTTTATGGATTTTATTAAGACATGAGGATGTTATATAATTCACTTGTTAAATTAATAATCATTGGCCTCTAAAATCTTAAATGTAGAAGACTATCTTCTAACCTCTGACTTGATTAAAATGAAAGCTCACATTTGGTATTCCAATGCTTAACTACACCTCTTGGGATTTCATCACCATTTGGAGTGGTTATTCACATTTAGGTATCTAAATGGCCCTTCTAGTTAGGATTAATCCATTTATTTTATTTGATATCCATATCAGGTTAAGGATTTTATGAGAGGTAAACATTGTAGGAACAAAATAACACAAAAAATAAGAAAACAAAAAAATTAACACACAATGGAAATACACACACAATAAAATAAAACTATCATAATATATTCATTACCACATTGGTGTAAATTATTATTGAATAACATTGGAAGGGGTGGTTATGAAGTAATTCAATAGGAACTATCCATTCACTAGTAGTGGGATGTCTCTGCCTTCTAGGTCCTTGAGGTAGAAAGCATTTTGACCAAGTAATTATACTATCTAGTAGGAGTCAATCGAGAGAAGATTTAATTTGGCATGTTATACCTTATTTTCATGAGTTTTATCCCATATTAGTATGAAATCTAAGATATTAAAATACTTGAATTTGACCCTTTTATCAAACCATTGTTTCATAGTGCCTTGATGTTTGTTGAAGTTGAATAAGGCTTTATCCCAGGCTTCCTCTAGATGGACGATATCCAAGTGCCTAGATTTTACTTTATCATATTTCTCCATATATCACTTCATGAAATTATATGTAAGTAACTTTAATTTAAATTTCAAAACTAGCTCAAGTTCATAGACTAGTAGGAATGGTGAGATTTTGACCACTTGTTTGTGCCTCGTATGATTAGACCATATAGCAAATTTAAGTAGTGAATACCACTCCCTAGGTTTATATCCTATGGACTTATTGATGGCATATAATATATTCTTATTAGTTAATTATACCAACCCATCACCTTATGGGTAGTGATTTTAGGAGAATATTAGTGTGATTCCTTTGTCATAATCCCTTTAGGTGAACTCTATATATTGAAATACAAATCCATTATCACAAAATAATGAGATGGCCCAAAAAACCTAGTGGTTATGTTTTTATACATGAACTTGTTGAATTTAGTAGTGGTTATTTTCTTTGTATCCACTAATTTAATCCACCTAGCATAGTAATATATAGCCATGACAATAAGCTTATGGCCCATTAAGGAATTGGGGTTAATGAACCCCATGAAGTGTATCCCCCATTGGTCAAATGGTGTCATTTATATAATTAGATATAAGGGAATTTATATGTGAATATACATTTTGGTGAAGGTTTGGCATTGAAGGCATGTCGAAACATGGGCATGGACATCTTTGAACAATGTAGGCCAGTAATAGCATGTGAAAATTATTTTATGTGCTATTGCATTTGCTATAGGGTGACCTACTCATAGACTCTCATGGAATTTGGCCATTATATCCTTATCCTCTTCATATAACAAGCATTTGAGGTATACTCTATGGATCCTCCTAAAGATAACTCATTTATTAATCATATATTATGTTGTTTTCAATTTGAGGGATCATTTTTGTGTTTGATTTAACCTAGGTGGGGTGTTCCCATATAGAAGATAGTTTATAATTAGGGAATACCAATCTAAATTTGGTAATAGATCTTGATCCACTTTGTACACAGTGATCCTTGGACTGATTTTTTTAATTATTTGAATAATGCCCTATCATCTAACCAACTTGGTAGGTTTGGTTTTTAAATCATATTTCTATAGATTCATCATCTATCTTCATCTACATTCACCTAGTTCATTGTGCCCCAATATAAGATTTATGTCTAGGTTTGGGACTATTGCATGGACCTTATTTATAAAGATATAGTATTTGAATTTATTCATGGCATTCAATAGTGCATACGTGTCTTTGTCAAGAATGAAATGTATCAATTTTTCATCCTTGAGATTGGTGTTCATAAAGGAAACATGATGTTCCTCTCTATCCAATATTTTTCTGAGGTAGGTAGTTATGGTTTTCTTAGAATAAAAAATGTAAATATAGAAATACTACATGTAGTCTAGGTTAATCATTAGTGAGACTTTCATGATAGCATCTTTTATGTCTTGGAAATCCTTCCTTGACTTAGCCTACCATTCAAAATTTTCATCCTATTTCAACATAGCATTCCAAGATTTTAAAATTTTGACAAATAAAAAAATGAATTTATTAACTAAGTTAATTTTCCCAAATAATGATTTTAATTATTTCTTTATATTAGGTAGATGAAACTTAGTAATTTCATCATCCCTTTTTGGATCGATAGAAATACCTTTCTATGTGATGATATGACCAAAAATATTACCTCTTATGACATTGAACATGATTTTATTTGGGTTTAGAGAAATATCATACCTCATGTATCTTTTAAATATCTTCTATAAGTAGATTATGTGATATGACCTATATTTTGCAAACACAATCAAGTCATTCATATAAATTATTATGCACTTATTAATTAAACCTTCAAAATATAAATCCATCACCCTCTAAAATGTTTTTCCCACATTTATTAATCCAAATGAAATTTGTTTATAAATGAATGTACCCAATTTTGTGGTGAATGTATTTATTAACCAATTTTATAAATTAACTAGGGCTTGGTTGTATCTTGAGAATCCATATAGAAAGTAAATCATCTAGGATCCACTCAATATTTAGATCACCTCATCAAGGGAAGACAATGGATAATTATCATTATCTAAAACCTAGGTATTCCCCATTATTCTTATGCATGGGTTCTAGGTTGGATAGAAATGTAGAAAGGTGAACTAGGAAGATTATCCTTGTAGAGAGAAACTTATGGACCTCTTTTTGTATCAATGTTTCCATGATCAGGTTTAGAGGTCTTTGCCTCTACCTAAATAATTTTTGGTTTGGCTTGAGTGGGATGTTATGAGTTATCATCCTTAGGTCAAAGACTTTAAGGTCTCCATAGGCCCATGTGATCACATCCTTATATCTAATAAAAAAGATTTTGAGGTTTTTTGAGTTCAAATTATCTCTAGTTAGAACCTACATTAATAATTTAAGGCTTATCCACATAGTCATTTTTTATGATTTTACATTTATGGTCATCAAACTTGGGTTTTTTCATTTGGGGTGTAGGATTGAGGGTGTCAAATGTTATTTCTATGGAAAATTTCCCCTTTGGAATTCAATTCCTATGAATTTTGAGTATCACATCTTGATCCGTAAACACCAATAGGAACTTCACTACTTTTTAAAACATTTAAATGAATCTTTTAAATTCTCAATTCCGAAAATTAAATTGAATTGGAAGCAGAAATTTCTTGAATTTATAATGTTGGATATTAAGAAACTGATTAAAATCTGATCCAAGAATCATGTTTCAAAACTAAAATACAAGTGAATTGAAAGTTCACATCATTTATCCTTTGAAACTGTCAGATTTTTCCAAGTTCCCAATTTACTCAATTTATTGTAAATGATCAAATGATTAAATTTTGCATTCTTGATTAAAATATAAATTATAATATGTAAATTAAATGAAACTAAAATTCAAAATTGAAATCATAGATCAAAACACAAAATTTTTTTATGGGGTTCTGAATTCTTACGTCCCCAAGTTCTTATCAAATCGATCCATTAATGTTGCTCAAATTTGCAAGTTAAAATATACTTACAATAAACAATAGATAATTTCTCTTTGCAAATATAGTATTTCAGACCTTCGAAAGATCTTGGCTGACTCAACACATCCTTCACCTTCCTAAATCACACATAGAGGCTTGTCCAAATCAAATTTATCAACTTATACAGATCAAAATGGAATCACCAATTCTCCAAAATGGGAAAATAAATATAGTTTGTAGAGTGTATTAGAATTTTAAACAAGTTTTTAGTTTAATCTGAGCTTTGGTTTGGCCTCTAATGGCTCCAAAATTACCAAATATTGTAAGTGGGTCTATAATCTCCAATACATAGTCAACTAGAAACTTACCTTCAATTACAAGCTTGCCCCTTTTAAATCACTTAGATGTCCACAGCATAAGTGGTCAAGGCTTATCCATTTTCATGGGTGGGTCATGAGTTCAAGTCTTTCCCATTCTATTTAGGTGCTTGGGCTATCTTATTAATCCCACATTTACTAAATCTAAGTAGCTTTGAGACTTTAAAAAGGTTGGTGGCTTCCATGTACATTGTTGACACCCCTTTTGGTGGGCTTAAGGTGCCAAAATTAACATGGTTAGTTGGATGGTGTGAAAATATTAGAATATACACTAACTTGAATAATAATGTGGCTTGGTATTTGAGCTTAACATAAACGCCAGCCATATGGTTCAATCTTGTCTACAATCTAGATTGACTCAGCATTTCTCACAACATATGTGGCAAGGCCATGCATGGAACACATTTTTCATAGTATCCAAAGTTGGCACAACAACATGGAATTTGTGGTTTCTCACATGTGTCTAGGGATTTTCCATTCCCTCTTGACCCTTGGTTGGTTATTTAACTCCATGCTTGATGCTTGGTTAAATACAATGTACAGTTTACAATGCTTAAATATTATTCCCACATTTAGGAAATATAAGGCATAATAAGAATTTAAATACAATGTCATATGCATATATATTTGAAGGTGGAGGATAAGGCACCCCTCCTTAAAAAGAGTGTGTTTACCCTCGTTGAGGGTCCCTAACGAGCCAATAGTAGGGCCCACAGTTCTTCATATGACCGTTGTCAAAGATCGGAGGATAAAAACAAAACAAACACCAACCAATTTTTTTTGCACAAATGTAAAAAATTGAATACCACGTGTCAACCTATTATTGGTCCACTTGTCACATTTTCATTGAGACATATTGCGACACCTTATTTTCGCTATCACAAAATAACTTCAACAATCTATAACTTTTGCATACGGTGTCCATTTTACAAACCATGAAAAGTGCTACAAAGCTCTTGATGAGATCTATGCTATGAGAGTTTTTTCATTAGAATAAAGAGACTTTATTTTTTTAACAAATGAATAGATCCTCCTAGATCACATCCTTATAAATTTCAATTTTAAGGTTGTCTTTATCTACTTTGTCAATTACCTGGGCCTCAAATATCCCAGCATTGTTTAGGAATTGGATGATTTATTAATCATCCTTCAATACTTAAAAATTCATTAAATTTTTTGGGACAAATGGATAATTTAATAATTCCACATAAAACTCGTAAAACTCAGTTTCATCTTTAGACACCTAAATTTGGCCATCGATAACATCCAACTAGACTTTTGACTAATTTCCACCAAAGTGCACAATTTAGCCTAAAAATACTAAAATACATTAAATGATTTTAAATTGATATATTAAAGTGCTGATTTTAACTATATATCATTAAATGGAACAATGAAATTTATGGGCCAACTAACTTTGATTAGATCATTATGAGTCAAAATGCCAATTTTACACCTGGGTACTCTGGATTACTCTTTTCTATCAAACCTCTTACATGAGCCACATTCCTTTATTATTTGATGTTGGTAACATCCTAAATGGTATAATATATCTAATGAGTTTTATATTGACTTCCAACTCCAATCCAATCAAATTTTAGACTAATATCAAGATATTTTGACCAATTTGATTAATTTATGCACCAAGAGCCAAAATTTGCACCAAAGTTGACTAATCATGTTTTAGTATAATTAAAACAAATTAGGGCCTTAAGTTAATTTTCCATGGAAATTTTTAAATAAATATTTATTGAAAATTTATTTTTATTAACTACAATATCATGTGACATCATCATATGGGGTGGCATCCATAAGCCATAAACACATAAAATATCAAGATTATGGGTCACCCATGCCTCATTAAGACATTACATGACTATTAAATGCCCATTTATCCCAAATATTAATGGGGATATTTGTATAATGAATCTCATATTTCAATTTATTCATGGCCACAAATTTGAATCTTGAGATGGACGATCATGGTTGATCCTCAGACCATTCTAAAAATTTATAAATAGGAGGGTGTGCCTATTGAATTTTAAGATCTCACATGACAAAGTTATAATGATAAATTTATTACAAATATTCATGAAAATTAATTTTATAATGTCCAAATATTGAGCCAAGCCAAGATAAAGACACAAGGTGCTAAGGAGAGATGGAGCTAGCCAAGCTTCTATTGATGTAGAATTCATGAGCACAAATCGAGCAAGCCACTACAAAAATAATTTTGGAGAATCCAAGGAAGGTGAAAGAAAGGTTTATTTTTATTTTTAGTTGTGTTTTCCATTCATGTTTTGTCAATTAATCTCTCCTTAGTAACTAGGACTAGAGATGTTATGCTAGTGTGTTTATTTAAATTTTAATTTCAATTTTAGAACTAACACCAAACTAACCATCCTCTCTTGAGTAAAATTCCTATTAATTTTTGTATTATCATCCTATTTCTATTGAAATCATTTGAAGCATACCTTATTTCGTTAGAAATATTGTCAAAACTTTGAAGGTGCATATATCATTTGAATTAAGAAGGGTAGTGTTACGTTGTGAAATTTGTGAGAAACCATCTTTGCCTTAGAGAGTTTTTGAAGCAATATTTTTTTACATTTTTTTGAGTAATTTAGCATTTTTATTCTACCCAAAGCATTTCAAACATTGTTTCATATACCCTATTGAATAAAGCTCAGTTTGTGCATATTTTTCAAACCAAGCCAACTATACTTTTTATGAGTCTTTGTCTAGCAAAATTACGTTATTCATATTTTTGTAGCCTATTTGTCAAAATAACCAAGTTTTATACCACTATTTTTGAGAAAAATAATTCTCTAAAGTAGCTTTTGTTTCATACCTTATACCTATTTGATCAAGTTCATGTCCAAGAGTCAAATTCCTAGATACCTATTTGATCTAGTTCATGTCCAAGAGTCAAATTCCTAGTTTTTGTTAGAATTGTTTCAAATTTTTTAGATTAAAAATATCATTTATTTCAAAGTCTATATTTTGGCACTATTTTTCTAAGAGTTAGCACATGCCTTTATTGAGACTATATTTTGATGCCACATTTGGACAAAAAACCTAGTAACTATTTATTTCCTAGATTATACTAATTTAAAACAGTTCAACCTTAGAGTCTGACATTTTGATTTTTGATCCATTTACTTAATCTCTTTTTTATAACATGTGTAATGTTAGGCACTTAACATTAATTATTTTATCACAAAGCATTGCATAAACCTTACCATCCTTTTGATGAATCTAGACCAAATTTGAACATCAACTTTTAGATATTGTCTTTTTAGAGTTTGTAAAAATCACTTCCCTTTCTATCAAAAAACATTTACTATGGATCCTAACATGTATTCCTACACTTATAGTGAACTTATGTACAATCCAAGGATTAGTAATGTGGTTACACAAGAAGAAATGGTGAAATATCCCTATGAATATAATATTGTTTACGAGATGGATCCTTATCCCTCTTAAATACTCAAACAAGAGCACAAATACAAGATGCATTGGCTACCTATTTGGTTAATATGTCACCTTATTCAAAACAAGACAAAGACAAACTACACAATATCTAGCTACAATACCCACAGTTGAAGAACCATTTCCTCAACAATCGTATTCTATTAATACACCTTCCATGTATGATCCTTTTTTGTTTGAGCACCATTTATTGGAGAAAAATATGAGATTTTGGTTAGAACCATAGAGGTAGGGGCTAAATTTATGGCATACTTTCCTCATGAAAGTTTACCAAGTCTCGTAAGAATGCCGCATAATATATTATACAGTTAAAAAGCATCTTCTACAAATCCTTTGACTCTAGTTCAAACCATGTATCAGGACCCTAATATGCCTAACAAAGGGGAAAACCTCATGGAATATCACTTTAAAAAAATGTAGATAGCATATCAATCCTACCTGAATCTATCATGTAACTTCAATTAGATGACCATGGTGAATAAACCCCTTATTGACTTAGTTCCTTCAACAAGATTTTTGATACAGTTAACTAGTCAAGACAATTAGAATTCAAACCCATTTGCACAAAACACTTTGGTAGATAACTTGTTGCATATTCCAATTATTGAAGAAGTGTCTTTTGCTTCTACATATAATAATGAGAAAAATGTAGTAGACAATGTGCAAGCAACATCCAATCTAAATCAAAGTAATACTAATGCACAAACAACTAGTCAACAATATGTGCCTATAGTTAGTACCATGAGTGGATCATCATACCAAGGAATAGTATCTTCTAGAACACAACCTTCACCACCTACTTGCTATCCTAAACCAACTACTTCATCAAGCATGCAACCAACAAGATTAGGTAGTTAACCAACAACTAGTGTAATGCCTCAACAGAAGAATGTGATGAATCCTATTCCTCCTCAATAGGTAGTGAGTAACATTCCATAATAATAGGCATAAATAAATGTACCAATATAGTAGAGGCCAAAAATATTACCACTTTAACAAGGGGAAACTCATGTTCTACTTCATTAGGTAGTAGTAAACATACCTCTTCAGTCACAAGCTAGTGTGCTAATTCAAAACAAAACAATGTCTAACCAACAACATATAAATATTGGTTAATGATAGATTATGAATCCCCAACATGCATCCACTTCCCAATAGGGATTCATGAAAATAGGAGGTTCTAATGTTTTTCAAGTACCTATTAGGAAACAATTGTCTTTTGTTCAAAGCATACCATAGGTTTAAACATATGGTCTTGTTTCACAAGTTCCCACTCAAAAATAAGGATCAAATAGTTGACCATGGGTCTCTATTCAAACATAACAAGAACAATATAGTTATATACCTCCATCCCAACCAAAAAATCCTCCAATTCAAACCTTCATATCTAACCGAAACCAAAATATCACACAATCAAACATGCAATTTCAAGTACATCTTAATCCACATATGCATATTTCTAGTGCATTTTCCAACAAATCCATCATACATCAATAAATATCTCCATCATAACCTAGTCTAAGTTCTCCACTTATGACCACTTAACCACCTACCCAAGCCAATATTCCCATGAGTTTCTTAGAGAAATAATTACAACATATGAATGATGCAATCACCACCATCCAAGTAGGGAAACAAATTAAAACTCTTAAGTTGGATGATGTGTGTTCCTATCCTTTTAATATGGAATATTTATAGAATTTATTTCCTCCAATATATTAACCACCAAATTTTGATAAATACAAAGGGAAAGGTGATCCCAAATCCCATTTAACTAAGTTCTTTGTCACATTGTAGCCAATGGCATATAGTCATATATACCTTTTGTTGTTGTTTCTAGGGAGCTTAGTTGGACAAGCCTTGGAATGGTTATTAAATTTACCTAATAATTTAGTAACTGATTTCAATGCTCTTTTAGATAAGTTTGTGTATAACTTTTCCTATAACCTTGATCATGATATTTCATTAGTTGATTTGACATAAGCTAAACACAAAGTTGGTGAGAGTTTTGCAAGTTATCTACAGTGATGGACAACACTTGAAAGCTGATTAACTCATAGTTTACTAGATAAAAAATTATTCTTTGTATTCACTAAAAACCTGCATAGTGAGATATCCTATCATTTGAAACTATAATGTGCACATACCTCTAAATAAATCATTGACAAAGGTTTGTTGATTGAGAAAGCACTCATCAATAAAGGAGTCATCAAGATTAATTTAACTAATTAGAACCAATGTACCAATCAGGGAAGTGGCCAAAACCAACATCCAATCCATGCATAAGCATCACAACTAGCACATGCCAATAACTAAGATAGACCAAAGAAATTCAACTGCAATAAAAATGTTGTGGGAAATAGAGTAACCGAGTCACGTCATGTCCAATGGTGAAAATATCATCTACACCACCTTTTTATCTCACTCCTACCTAACAACCTCTTCAACCAACACCACAAGCATAAAAACCAAGACCCACACAACAAATACCACAACCTTTACCATTGCAAAACCCTCCTCTAAGGAGAATTGTGCCTACACATCATGTTTTTAGTGACCTTAGAGAGCTTATTGAGTTTGTGCTTTTATTTGGCATATACCAAAACATTATCCTCAATGCATCCCTTATCATGATTGGTACCATGAACATGAATTTTGTGAGTATCATTGAGTCAACAGGCACAATTTATGAATATGTGTGCAAATAAAACATTTAATTTAAAATATGATGGAGAATAGGGAGATCACATTGGATAGTGGTTCCTCTACCTCTAATCAAAATCTTTGCATCTATCAAAATCCTTTTCCATAGCATAACTAGAAAAAACAACAATAACAACAACAACCATGACCAATGCGACAACAAAGTAAATAGTATCAAAATCAAAGGCCAAACCAACAAAACCAAAAAAATCAATAATAAAACTAGTAAGGTCGGAACAATGGATAAAATCAAGGTCAAAACGATAATAACCAACAAACCTACCATGTATTTTTGCATGAATACAATAGGGTTATAGGTCATATTGTAGGGGGTATCATTAATTCCATCTCCATTAATCTTAGACTAAATTCTAATCAGATGAGACCATTGCTAACCATACCAAACCAATCCAATCAATTTAGCAAATCCTTCCTTGACCTAGGACCACACACAAGCAAACCAAAAAATAAGGATTCCTACTTTTGAACATTATATCGATCACTCATCCTTTCCCCATGACCACATAGAAGTGCACTAATAATTGAGACTTGTCCTATTTGGTCTGACATCATCACCATCATTTGTTATCAATCATGGTCCTATATGCAATCCTAATTGTGCAATCATAACTCAGAGGTTAAATATTACCATCTCAAGCCCACAAACATCTACCACTACACCCATTATCCAACCAACCATTCAGCCTTAGAACAAACCATTCGCCATTGGCCAAGACAAAAAAATTGATATTTTGGAACAATTACAAAAGACAAAAGCAAAAGTTTCTATTTTAAATTTATTGCAAATGTTGACAATCCACAAAAACATTTTGAATGATTTCTTAACCCAATATAATGTTTCCAATGACATATCCCCTAATAAATTTCAATCTTTAGTTGGACACCTATCTCTAACCCAACAAATCACATTCAACTAAAGTGATATGTCTTCCCTTGGCCCACTCCATAATAATCAATTATAAGTAAAAGTTTATATAAAATGGTATAAAGTGAAATATGTCCTTATAGATAATGGATCAGGCCTCAACATAGTGTCTCTAAAGCTCATCAACCTTCTTGAGTACATAATGATAGATCTCCAACTAATAATGATAACTATACAATATTATGATAATCAAGAAAGAGACTCATAAGGCACCATTAGTTTTTTAGTTATCATTGGGCCTTTGAATCATGATACACTTTTCCATGTGTTTTATCTTGAGTTTTCATATAATATGATTCTAGATAGGCCTTGGTTACATGAGGTTCATGGAGTCCCATCAACATTGCATTAATGTATCAAGTTCTCCCACTCAGAGATGGAAGTAAATATTCCAAGAGATTTACACATATATGAGCATTGCAAACATCTTGAGGTCGAGTTTCAAAGCTACAATTACCAATACAACATGAATCCATGTTTAAAATAAAATAAAGGAAAGGCCATACATATTGATTATCTAGAGGATAATTATATAGATCCTAATACCTTAGATTCCCTTTCCCACATGCCACCTCCTAAAACTTCCAATCATTTTACCATTTTAACTAATGTCCTAGGGGAGTATGTGACCCATGACACCTTTCATATTTCCAATCTTTCATGGGATCTCAAGACCTTTGAAATACCTAAAGTGACCCCACACATTCATTGGAAATGAAAAGGTAAAGATAAAATTCATAATATAAGACCAGTCATGTTCATACCAGCATCTAGCCAAGAATAAGACCCTCTCAAAGGAGATTAATCATGATTATACAATGACAAATTAGCTAATTATTATAATAGCACTAAGTATCCTATTCCCAATAGGATCATGGAACATCAATATTATGAAGGAAGAGGCCTTAGATCAAATCAAAAAGGAACCATTGAGCCAATTTCCATGACTAAGTATAAGGACCTTATGGACTTAGGTTTAAACTACCTAGGGGTGACCCCACCTATCTTATTCAAGTTCCATCATCAGTGGATAGTGATGATGATGCCAATAGTAGAGTAGAGTCTGTTCATAGCCTCACCATTTATGACCTAGCTAAGACTAATTTATTTGATAACAATGCCATTTCTACCCTTACCTCAATCATTCATGACAACCCATTGCCATTATACTATCCCCAATTGATATATTATGACCAACAAGAATCCAATTTTCTGTTTGATGAGTTTCAAAATGATGAGGCATTCTATGACTTTGTAGGCCTTAGAGGCAACATTCTATTGGGAGATCATAAATCAAGATTCTCAATTACATTGGATCTTGCAGCCTATTTTGGAGAGCGGGTGAACACCCTTAGCTAAAAATAAATAAATAAAACATTCACCAAGTGAAAACCTTTTTGAGGAACTTTATTACCATGGAAAAAGTAAATATAAAGGCTAGTCTAGTGGTGAAAACCTATTTTAGGAACCATTAGATGGGGATGTTCATAATTCTTTGAATTTAAATTAGGAGCCCACTAATGATGAACTTAATTATGGATCTAAGTTTAGTTTTGAACAAGTGTTTGATCAAATTATTCAATAATTTTGAGCTATTTTTATAACATGACCAAATATCTCATTGGGGAACTCAGATTCATCATGCCTAAGAGAAGTTGAAGATCAAGTCCTAACAGAGGACCCTAATATAGTTCAATACTTCAAGTCTTTACCTACTATCCTAAAAGATGATTCCACCCTTCTAGTAAAAGATATAATATAGGTAAACATAAGGACTCCATCAAACCCAAAATGGATAAAATTAAGTGTGTCCCTCATTGAGGAGGATTATGAAGTCTATATAGCTCTATTGAGAGAATTTGTAGATATCTTTGCATGGGATTATTCTGACATGCTAGGTTTACACCTTGCCTTTGTTTTACACCACCTTATGGTCAATCTTGATGCCAAACTAGTGAAACAAAAGATACATAAGATTCATCTTTTTATTGCTATCTTGGTAAATAAAGAGTTAGAAAAAATCTTAGAAACAAGATGTATTTGACTCATTGAGTACTCAAAATGGATATCTATTGACAAAAAGCCTGAAGGAATCAAAATATATACCAATTTTTGAGACATAAATAAAGATTTCCCAAAGTATGACTTTCTATTTCCTAATATTGACATGATCATCAACTCCATAGTAGGTTATGAAATGCTTTCACTCATGGATGGTCTTTTAGGATACAACCTGATTAGAATGGCATCAGAAAACCAACATAAAATAGTGTTTACCACTCCATGGGGAACATTTTATTATCATGTAATGACATTTGGTCCTAATGATGCTAGAGCCACATATCAAAGATCCATGACTATAATATTCCATGATATGATCCATGATATTGTTGAAGACTACATCGATGACATACTAGGCAAATCAAAAACTAGGGCCAACCATCTAATAGTGCTATGTAGAACATTTAAAAGACTACATGAGTACAAAGTTTCATTGAATCTAAAGAAATGTGTGTTTGGAGTAACCTTAGGAAAGCTATTTGGCTTCATTGTGTCTCTTAGGGGCATTGAAGTTGATCTAGCAAAGTTCTAAGCTATAATAAAGATGTCACCACCAACTAATTTGAAGTAATTCCATAGCTTGTAGGGCAAGGTCCAGTTAACTTGATGCTTCATATCTTAGTTAGTAGATAAGTGTCACCCATTTAAACATCTTCTAAATAAGGGATTTGCATTCCACTCAGATAATCATTACCAAGAAGCTTTCTAGTATCTAAAAGATTACCTAGCAAATCCACCTATTTTATTACCCCCTATGCCAAGAAAACCATTTTTGTTGTACCTATCAGCAACTAATAGTGCCTTGGGGAAACTTCTAGCTCAACATGATAATAATGGAAAAGATCATGTAGTGTACTACTTAAGTTTTATATTGGTAAAATATGAACACAACTATGTGCCTATTGAAAAATTTTATCTAGCCATGGTCTTTCCAGGTTAGAAACTATGTCATCACATGTTAAACAATAAGACTATGGTCATTTCAAAAGTATATCCACTCAAGTATCTACTATCTAAAATAGCTTTACAAGGTAGAATAGCCAAATGGATCATGATTCTTACTGAGTTTGACATAGAGCATGTCAATCAAAAGGTAATAAAGGGATAGGTCCTTATAGATTAGCTTGTTAAAGCACCCCTTGTAAACATAAATCCACTTACATTCCAATTTCTTGATGAATCCATAATGATCATCATTGACACACCTCTTGAAGAGCAGCACTAGAAGATATATTTTTATGTTTATAAACTACACATGGATTAGGGATATTCCTCTTATTTATTAAACTATAGTGGGATTTAATCCCTAAATCATTTAGAATCACTTTTCCTTGTACAAACAACATGGCTGATTATGAATCACTTGTCATAGGAATTTGACAAGTAGTATAGTGGAACATATCTCATCTCAAGGTTTATGGTAATTCTCAATTAATCATCAACCAAGTCACAAACCACTTTCAAACCAAGGAGGACAAGTTGGTTCCTTACAAAGATATTGTCGACACTCTAAAATAACAAATTATTGACATTCAGTTTGAGCATATACCAAGGGCTAGTAATATAACTAGAGATGATATGGCTACTATAACCTCTTTGATTTGACAAATATACAAAGCTAGAGAGTATCAGTTCCTCATCAAGAATTTGGTCACACCAATCTTATGAACCTTTAACTATGGTAATGATTTATATTTTTATTGGTCTTAATTATATCTTGTATTCAGACCTTTATAACAATCTTCATGACCAATTTATACCAGCTAACCTATCAAGAAATGAACCAAAGCCTTTATCCATCACTCCACTCATTATACTCTACTTGAATCAACCCTTTACCATTGTAGTTTTGATGGAACTTTGATTTATGATTTTTGTTAGAATCTACACTAGCATTATAAGAAGTTCAAAAAGGGGTATGTGGAGCCCACTCTAGCAAGGATGTTCTATTCAAAAATATCTTATGTACTAATTATTATTGGCCCACAATACATTTAGATGTAGATGCATATGTAGATAAGTGCAACAAATGTCAATGAAATGCCAATCTGATTCATGTTCTAGCTAAGACTCTAAAACCAATATTGACACCATGGCCATTTGCTACATGGGGCCTTGACCTTATTAGGAAGATTAATCCCAATTCATATGATGGCCATAAATATATCCTTACACCACTGAATATTTCACTAAGTGGGTTAAAGTTATGCCCCTCACTTACATGACTGAAAAGCAAATTTCCAAGTTCATCTTCAATTATCTTATTTAATACTATGGTATCCCCTATGGCATTATATTTGATAATAGAGGATCATTCAAAGACAAATATGTCAACATGTTATGTGTTAAATATAGCATCACATAACATTTTTCTATAGCATATTACCTTCACGGTAATGGCTAGACCAAAGCATCAAACAAAACCATCGTCAATATTCTCAAAAAGATTATTAATGATGTTAGTCATGATTGGCACCTTCAGATATTCCATTCCCTTTGGGCATACCATACCAATCACCCTACCCCCATAAGAGTCACTCCATATTCACTTGTTTATGGTATACAATCCATCCTTCCCATTGAGGTTGAGTTTCCTTCATTACACATATCTTTCAAGCATGTCCTAGATGATCATGACTATCAAGTAGCTCACCTACAAGAGCTAGAGCTACTTGATGAAAAATGCATAGCTGTGCTCAACAATCTTCAACCATATTGGAACCAACTCAAAGGAAGCTACAATCACCATGTCAATCATAAAACATTTAAACTTGGTGATCTTGTTCTTAAATAAAACCAAAATAATACTATGGATGAGAACAAGCATAAAGGTAAATTCAAACCAAACTATATAGGGTCTTTCATCATTACTATATATTATGATTTAGGAGCATATAGGCTCACTACACTAGATAAAGATGAACTTCCTTGGTTGATGAATATTATTCACCTCAAGTGGTACTATACTTGAGTGTTATGGTGTATGGTCTATAAGGACCATTTCAGTTGTGCCATTTTATAATTATTATTCTTTATACAAATACCATTATTATCCATCCTCTTATCCTTATCCATTTTACCATTCCATTATATTGAGCAACCATATTTTGAATCCTATCTACTTAGCCTTTTTGACCTTGGTTTTGCCATTGTTTGCACCTTTTTAGCACTAAAGAGTCTGATTAGTTTCAATAGTTGTTTCAAGCATTCTAGATAGAGATAATATTTTGGAGTAGGAAAGAAGTTTTGGTATTTGCATCCTTCATTTGTTGTTCTTTTATTATTACTGGTCTTGCTACTAATTATAACCATCTATGGGTAGATTAGTACCATTGATCTAGGCCATTGTTTCCTAGTTATAACTACATATGGACAAACTAGGGGAATAATCTATTTATGGACCCTTGACATACCAAATTATCATTTATTATGTTCTACTATGCCTTTATACCAGTTATGTTTATTTTATTTGAATTGATTGCTACACTAGCCAATTCTTCCACTGTAGGGTGGAACTACAGTGAATTGAGGTCTTACTTTGGGAATACATAGGTAGCGCTTGATACTTGTTGAGGTTAGATCAGTCACCCTTTCCTACCATGCTCTCACCATTTTGTGAGTAACCTAAGCCATGCTCTTCCCATTTTTCAAGTAACCTAAGCCGTGATCTCACCATTTTGTGAGCATCCTAAATAACACTCTCACAATTTTTCAATCTTGAGACACACCAAAAACTCCAAAAGTATTTATAAAACTATTCGAAAAAAATAAAAAATTCAACCACTTCTTTCCCTTAAGGATTATGGGAATCCTTACTATGTTGTAAGAAAATACCTTGTTACTTAGTTTCCCCATCCTTTTTGGCCCCTTTTATCCCACACACTTGCCATTTTGTAAGACCATTCCTATTCTTCTATCACATCCACTTTATTTGTTTTTCTCAATTATCATTTTCTTCTCATTCCATGGAGAACTACATTAGGCCTAAAGTTTTTATTGGATATTAATCCTTGAAACTATGTAGGCAATGTTCACTTGCTTAGTGCATATGGAGATAGCTCAGCCACCCCCTTCCTTTTCTTCTATTACCCCATTTTATTAGTTTGTTAAGTTATCACCTATTTTCTAGGGGCAATGTTCATACAATTTATAATGTGTTATTTGTTTGTTTTTTCTATGTGTGTGTTTGTTTATATGCCTATTTGTTTGTTTTAATCATTGTTTCATTGATCTAGTCTATGTGCATTCATTGTGCCATTCCTTGTACACACATATACTTAAATTAATCAATATTCATCTACTAACATTGACATCATGGTTTCTATCACTGGTGTATTGTTTTCCTATGAGTATTTGATCCCAAGAGTCAGTCCTTTTCCATATTTTAGCCAAGTTCTCATGATGTTATACCATGATGCCTACCAACATGTGTTATAACAAACCTCAGCTTCAAGAAGTCTATTCAATAATGACGGCATTAACATCTCTTTAGCACTAACATCCTGATTCAATCCCAATTGTATCCCAAATAGAGAAACTAACCATGAAATAATTTCAACCTTTGTTAGTTCGGACGAGCATCTCCTTACTATTAGGTTGTTTCAATTCATCATTACCCTATGTCTTAAGTTATCATCATTAATTATTTGATCAATCATGTTTTCCATAATTAGGGTCCAATGATTATAACTATCTTTGGGCAAATCATTGCACATCATGCCACCTGCATTTCTTAATGATTATAATCACATTTGGGAAAATCATTTTGTTGTCACCACTTTACTTTTTATACGCATACAGGGGCATGTTGGTATCCTTTTTTTTAATCCTAACTTGTGTAGCTCCATCTTCTCAATGATTATAATTGCCTTTCAGTAAATCATTTTGTTATCATACCATGTTGCCACTATTAAGGTCCAATGCTTATAATCACCTTTGGCCAAACCATTGTACATCATCCCACTTACATTCTCAATGATTTTGAATACTTTTTAAATATCATTATGCTCCTATCCCATCATTTTCATTTTCTTTTGTCCCCTCATCTCAATTATTTCTTTAGAGGGACCACTTGCTAACCTTTCCTTGTGCCAACCATTCCCTTAAGGGGGCATCATGCAGTTAGTTCATCATCATTAAAGTTGTAGGCATATTGGACCTTTTCATTCTTTGAGAAGATGTTATTATGCTTATAGCTTACAATTCCTTCCCAAATAGGGGTATACTATAGATGCCTAAATCTGGCCACTAATATCTTCCAACCAAGATTTTAACTAATTTCCACCAAAGTGCACAATTTGGCCTAAAAACACTAAAATGCATTAAATGAGTTGAAATTGATATATTCAAGTGTCAATTCTAGCTAGAGTATCATTAAATGGGATAATTTAATTTATGGACCAGCTAACTTTAATCAGATCATTTCAAGTCAACATGCTAATTTTACACTTGGGTGTTATAGATTACTCTTTTCTATCAAATCTCTTGCACAAGACATGTGCCTTTGTTATTTGGTATTGGTAACATCCTAAATGGGATAATGGATCCAACATATTTGACATTGACTTCTAATTGTAATATAGTCAAAATTTAGACCAATAATAAGATAGTTTGACCAATTTGATTGATTTGTGCACCAAGAGCCAAAATTTTCACCAAAGTTGACTAGTTATTTTTTAAGCTAACTAAACCAAATTAGGACCTTAAATTAATTTTCCATATAACCTGTTCAATAAATATTTATTGAAAAGTAATTTCTATTAAAAGCATCATCAAGTGGCATCATCATATGGGGTGGCATCTATAATCCATAAACACATAAAATATCAAGATTATGGGTCTCACATGCCTCATCAAGACCCTCCATGCCTATTTAATGCCCCTCTATCCCAAATATTAATTAGGATATTTGTAGAATGAATTTCATATTTGGATTTATTCATTACCACACATCTCAATCTTAAGATGGATGGTCATGGTTGATCCTCAAACCATTCCAAAAAACTATAAATAGGAGGCCTTGCCTATGGAATTTTAAGCTATCACATGCCAAAGTTATAATTTTAAATTGATTTTAAAGAGTTATGCAAATTACTTTTATAATTTCCAAATATTGAGCCAAGCCAAGCCAAGCCAAAGACACAAGGTGCCAAGGAGAGATGGAGTTATCCTAGCTTCCATTGATGCATACTTCATGAGGACAAATCGAGCAAGACACTACAAAAATAATTTTGGAGCATCCAAATAAGGTAAAAGGAAGTTTTTTTTTTTTTTTTTTAGTTGTGTTTTCCATTCATGTTTTGTTAACTAAGCTTCCCCTATTAACTAGGCCTATAAATGTTATGCTAGTGTGTTTATTTCAATTTTGATTCCATTTTTGGAACTAACAACAAACTAACCATCCTCTCTTTAATCAAATTCCTAGTCTACATCATCTATGGGGGTTAGGTTCGAGGCTACAAATGCCAATGAATTAGTGATTTGGTTTTCTTACCTAGGGATAGAGATAATGTTGATTTAAATAAACATCTTAATAAGGTCCTAGGCCCTATGATTATAGATCTAAAGGTAAGAAAAAATTCATTGTAATTTACTCTTAACCTGCTTAACCACTAGATTAGAGACACTAAACACAATCATTTCTAGGGATTTATACTTCAACACAAACTAGGTACCTAGTATCAAGGACTCATACTTGGTTAGATTATTTGTACAATGGAGGTATAGTCTATAAAAATTTATGTATCTCTTTCCTTGAGGATCCATAAATATGACACCCACTCCATTACCTTATTTAGAATGAGCCCATTCTATGGATTGGGACATAGGCCTGCCAAGTCTATCTCATTATCAACTTTATCCCTAGTAGGTTTTGTGTTGAGTGTATAAATTATTAAGTTTGAGGATACTATACTAAATTTATCATTAAAAACATTGTATTCAATGATCAAGTGTTGAATGCAATGTTATCTATCTACATGGATCTGATGGGATACACCTCTCTAGGGATCTAATGGATCTATAAAATTTAGTGGCCATGTACCCATTTAACATTTTAGACTAGTCCCTACTAAGGAGTATGTCATAGGATTTAGGAATTTATACCACCTAGATGTATATAAAATGTTGAATCCTAGGTTAATATTCTTTTTTTATGTGGACATTTAAAATATTAACCATGACTTTAACCTATGACTTATCCAGTTGAACCACCACCTTATCTAATTTGATAAGAAATAACCCTAACTTCTCATAAATACTAGATGACATTACATTTGATAAGGCTCTTGATTATACTAAAAATCTAATAGGTTATTCCCAAAAACCTAATGGTTAGGAGGAAATGGGGGACCTTAATTTTATTCATTTGAATGAGAACATTGGTTTGGGCCACCTTCTGCCTAGTCTGGATAGGATGTGTTGGATTTTTAGTTAGGGGCTTGAGTAAAAAGTCATGTTGCTCTATGATTTGAGTGAGTTCATGAAGGGTGATGTTGAATTTAATTTTATTCATTTATTTTACTATGTTATATCCTCCCTTGTTCTAAATTGGTAGGTCCTTTATTGGTGCTTTTGGTTTGGGGTGTTTTAGAGGTGGAAGATCATTTCTAGCATTATGATATGGTGGGTTATTCCATTATTTTTGGATGTTGAGACAGTAAGAGGGTGTTTTGTTTATTATTCCTTAGGGAATAATTTATCCTTTGAAATTTTTAGAATGCATCAATCTCATTAGTAATTTATTGTAGGCTATTTTATTCCTAGCTAGGACAATCCATAGTTTCCAGCACTATGGCCATGTTAGGGAGCTTACCCAAGTTAGATGACTCTAGGTGATTAGGAATTACCTCATAATCCTCCATTTATATTTATAATATATTAAAGGTATTATATAAATCTATACAATCCATCTCCCCATGTGTAGTTATGTTGTGCACTTGACACTAGTTAGGTAAAGCTATCTCGCAGATGTTAACTTCAAGCATCTTATTAAGGAAAGGCTCTAGTTGATTATGGGGATGATTATAGTTTTGGTTTTGTCTCTAGTAAGAGAAGTTTATATTTTATATTTCAACATTATAGTTTATCATTTATATTTTTAAACCCAATAATTCATTAACTAGCTTTTGGACCATTTGTTGGATGTCATCTATCTCATTTTTAGTGGAATCCTAAGGTGTGTTTGGGGAATTATTAGCCACTATCAGTGTCACCTAGTTATGTAACTAAGGAATAGTTTCATGATTTAATTTATTTTGAAAATTTAGGTGTTATTTTGACACAACATGACTTAGAGGGAGTTGGTTTGTAATGGGTAATGGCTGAAGCATAGGAATATTATGGTTGGCATTGGGAAAAAAGTTCAAGGTAGGCATATGTGGTAGTGTATTGGTAATGGGGGTTATCATTTTACATTTGGTATTAAATTCCATCTTCACCTTTATGAATTTATCTTAACCTAAGAGTAGGTATATTATTTTTGGGTCTCATCATATAAACATAACCATGCATGGGTCCAAGACATTTTCATACATTTATAGTGGCAACTGGCCATTAGGTTGGTAGATCATAGTGACCCTAATATATATTTTCTAAAATCTAGCATTAAAGTATTTTATGGGATCATTAGGTTCATGTTTATACATGAAATTTGTTATTATAGGATGTTGGGGTCATTAACATGCCCAAACTAGGCTAGGAGGGCCATACTAAAATGATCTTAGCTAGAAATTGAGTTATTTGAAAGGTTAAAGAACCAATCATAGGTTGAATCTATAAAAATGAAGGGGAAGATCCTACATGCCACATCCTCATGTTATGTATTCAAAATACTTAGGGAAGTCTCTTAAGAAGTCATGTGTTCTTTTACAATTTGCCCTACATTAGGAGTAAAGTGGGGAAGATACTTTTTTGGGTTTCTAAGTAGATTGTGGAAAATTCTAAGGATGTTAATGGTAGAACCAGTTAACCAAGATATTAGGAGAGCCATTTTAGTTGGTTTATTTGTGGAAAACTATGAAGGTGAACTAGTGGAATCAATTACTAGTTTTAGTCTAGGTCTACCAAGTCTAGATCTCTTACAGAAATACAATGGTGAAATAATTAGTTTGTCATAATGGGACTTCAATCTCATGATATGTGAAATAAGCTCTATATTTATTTATAAAAAATAGTACTTTAAATTTTATCATTAATAGGAATAACTATCATAATCCAAATAGACTATCGAACAAGAATGAAAGACCCTCTTTCTGGCACCAATTATTGTTGCACCCAAGAACCTTTATGACTCAAAAAAGCACTCATGGGATTGAGTGTCCCAAAGGGTAAATTAGGAAATAATTCATGGGATAACATACACCCTATTTAATTTTAATATTGATGTTGATTAAATAAAATGATTAAGTAGGTTATCCTTTGTTACTCAAAGATCCATGATTGTTACTAACAAGGATTCAAGATATGTGCCATTGTACTTGGGGTGTCTTTTTATTTGAGAGAACACTTAGTTGTTTATTTTTTTCTAGGCCACCCTTGAAAGATTTCTAAAATAGCTTAAAATGTTTGACTCCTAAAATTAAAAATCAAAGGAGGGTAAAGTAGGGTCAAAAAGAGTGTTTCCAATCCTAAAAGTTACTAATTCTTTAAAAAAAAACTAAATGCCATACCATAGTTGTACCATTATGTGCTAAGATTCATCAAAGGTTCTGACTCCATATTACACAATGGGAAAGGTCTAAGGAAATATGAGAGACCACTTGATTTATAAACACTTCATTAAAATCAATATTCAAGAAAGACCCATAGTAAATAACACATGGACTCTTCAAAGATAACATGTAGGTTAACATATAGATTATAACTATTATGGAATAAATGAAAAAGTTTTATATATGCCTTACAGTATCAAAGTGAATTATAACCACTAAATTCAATAATTAGTGTTAAATCATTTAATCCTAACTGGGATTATTATCCCTTAGCCTTGGTAAAGTTATTAAATAATAATGATAATATATTATTTATTAACATGAGGTGTAAACCTCATGAAAATAAATAATATAGTTATAATTATTTAATGAGTTACCAAAATTTAATTAAATGACTTTATTTGGATGTATGGACCCATTATTTTTACAATGGTCACCTCCCTTGGTATTTCACTATAAAATAGGGTTTTACCCCTATTGTGAAATCATTTGACTATAAAATTATTTTGTCATATTCAACCTATGATTTTTTGTGAAGGCCATTCTATGAAGAAGTGAGAAGTCAAAATAATTTGTATTGGGGTTATTATTATTTCTCAATCATTGAATATCACTTATGGGTTTTTTTTTACCTCTTGAAGGTTTTCCCAATTAAAATACTTATGTTCTATGTAAATTGATCTATGATTTTATTATGATTTGTAATCAATATCTCTCTTAGATCTTGTACCTTTGTGTATTTATTCATATATCTATACATTAATTCTTTCATGGTATCACAAGATTAGGGATATCTTCCTCAATTTGATATTTAGAATCTAAAATTGAAATGAAATTTGTAAATTTTTCATGAATATTTAACTGAATGATAAAATAAATTAATTGATCCTAAATCAAATTACAATTACATCCATCTAACTGAGCTTTAATGTTTTGAATTTTTGCAAGAAAATTCATAACTTTAGCATCACCTTTCATACGTGTAGTTAGAAATTCAAGGATTAACTAAGAAATATTTTCAAGATGAGTACCCTCATGCATGGATTCAAATATTTTTCAATTATCATTAGGAGACTCTTGAGAACCAATGTAGAGAAGGAATTTTTCCTTGACACTTTGCAAGATAATAGACATATCTTCTTATGATTTCTCTTGAAATGTATTGGTAAGATCAAGGGTCACATGTCATATAGAAGGTTATTTTTTAGTCCCAATAATAATATTCCACAACTTGGAATCCATAAATTCAACATTAACATGAATTTTTCATATATCATAGTTATTTAAGGAAAAATGATGTGAAGTCATAGCTTCCATTTAAACATGACAATAAACAAATGTTTACAATAAAACCTTTTAGTATTAATTTTAAATTAATTTGATGGTAAAACAAATTTAAAAGTGAAACACAATGTTAGAGAAATCAAAAAGTCTGCAAAATATTATGATGAAATAGGGTGTCATAAGTATTGCAAAAAATATACCAATGTAAGAACAATTTTTTAAAATAATGTTTTTAATGAAATTTTATATATTTATTGTAAAATAAACTAAATCACTTGTGAAAATATACTTAATTACAAAATTTAGATAAAAAATAATGTAAAAGACTAATTTAGAATTGCACAAAACTAGGTGTCAAAAGAGTCATACTCAAAATGACCACCTAAGCACTATTATTAAAATAGTTATTAAAATTAATAGTTAGAGATTTAAAAACATAAAATGAACCATGTAGATGTGTATGGAAGGTGCCAAAATCTAGGGATTGATTGGATACAATACTATGTTTGCCAAGATTTTGATTAGGTCAAATATTGAAACAAATTTGACACCAGAGAGGGGTTTACACATGAGAAAGTTGGCACGTAACCCAATAAATGGAATTAAAAATTAATTAAATTGGGAAAAAAATTTAAAAAAAGGTTTGAGAGATTGGAACACAAGACCTCACCTTTTTGAAGTTTTAAACAAAATGTTAATTACCAACTCAACTAGTAGTTTAATTAATTTATACGATGCAATAATTTTTTTAATTTTTTTGAAATGATTTATAATATTATATATAACATGCATGTAATGTTTTAAAAATAAAATTTATTTTTTGGGGAAAAAAATTAAAAGATTTTAAAGGTGGGGTCTACTAGATATCTGCATGGAAAATAGATTTAAAAAAATAAATTATTTTTTAAAAAATTTCACAAACTATATGAAAAAATATACATGTTTTTAGAAAACAAAAGAAAAATAATGACATAGAAGAAGAATTTTGGAGAGCTACTACAACCTAGACAAGCCACCTCACAACGTGAAAAATTGCCAACATTCCTAGAATCTTGAGCCAAGGCAGAATTGATTTTTAGAATTTAGTTTTTGGTGCAAAAAATAAATTTTTAATTCACCTAGGTTGTATAGTGTCATAAAATGGTGTCGTAGTGGCTAAGATAAAAAATTTAAATGCTTTGAGACTCTTTCTCAAGGGCTAAACATTTGCACTTTGTCTTAAAACTCTAAAACTAAGCAGTTAAAACCTTTAAAGCTATTTTTTTAATGAAGGAATTGGATTTTTGAAATTTTCCAATGCCAGAAAGTCATATATCAACAAAAATTGTTTTGTATAACTTTAAATTATTAAAAACTAATTATTTTAACTTAATTTGAGAGATCTAAATTATTTTCTAATCTTTTATACACCCCTTGCTCTAATTCTATGAAAGGTGATGATAAAATTGTAAATTTTCTTTATAAAATTAAAAATATTAAATATTAGTTAGATGGATGTAATTATAATTTGATTCAAGATCAATTAATTTATTTTATCATTCAATTAAATATTTATTAGAAATTTAAAAAATTCATTTCAATTTTAATTTCTAAATATTAAACTAAGCAAGCTATCCTTGATCTTACCACTTTGTCTGCTCTCCTAATTCAAGAAGAGTAAGTTATGACCAATTCTAATTCTAAAGAGAATATCACTTAGGCATTTATAACCTTAAATAATGTTTTTGATAACCCTAAAACCCATAAAACTAACCTTGATTCTTTTAAATACAACTATGAGAATAAAAATCTAATAACAAGAATCATAAACCTAAGTTTAATGGGAACTACAATTTATGTTGTAAATTTTGTCATAGGAGGGAAACTTGTTATAAAAATAACGATATAAATAACAATCAAAATTATAAAACTAACAAATGGAAGAAATCTAGTCAAAACAAGTAGAAGAATTAAAACCCTAATCAAAATAACAATCAAGATTCAAATGTTATTACTTTGTATGCTACTTTATTTGTTTCTAATAAAAATGAGTGGATTTTAATTAGCAGTGTATCACACCATATGATATGCTTATTTGATATTTTATTTGATTCTAGATATATCTATGAAATAATTTACTTGGAGATAAGTAATTTTTAGAATCAACTAATAATGGGAATCAAAGTTTTCAAATTTTACTATAAATGATGTTTTCTATGTACCTATTGGCCATTTTCATCCCACATAAGAAGATCTTGCATGGTTTGATGAATCATATAGGTTTTGATATGTTTTAATCATTTGGAACATGAACTATATTTCATAGAACCTATGGGGTATCAAAAGTGATTATAACAAGTATGGAAATGTAAGGGATCCATCTAGTTATTCATTGAGTTCACCTTTACATCCTAGATCTAGTGGTATAAAGTACAAGTAAGACATTTGTTGAGGAGAGATCTGATACATGTAGATGAGTTAGGAATAATTGGTCATATGGGTTTGTTAACCTTGGTCTCTATATAATAGGCACCAAATCTTAGGTCTTATGATAAAGCAAAAATGAAGTTATACATGTGCAAAGTTATCTCTTCAATCAAATTTTCACTAAGTTTCCCATACTTATCCAAATGAGCTCGACCATTGTTAGGATGTCATAATGGACTAGATATGGACCAGCCATCTTGAGCATTGAATATCTTCACTTTAGAACCTCTTAAGACTAGTGGATCCAATGGGTTTGTCCTTTTTGACCTTAAGAATATCCCCTAAAATTGTAAGGTGTCCATGACTTTATCATCAAGTTATAAGCCTTTGAAAATGGACCTATAACTTAAGACATTCATGACAACATCAAATTAAGGCTCAGGTAAAAATCTATCTATGCTTAAAATTGTCAGTCCATGAGATGTCAATAACATTCTAAGGGACATATAATGATAGTTAGTGGGATATCAACTTTAAGGATAGAGTAACATAAATCCTATTGATCTTAAATTTTATGGTCCCATGATCATTAATAATGGTCATGTGGACATCATTTGATGGGAGTAAGGATGTCATTTTTAAGGTCATGAACTAGTCATTGGATTTCAAATAGTGGGTTCTAGTAGATTGATGGATGACATTTGATCAATATTTTAGGTTTAATGGAAAGTGTTGGTGAAGAGTCAATGAAATCTCAAAGATAAATGTGTGCATGACAAGTATCAAGGATGAATTCAATTAGTATAAGATCAATGATTAATGGGCCTTTATACAGATTGAAATTTATGGAGTGAGTTGAGTCAACATGTCAATGACATGAGTCAAATTTTGACAACCAATCAGATTAATGATGATCTCAATATTCTCAATGGAGGTTGAGGAGATATTTTTTACCATGAACATAGAGTTTTATAGGGTCTTCTTGATGCCATTAACTCTGGTTGAAATGATATGAAATATTCCAAGTGATGTAGTAGATGTGAGGAACACATATATGGATTGCCATTAAGGTTAAATATGTACCTATGGTTTATATTTTTATTTAGTTATTATTATTTTTGTATTAGTGTTCACCATTTTAAGGAGGATCAGTGTATGCATATATAGGTTTTTAGTTCCTACAAAGAAAAGGTGGGTTTATTTAGACCTATTATAATACATAAAAGTGATTTAGAATATATAGGTCTGTACTGATATGGAAACTATAAGAAAACTAATAGCCTTAAATTAGTTTTTCACTTGTAGATAGACTTATGATCCAAAAATGAAGATGAAGAGATATAATTAGTGTAAAATATCTTCATTTTTAGCATGGTTTTAGTCTCGACAAGTAACTACCTAAAAGGCACTAAACCATGATCCAGTTAGATCCATGAGCATGAGGTTTTGTCTTTAATCAAGAGATGGCATGAAAGATCAAATAAAATGTCTAGTATTTGTAAATACAACTAGGATCATTAAATTCATCCTCAAAAACCTTTGGGGACTTTCTCACTCTACAACCCAGAGGTAGTGTTTTGATTAATAAAAAAGGTGGAAATGTTTCCATTAGCTAAAGAGAAAAAGGTAGTGTCTCAAGTAAATTTAATGACCTATGAAAAAGTGTTATTTTTTTGATATCATGCTCACATGTCCTTTCTTGATGTCTCTCATCTTCTATATATCTTGGTCTCATTCCTATGGAGTGGGTTCTTAACTTTTTAAGAATTTATTATTGTTCTTTTCTGAGACAAGGATACTCACTAAGACTCTAGTAAGAGTGTACTCATTTTATAAGGTTAAACCCTATCAAAATATTATAATAACTACATTTTAAATTAATTAGATCAACTCATTTCCTAACTCTTATTTTTAATCAGTGTTTTGCATGCTTGTGTATGGCGAATTTGTGAAGGAGATTATTCCTAGATTTTTTAATCCTTTTTTCTTGCCTCTTTGAAGGTGTCTTCATGCTAACTTACAAGTTTAGATTAGTGTTCTATTTGGAACCTCTTCCATGAAATATTTGTGTAATTAGTGATATTGAGTAATCCCTAGTTGTCTTTCTGCCAATCTAGTGTGTGTTCAAACATATATGAGTGTCTGCTAAACTTTGGTGCATTACCCTTTTCTATTTATTAAGATCCTTTAACTATATTTGTAACCCATTTTCCCTATGAATCATTAGTCTAACATTATTTTAAGTGAGCGTCAAAGAGGAATTTGGCCTACTCTAGTGGTTCAACCCCACCGTACATTACCCATAGCCTAGGGTTGTCCCAATATTATAGTTTAATTGGAGAAAGTATGAAAAACCCTCTCCAAGAGTGAAAATTAAACCTATAATAATTTGTAACACACCCAATGGGACCTCTTATTTGAAAGGAATATTGATAAATTTTGATGCTAGTTTGATCAAATTTATAGTATTTAAGCTCTAAACAAAAGCATTTGGCAACTCCATAAAGGAAGAATCAACACTCCAGTATAAAAAAGTAGTTTCATCCGATGCCAAAGGTGACAATAAGGTCAATTTCAAGAGGTATTCCTTTCAATTTTATTGAAATACCTTTAAATTTAACAAAAATATTAAGGTTTACAAATACTCATCCATATCAAGGAGCTTTTGCTCATAGGTCATTTCCAAGGCCTAACCCTACAAGAATCACTTTATTAGCTCCTTGCATACCCATGTCAACCCTTAGATATTTTGTATCTTTTAATGGCTAAAGCTATTTAGACCTGACTCACTATGATCCTATCATAGTTTCAACCCTTAAAAGTGTTCCCTATTACACTATAGACCAATTTATAATACCCTTTGAGCAACTCATGGACATAACCAAATATTACAATATCCATAATATCACTAAAGATAATATAGTTATTAGGTTTCTAGTTATTTCTTTCAAAGGAAAGGCCCTAAATTTGTATGGAGGCCTTGTTTCTAACTCCATTCAAACATGGGATGAATTACGAGAATCCTTATGTAAAATATTTGAGGATAAAATTGACCATTTGTCACTTGTAGAGCAATTAACTACCATTAGGAGAGCTCTTCATGAAGTCATGAAAGACTTCAACACAAGTTTCAAAAAAAGTTGGGATAGAGTCCCAATCATAGTTAGACCAACCCCTAACCTTAATTTCCTATAATATTTAAAGGATTTAAATAGTGACATAGTGGTAATGGTCCAATTTATGGGAGGAAATATGCTCCCAGATGCACATGAGGTGGCCATTAAGGCACAAAATTATTTGGTTCAAGCTAGAAAACATACACCCAGACTATAAATACCCTTATTGCTTGAAATTAGACCACATCCTATTGTTATTCATCCATTGTATGTCATTATTCCTACACCAAAAATTGTTACAGTCCCTATGGCAAAGCAAGAGAAAGCTTCTACTAGTGTATCTAGTGATTCACTAGAGCAAAATAACTTTCAATAGGTAAAAATCATGTTTTAGTCCTTGGGGAATGAACTTGTAAATTTCAAAAGGAAACAAGCTTTCAATAGGCATTATAAAAGTTCATATTAGCCTTAGTAGAAAGCCTTCGAAGTAAATAGGCCTTCATATAAGGGGAACTGCCAAGGTTAAAACCAAGGACAACGATAACATGGATATAATAGGTAGAATAACTTCAACCCTAATGTTGCTAGTACTTCCAAATCCTTGGTCCCAATTCAAAATAATGTGGATCAATAAGCAGAGGGTACCATGCCTTATAACTAGTCCTTTATTTAACATATTATCCCAAATATTAACCTTAACTAGGCCTTCAATGAGCAATTTTAGTAAGCTACTAATTTTTGATACAACTAAGCTCTCATGGCCCAAGATGTATAGGTGCCTATGTCACAAGACCAAAAGAGCCTCCTCAAGGTCAAGGGTCTAATCAAGGACCAAATTAGTTCATGCTATAATGATGAACTATGAATAATAAGAGTGTTATGTAGCTAGCTAGTAGGTTAGTTTTAGTTAGGCTTATTTTTTAGTGGAAAGAAACACAAGATTTAAAATAATAAACATGGATGGTAGTCAAGAAGTAGTTAAATATATTCCCACCATTATTCCTTCATTTACAAGGCCAAGTGAACTCTTTATCACTCCAAAGGTTCTAGTACCTCAAAAATATTAGAGCTAAAATAATATTTTTGTGCCCTAAGGCTCATAAGTTCAACAAATAATAGTGGTGGACCCTAGAGCACAAACAAATGTTGGTGGTTTATCCATCAACATTGTTGAACAAATGAAAAATTCAAGTGTGAGTGTGCCCATGTGGGATATGCCCTCCATGCCTAGCTAGTAGACATCCTTTAAGAAGGATTGTCAAAAATCAATGTTGTAGATAGGCCACCAAGCAAGGTAAATGAAGTTCTCACTAATGTAGCCAAAGGGCCAAATGAATTGAAATAAGGTAAATTAGTTAAAATTCCTCCATTATATATTTTAGTAATCATTAGTAACTCTCTAGTGCATAATTTTTCAGTGGACATACAGCTAGTACCTTGATGATGTTAAAGTTCAGTCTAAAATATGAGACATAGTCCAAAGGAGTGTTGTAATTTGATGGTTCTTCTCCTAATCCATCTATCATAATCAAGGACCTATATATGACCCTATATGATTTTCCTAGTGTATCAATGGCCCAAGATGTGTTGATCTTGGATGTGCCTCCTCACTTTGCACTATGCTTATTTAGAGAGTTAAAAAAAAAGATAGGAGGTTATCTTGTAGTAGAATGGTCCTATATGGCATTCAAGATAAGGTATGGGACAAAAGTGTCAATTAAAAATAATCCCATTACACAATTATATATAGAACCCTATGCACCAAACAATGTCAACATCAATTGTACCATCATTGATGAATATGAATTTGCAATGGGGTAGGATTTGAATACTCATCTAGAAGAGGTACCAAACATGCTCTCAGATGAGATATGGAATGATTAACAATTGTTAGACCCCTTAGAAGGTGTTCAGGAAAAGGACTTGGGTGTTTTATATTTTCATGAATAGAACCAAAATATGTCATCCCTCATGAGGCATCAAGAAGATCCTAGTAGTCTATGGAAGTTATTCTTTGATGGCTCAAGGAGAAAGCATGGGGTGGGTGTAGGTGTCATTATAATATACCTTTCAAATGATAATTACTTCTCTTGATATAGGTTATAATTTAGCTTCTCTTGTAATGCAAAAAATTATGAAGGTCTCATCCATGGCCTCCAGTGGGCCAATAAGAGAAAGGTCAAGTAGTTTTAGGTCTATGTGGATAGTGAATTGGTTGTACAACAAGTTATAGGTTAGAATGTCACTAATAATCTTCTAATAAAGTCCTAAAACATAAAGTTTCGAACCTCATTAAATAATTTGACAATTTCAACATCTAATTATTGTCAAGAGGACAAAACCAACTTGTTGATAGGCTAGCAGCTGTGGGGGCTCATTTTGACATTCCTAATGAATTGAAAAGGACAAAGTTTCAACCACATGTCAAAGTGGTAATAATACCATAAATTATAGATAATGAAGCTCAATGGTAGTTCTTTGAAGATGACAAATAGATTTCATGTTTCTTATAGAAATAAGTAGAATTCTCCTTCCTCAACCAAGAAAAATTGTAGCATCATTATGTAGAGTATATTGTTCAATTAAGGTCCAATAAGATTCCTAAAGGTATGGTCACCCTAAAAGGCCTCTTTCATGAAGGGTGCCATATGAAGAAGGATAAATTACTAATTCCAACTAATGAAGAGAACTATGAAAGAGTTATTATCTTTGAAGACAAACTCATCAAGCTTAAAAAGGTAAGTACTAAAGATAAAAGGCATGATTTTATAGAGCTCTATAGGTAATACATAGACATCTTTTCTTGAAAATATAAGAACCCAAAGGGATTTGATCCTAATTTGGCCCAACACATAATATAGCTAGATGCTAATGCAAAGCCTCTTAGGCAAAAGTAGAAGCCCATAAATCCCAAGATTGAGGATCTCATGAGAAAGGAATTAACCAACTTGTTGAATCTAGAATCATCTTCCCAATCAAACACTCCTCATGGGTAGATAATCTAGTACCTATCAGAAATAAGAGTGGGGAGATCAGACTATGTATGGACTTTAGGGATCTTAATAGGGTCTATTTGAAGGACCATTACCCTCTACCATCCATGGAACAACTCTTTAAGGTAGTTACTAGTTCAAAATGCTTCTCTCTCTTAGATGGATACTCAGGTTATAACCAAGTACTAGTGAGAGAAGATGACCAATAAATTAATAAATTTACAACCAAGTGGGGGAATTTTACTTATAAAAAGATGCCTTTTGGATTATCCAATGCTAGGGTATCCTTTTAAAGAGAAATCAACATGGCTTTCCAAGGACTACTAAATCAAATGGTGTTGGTCTACTTGTATGACATTATAATATTTTCCAATAATTCTAGTGAGCACATCGACCATCTGAGGCTAATATTCTAAAGATTTAGAGAGTATTGGATCTCTTTAAATCCCCAAATATGTGTGTTTTTTGTACATAAGGAAAACTAATAGGTCATATTATTTCAAATGAAGGATTATCCATTGATCCTATAAAATTATGTGTTATCTTAGACTTATCCTTGCCAAAGCATAGAAAATGGATGCAGAGCTTCCTTGGGAAGATCAACTTTGTCAGAATGTTCATACCTAGTTTTCCAAACTTTTTCCATCCTATCACCATGATTTTGAAGAAGAGCTAAGTGTTTGATTTGTTTTTTGAAGGCAAGGTAACTTTTAAATCCATCAAGAAGGTCATTAACCAAGCTCCCTAACTCTTGAATCTTGGTTTATCCCAGTAATTCATCTTGTACACCTTTGCTAACGTTGGCAACATATCATCGATGTTGATGTAGAATAATAGTGAAGTAATGGAGTAGCCTATTGCCTTTTTTAGTCAAGGGATAAAATAATATGAGGTGAGGTACACTTTCATTGAGAATCAAATTCTTGTACTTGAGAAGGCTATAAAAGTTCAGGCCCATGCTCTCCAATAGTAGGATCCATCTTATGGTGTCTAATCTCGGTGTTAGGTATTTCCTCCTTAATAAAGATTTGAATGAGAAGAGAGTAAACTAGATCACAAAGGTCATGGAATATGATGTAGAGATCAAGGTCACCAAGATGGTTATGGGAAAGGGCTTATGTGAACACATGGTTATTGACCTCTAAGGAGACAATGAAGCTATTTAGGTGACCCAAGACAACTCTTAAGCATGTATACTTGCATTTTAAAAGAGTTATCTTCAAGATATTGCTTATTTCTTAGAGATAGGAAAATGTCTCCAAGGTTTAGACAGAGCCAAAACAAGGTATTTTAGGCTTCAATCTATACCTTATGCATTAGTTGATGGTGTTATTTCTACAAAGGAACTCAATGGGTTACTCCTTAGGTGCATAGATGATGACCAGGTAACCAAACTCTTATAGTAATTCTATGATGAACTTGTAGGAGGTCATTTTACATCCAAAACCACTATAGAAAAGGTAATGAGGGATGGTTATTACTAGTCCAATATCTTTATACATGCTCATGCATGGATTATAAAGTGCCAAAAGTGTGCCTTCATTGTAGGAAAGTAAAGACTAGCATCCCTTCCACTTAATCCTATTCAAGGGATTAACCCTTCATACAATGAGGGTTAGACTTTATAGGGATGATCAATCCACTATCAAGTGTAGGGAATAAATGGGTGCTCATTATAATAGACTATTTCACTAGGTGGGTGGAAGGCATTTCTTTAAAAGAGGCTAGTGAAGGTGAAATCTTAGATTTTTATGATAGACTTGTAACTAGGTTTGGTGTCCCAACCACCATAATTTCTGATAATGAATTGGGATTCCTTGGTATAAAGACAAGTGAGTAGGATATCAATCTCAGAATCTACCTCAACACTTCTTCAAACTACCATACTCAAGGAAATGGAGTAGTAGAGTCCATAAACAATAATTTGTTGAGAATCATCAGAGGGACCATGGAATAAAATTAAATAACATGTCTCACTAAGCTAAAGATAGCCTTATGGGCTAATAGGGTGACTCCTATAACTACCATTGGTAATTTTACATATGTTCTTGTGTATGGAATGGAATCAAAATTGACTATCTCTCTTGATCTACTTACATTGAAATTAGACCATCAACTTGAGTTGATGGAGGATGAGCCCATGAATGTGATGATTGTTGAAAGCATGGAGTTAGAATAAACTAGGGATCTTGTTATGAAAAATTTGGAATCACATTAAGCTTAAGTCAAAAAAGCCTTTAATAAAATATCTACAATAAATATCTTCAAGGAAGAGGACCTAGTCCACAAATCAGACTCAAATAAGGCCAAACCTAGCAACCATACCAAGTTTGAAAGCTTTTGGAGTGGTCCTTATTTAATCCATGGATGTAAGGAACATAATTCTTTATACCTTACCCAATTAGATAGAGAGGTAATACCCATTCCATAAAATTAAATTCATTTTAAGCAATTATATTAAATAGAATTTCATTGATCATAACATATTATACATTGTAAAATAGCTTTATGCTTTCCTCTAAGTACCTTGTGCTCTTTTATTTTATGGTCTATTGTTCCCTTTTCCAAAGTGCATTAGGCATTTTGTTGTTTTTTGTTTCTTTTGATCATTGTTGCTTCAAGAGAAGTTTATATCCATTGCCTAAGCTAATTACTCCATACCCAATGGACTGGATAATACAAATGGTCTAGGTTCTCAAAGCATAATAGGCATACTTCCCTATGAGTCACCAAAGATGTTGGCCATTATTGGCCCACTTAGGAAGATCTTGCATGGTTTGATGAATCATATAGGTTATAATTCATTTGAAGAATTTGGATCATGGAATATATTTTATAAACCTTATGGGGTATCAATTTTTTTTTGAACAAGTATGTAAATGTAAGGGATCCATTTGGTTATTCATTAAGTTCACCTTTACATTTTAGAGCTAGTGGCAAAAAGTACAAGTAGGTTGTTTGTTGAGGTTATATCTCACACATGTGGATGAGACAAGAAGAATTTGTCATATTGGTTTATTCATCTTGGTTCTTATATCATACACACTAAATATTAGGTCCTCCATCAAATCACAAATAAATTTATGCATGTGTAAATTTGGTTCTTTAGTGAGTTTTTTACTAAGTTTCTCATACTTATCCAAACGAGCTTGACCATCATTAAGATGTTAGAATAAAATAGATATAGACCAACCTTATTTATCATTAAATATCTCCACTTTGGAATCTCCAAAGACTATTAGATCAAATGGATTTATCTTTTTTAACCTTAGGAACGTCCCCTAAAAGTTTGAGGCCTAAAATGGACCTGCAACTTAAGAAATTCATACCAAAGTCAAATTAAGGCTTGGGTAAAAATATATTTGTGCTAAAACTTGATGATTCAGAGGATGTTAGTCATATTTTATGGGACATTAAATGATGGTCAATGGGACATCAACTTTAAGGACAAAGTAAGATAATTCCTATCAAGCTTAAATTTGATAGTCATGTGACTATCAATGATGGTCACACAAACATAATTTGATAGCAGCGAGCATACAAATTTTAAGGACATAAATTAGTTATTATCTTTAAATAGTGAGACCTAATATATTGATGGTTGGTTTTTTATCAAGATTTTAGATCTAATGGTGAGCGCTAGTCAAAAAGTCTACAAATCTCAAAGATGAATGTGTGTGTAATAAGTATCAAAGAAACATTAAACTAGTAGAATATCAATAATCCATAGGAACTAAACAAATTGAAATCAATGGATTAAGTTGATTCAACATGTTAATGAGCTGAGTCAAATTTTGATAACCAACTCGATTAAAGATGAGCCCAAGATTATTGATGGAGGTTAAGGAGCTATTTTTAACAATGAACATAGGGTTTTACAAGTTCTTCCCAATGTTATTGAATTCGGTTCAAATGTCATAGAATGGTTTAAGTGATGTATTAGATGCAATGAAGACATATATGGATTGTCATTAAGTTTAAATATGGACCTCTAGTTCATATTTTTGCTTAGACAACATTTTTTTATAATAGTGTTAACAATTTTAAGGAGGATATATATATGTATATATATGTTTTAGGTCCCTATAGAGAAAATATGGGTATATTTGGACCTACTAAAATTTATAAAAGTGGTTTATAGTCTATAGGTTTATACCAATATGGAAACAATAGGATAACCAATACCTTTAAATTAGTTTTCCACCTATATATAGACCTATGATCCAAACATAGAGATAATGTAGAGATATAATTAGTACATAATATCTTCATTTTTTAGCATGGCCATAGTCTCAACAAACAACCAGCTAAAAGGCACAGAGCTATGATCTAGTCAGATCCAGGAGTATGAGGTTTTGTCTTCAAGTGAGAGATGGAATAAAGGATTAAAAAAAGGGTCTAGTATTGGGAACTATAGCTAGGAGAATTCAATGCATACTCAAAACCCTTTGGGGACTTTCTCACTCAATAAACCATAGGCAGTGTTCTAATTGATAAAAAAGGTGTCAATGTTTCCATTAGCTAAGGAGAAAAAGGTAGTAGCTCAAGTTCATTTAATAACCTAGGAAAAGTGTTACTTTTTTGATAGCATGCTCACACATCCTTTCTTCCTATCTCTCTTATTATATATATCTTGGTCTCATTCCAATGGAGGGGGTTCTCATCTTTCTAAGAATTTAGCATATTTCTTTTCTGAGACAAGGATACTCATCAAGACTCTTGTAACATTGTGCTCATTTGATAAGGTTAAACCATATCAAAATATTGTATGAACTACCATTTGAATTAATAAGATCAAATGTTTGCTTGTCTCTTATCTTTAATTAGTGTTTAGCATGCTTGTGTATGGTGAATTTGTGAAGGAGATTCTTCCTAGTTTATTGTCCTTTCTGCTTGCCTCTTTGAAGGTGTCTTTAAGTTAACTTAAAAGTCTAGATTAGTGTTATATTTTGAAGCTCTTCCATGAAATATTTGTTTAATTAGTGAGATTGATTAATACATATTTATCTTTTTGCTAATCTAGTGTGTGTTGAAACATATATGAGTGCCCACTTAACTTTGGTGCATAACCCTTTTATCTTTGTTATGAACCCTTAACCATATTTTTAACCCATTTTACCTAAGAATAATTAGTATATCATTATTTTAGGTGAGAATAAAAAAGGAATATCATCTAATCTAGGGGTTCAACCCCACCATAAGTTACTAATAGCCTAGGGTTGTCACAATATTAAAGCTTAGTTGGAAAGAGCCTAAATAACCCTCTCTAAGGGTAAACATGAAGCATATAATAGTACGTAAGATTAAAAATAATTTTCTATCTATCTCTCATCTTATCAATGATAATTATTGTAGCATTACTTAAATATATTTGGTCCATTATAAATCAATCTGGTTCCTTGATTTTTGAATTTTTTTTAAATAATGGTTTGTATAGCTTCTCCTTTATGTTTTCTTTCATCATATAGTAGGAGTAAATATCAATTTTGACATTAAATATCATGACATGTTAATTTAATAAGTTTACATGATATTTTTACAAATAGTATTTTTTTAAGACATTCTTTTATCTCATTTCATCATAAAACTTATGAGGGTTGCTTATGTGGTAAGCAACATAGTAACCCCTTTCATAAGAATTATGAAGTGAATTCCTCACATCCTTTAGAATTGATTCATAGTGATGTTGTAATACCTATTGAAGTTGTATATATTCATTTTTATTTATATTCTATTACTTTTATTGATGATTACACTATAATTATTTGGTCTTTTTTTATTAAAAATAAATTTGATCTGTTGTCTAAATTTAAGGAATTTATAACTAGAGTTGAAAATGCATCTAGTTTTTATATTAAGAGATTAAGAATTGATAATGGTGATGAATATGTTAGTAAAGAGTTTTATTATTTTTAAAAAAAATTGGTATTCAAATGGAAATAACAACTCCTTATTCCCCTTAGTAAAATAGTATTCCTAAAAGGAAAAACTGCACCATCATAGAAATGGCTAGAACATTGTTGCAATCTACAAATGATACTAATTTTTAATGGGATGAATCCATGAATATTGTTTTTCATATTATAAATAGAGTCCTTACCAAATATTTTCATCTTTATACTAATTTATAAATGTGGACTAAAAATAAATATAGTGTGGCTCATTTTAGGATCTTTGGTAGTCTTGCTTCTATCTTTATTACTAAAGTTAAAAGAAAGAAGCTTGATCCCACTTCATATTCTTACATTTTTATAGGTTATGGAGGTAATTAAAAAAATTTAATAATTTATTATCCTTATAAACATTATATCATTAAGAATAGGAATGTTCTTTTTTTCAAAAACTCTTTTTATGAGCCCTCTATAGACCCTCCTTAATGTTATTCTTTTGATGAACCTAACTCATTTTTATACTTGTGATGAAATGGATTCCCTTGAGGAAGTTGATATAACTTTGGATAACTCTAAGTTTGAGTAACTTCCTAAGTTTCATGTTCAATCTAAAATACAACTAAATGGGATTAATCCCTAATTCAATCTTTTAATGTGATAACCTTAATAAATTAACTATAAGTTATCATTCTTACCATGAATTAATGACTACATATGAATGGAAACATCAATCATTTGAGAAATCAACTGAAGAAGATATATGGAATGTTACTATGCAAGTTAAATATAATTACTTATTAAAGAATAGACTTGGGATCTTGTCTCTCCTCTGCCTAAAATGTATATTTTCAGTTATAGGTGGATTTATAAGATCAAATATAATTAAATTGGTAAAATTGAAATATTTAAATAATGATTAGTTGCTCATAGGTTTACTCAAAAATCTAGGATTGACTTTGTTGAAACCTTTTCTCTTGTATCAAAATTGAGTAGTATTATACTTCTTATTACTCTTGAAGTCCAAAATGGTTGGGTTATCCACCAAATGGTTGTCAAGAATGCATTTCTAAATGGTGATGTAGAAGGGGAAATATACATGACTTTACCTAAAGGTTTTACTAACCCTAATAAATAACATTATGTATGCAAGTTAAATAAACATTTTTATGGTTTAAAACAAGCTCCTCAAGCTTGGTATTCTAAAATTACTTATTTTTTCAAAGAATTGTGTTCCTCTAATTACTACTTTTAGAATGATTTATTTGTTAAATTTGAAAATTCTCATTTGATTCTACTTGTATTATATATTGATGCTTTTTTAATTACTATCAATCTAACTCATTCAATTCATAAATATAAGGATAAACTAGGTCAAATGTTTAAAATGACTGATTTAGGCATTTTGCATCATTTTTTAAGAATGACTATATTTCAAGATAAAAATTCTATTATTTTATCACATTCTTAGTATGCTCATAACCTTCTTATTAATTTTAACATGATTGATTGTAAATCTTCTTCTAATCCTATTGAAGTTGGTATTAAACTTGATCCAAAACCTACATGTGAAAAAGCTAACCCTACTTTATATAGATAGCTTGTTGGTAATTTGATTTATTTAACTATTACTAGGCCAACGGTTTCATGTGATATTGGTGTTACTTCTATATTTATGTAGGATCTATATTTGGATCATTAGAAATTAGCTAAATGAATTATTCATTATATCAAAGGAATAATTAATTTTGGTTTATTTTATTCTTTTATTGATAATGCTGAATTATATGTTTATTGTGATGCTAACCATGTTGATGATACTATAGATCACAAATATACTTATGGATATGTGATTAAGTTTGTTGTCGGTTCTATAACTTGGATCATCAAAAATCAACCTATTATATCTATCTCTTCTACTGAAATAGGGTACAAAAGTAATATGGAAGCTTTTAAAGAAGCCATGTGGCTGTCAATGTTGTTGGTAGAACTTCATTTAGATTTTTATCATAGTACCATTCTTAATTGTGATAACCAAAGTTATATAGCTCTAAAAAAAAATATAGTGCAGTATTAAAGAACTAAACATATTTAAGTTCATGTGCATTTTATTCAATAAAATGTCCTCAATGGTGATATTAATTTATATTTTTATTTTATGAATGAAAAAGTGGCACATATCTTCACAAATTCATTTAGTGCTACCAAGTTTTATTAGTTTCATGCAATGTTGGGCCTCTCAGAGTTTTTATTGAGGGGGAGTGTGCATGACAATGCCACTTCCTGATCACCATGTGTTTTTTCTCCTTATATATACTTATTCTCATTGTAAAGAATTGTAAACTTCATGTGGAAGTTATGTTATTTGAGTAAACTTCATGTGGAAGTTTTAATTTTGTACCCCAATAGATTAAAAGCATACTTTGTAATGGAGGTCCTTATGTTATAAAAGGTTCCAAATATTCCTAGTGATTATTCATGAGAAATTGTGAAATGTAGTTTCATGATCATTCTATCCTAAACTTACTTTTGAGTAGTTTATGGATTATAATTCCTTTTATTTCAAAAGGTGGTGTTTCGCATGATGAAGGTTTTTAAATCCTTAAATTGTGTATATAGTATAATTCCTTTCTAAGGTGACTATGTCATTTATCCCCACTTAGCATTAAGAGGGAGTTTTAGAGAATTTAATATTAAGTGGTCTTATTGACCCTTAGCCTTGGTAAAGTTATTAAATAATAATATACTATTTATTAAAATGAGGTAGAAACCTCATGAAAATATATAATAAAGCTATAATTATTTAATGAGTTACCAATATTTAATTAAATGAATTTATTGGGATAGATCAACCTGTTATTTTTACAACAATCACCTCCCTTGGTACTTCACTATAAAATAGGTTTTCACCCCTATTGTGAAATCATTCAAATATGAAATTGGTTTGTCATATTCAACCTATGAGTTTTTGTGAAGGCCATTAAGTGAAGAAGTGAGAAGAAAGAAGAATTTATATTTTGGTCATTATTTTTTCTTAATCATTAAATATTAATTATGGGTTTATGACCTCTTGGAGGTTTTCCCACTTAAAATACTTCTGTTTTATGTAAATTGATCTATGATTTTATTATTTTTTACAATCAATCTCTCTCCTAGATATTATTGTGTGTTAATTCATATATCTATACATGAATTATTTCAAGTAGTAGAGGTTAAGTTATTTTTTATTATAACTAACATTCATTCAAAAATATAAACAATTAAAACTTTGACAAATAGACCATGAATTCTACAAAAAGATAAAGATTGCATTCATTAAAAATAAGTTCATTTATAAAGATATCGATAGTGACAGACATCTACAATCTAAAAGTATGAAGGAAGAATCACTTGAAATATGTAATTAATTACAACATAGTTTTGGGACTAAAAATCTTGACCATAAAAAAAAAATACATTTACATGTTTATATATGAGGATGGGGATTGCCTCTTATCAACACAAGATTGTCATCCTTGGCCATGATGGTAGTTCCTAGTTATTACAATTGTATCAAATTAAAATATATATAAACCCACTTACACTCACTCTAAAATATCCCCTAGGGCTCACATAACTGATGTATGGAGGAGTTGTGGATAAATAACCTCTTAAATGGTTAGACTCTACTTCCCTAGCCACTAGTGTTATTACCACTATGTCAAATTCTTGGTCCAACATGGCTAGATTCATTGGAGGCTCCATGAAAATGAATTTTACTAGGCCACCAACCTCTAGTAGAATTAGAGTGGGGAAAACATATCCATTTAGAATTTTGACAGTTGGCTAATGATCATAGTGGATCAAGTTGAGAGTTTGAGCAAAATATGGGCTCCATCCTTATTTTCCCTAGTCACTATCTTTTTCTTAACCTAGTTGAAGTGGCCCAAGTTGAGTATAAATTGAACCCTATCTAGTATATTTCCATTTTTATGGAATAACACTAATATATTAACATCTTTGAAGTAGGCCAATAACTTCTTATTTCCTTATTCTATGAGATTCACCACATTTAGCACCAAGCCTAGTTATTCCTCAATTTTTACCTTCATACTCTACTATATGTTTGGTATAAACTCAATTCTGAAGTGGACATAAGTTTTATCACTAAGAACATTCCATTATTTACTATGACCACAATATTCTTACATTTACTCTCTACTAGATCAATACTTTCCAAATATTCCTAGGTTATCTCAATATGCATCTCATAACCTTCTTGAGTCTCCACCACTTTTTATAGTACTAAGAAAATCTGTATGAAGGCATATCTAAATTATCTAGTTAGGCACACTGAGAATTATATTTGCACTTGTGATTTGAGGACTCAAACTTGATCTTACATGTCTTCCATTAATTTATCTAACATGTCCTTGGTATTTTAGAGGAATGAGATTGGGTATTCAACAACATTCTCCTCTCCTTTGAAATTCCTCTCCTTGGTGAGTGATAAAAAATAATATTAGGTATACCATAACACCAAATTTGCCTCTTACATGAATTTTTGAGAGAGGATTCTCTTCATATGTCATGTGGTGTGATCAAAGTCCCACTACATCTATGGGTCACCCTACATTGTCATCTCAGGTGCCTAAGATACCTTATCCATACCTAATGTGAAGGAGGTGTTACTAGAGTGATGAACATGGTAGATATAGGTAGAGGATTAGGTATAGTGGGTATGGAAGAATTATACTAGTTAAATGAGGAAAGGAGAGTAAATGGATGAAGTATGGTAGCATAGGGAGGTAAGAAAAATAGGGACACCCAAGTGAACATTCATGCATGGAGCTAAATATAAGTCATGTTAACATGAGGGAATATGACTCTAATGTTATCTAAATTTGCTACAAATGAGGATGTCAATTGATTAAATATGAATCCCTAAGCCCCCAAGATGAGGTCAAATGGAAGTAGATAAATGACATGGGGAACCAGAGGTGGGGTGTAGTAGGAATAGTATGAACCTTTGGAGGAGGTTGGGTGAGATTAATTAGTTTTTAAATGGAATGATAAGGATGAATAAATTTATTATTCTTCCTTGTCCTCTTACTTGGGTCAATGTGGGTAACTGTAGTTGATGGAGCAAAGGTGGTAGAACACACAAGGGTTGACTAAGATTTTTACTTAACCATATAGGGAATTATTGAAATAGTCTAGGCTGATTGATTTATACACATAAGTGCACTTATTATAAGAACCATAACTTCATTATTTGGGGGTATGGAAACTAGGGGAACTTAGATCTATGGAATAACTAGTATGGGTATTGAGGAGGTTGTAAGTTATGAAATGGATGGGTAAAATGGGAAATAAGAGAAAAAGTTGTTAGGAAGGACCAAGACTAGAGGAATTTAGGGGAATTATGGAGGAGGAAAAATGGGAAATAATGGAGGAATCACCTAAGTGGATGGTAGGGGAGTTTATATACCAGGTGGTACCATGAGAGGTTGTTGGAGAGTGAATAGAAGGATGGAAGGGACTTCTACTCATGTCATTTTTTGGTCTCATCACATATTAGTCTCTAGGTTGATAGTGGTATTAAACCTTAAGACATGTATAGACTGAAGTTGAATTATTAGAATTTGAACCACTTAGGGCTATATTACATGGGTGTGGACCTACTGGAGTTAAACTACTTGAACCAGAGGAGGTGAAGTAGGAGTTGAGGGATAAGGTATAGACATAGCCAAGGGATAAGGTAAATGAGGATATCTTGGGGGAAAGATTTCAATAATCCTTATATAATCCTTCTAGAGTGTTATGGTAAAGTTGCCTCAACATCCTCTATATGTCGATCAATTTATTAAGGCATATAGATGGCCTAGATTGAACTTTATTTTCTTTATTCTTCATACAAACCTCAATCCAAGTGATCACCTCTTGGTAATTAGCTAGATTCAAGTATATCTCATCATCATCCTTAGGTTAGTGACCATAAAGGTTGAGATGGGTTGATTATTTCTCTAAGTGGGCCCTAATGATGACATGAAGTTCCCAATATTAGTGCCTATCTCTTCCCAATGTCAAAGAATCCCTCATGGTTACCATATTTTGTAAGAGATGGAAGGCCTTATACACATGGTGTTTGATAGTGATTGGGAGGAGTGGGCATGCCATTTGTTGATGACTAATGTAATGCCCAAAGATACCATCTGCTAGTTGATACATAATTTCTTTCTCTAATATTTGGTCCAATACCTATTAGGGTAAGGGGATGGGATCTTTGAGAATGTTAGCCACATGAATGATGGTATCCTCCTGATAGTACCAATAATCACCACTACAGGGAATGGAATTCCTAATTTATTTTGACAATTAAGGCATGGGTGCTTCATTGATGGAATTATAAATAACCAAGTAGAATTATTCATATATCTCCCTAACATTATTTTGATAGTGGTGGACATATATCTTATATAAGACTATATGGAAAATTGATCCTCTAAGAACCCATAGACTACATCCATTAGGTAGTTTATCATATAGAAATCATCACCTCTCCAAGCATCACCTATATTCTTGATCATGTTAAATTTAATCACCCCACCTAGTTCAAGGACTTTCTCACATTGGAGAATTATGTCAAATAAGGAAATCTAAAGGATGTTGACATATAGGTAGTCACTATACTTGAATAGTTAGTATTGCAAGATCATCCCAGTGCTAATCCATTTTATGAAAGTAAAGATAGTGTATATGTTTACATCCATCTTGTTCACCTACCTTGTATTGCGGTTATCATCTTAGTCCTTCAAGACATCATGAATCTAGTAAGAGTTCATCCAAGTGGTCATGATGATTGAATCATAAGACAAGGTGCACTTAGAGAGGTTTTATTAATTATTGAAGGTTACTTCTAAGATGCTAGTGATGTAATTCTATTTTTTTATAGAGTATACCATGTCATGGATGCCATCTTACATAAGCTTCATTATGTGTAATAATTTACTAAAGAAGTTGCCATATGTGGAAACCTTTATTTTATCTATGGATTTATGTATCCCACACTTTCTATAGGCACAAAGGGAATCTTCAAATTCCACCTCATCTTCATCATCACTACTAGATGACTTGGGTACCAGATCAATAGCCTTGGAAATTTTATTATAGTACCTAAAGCACTTCAAGCCATATAAGAACAAGGTGTCTCAATCATTTGATTGAGATTTTGGGTTTGAGGATGAGGTATTCATTATAGTTAGGAGGTATCTTAGTTATAAATAAAAATGAGCTTACAGGTAAGACATAAATGGAAGTGGTTAGAGACAAAAACATGTAGTGGGTTCTTGGAAATAGGGAACAATAATGGTTAATGAGCTCTTCCTAAGGCACTTATATGGATCAACATACATTTCTTACTTTAATGTAATTTTAAGGCTCACTATGTGTGAATTCAAATTTGAGTTGGTAGCTCAATCACCTCATTTATTTCTTAATCATGAATTAAACTTTGAAATCTAAAATTTATGACTCCTACTAGATTTGGATATTGTAACACAAAATTTTAGACCATCTCATCAAGGCCCATATTCCTAATGAATTAATGCCTAGATCATGGTAGGCACATGGACATATCTGTTTCTACTCATTTTTGTTATTTAATATTCAGAAGAAATAAGAAATTAAAGATAAATGGTCAGGGGTTAGATGATACCAAGATGATGTTGCGAACCATATCCAGACGATTGAAGGACCTCCTCTTTGGCTGTGGAGGAAGACACCTATAGAAGAATAAGACTTAAATATAAAAATGTTAGAGATAGATATGGTGGAATGCCAAGCAAAGCTCAGTCCCAAAAGTGCAAAGACTTCATTGAGGGATGATAGTACACTGTTTATAAGTAAAAGTGTCAAAAATAAAGAAATGACAAATGACTAACAAAGAGGAAATTAGATAATGCATACCTATTTCATTGTAGTCGATCTACCACAGTCACTGATGTTGGTAGTCTTGCCAGCATCAATTGGTCAAGTTGTCGATGTCAGTTAGGCTGCCGATGTCAGTAGGGGAAATGGTTGATGTTGGTTAGGTTAATGGCCTTGGATAGGTTTTGGATAGGTTTGTGGTCGATAGAGGGGTCTGGAAGGAGTCTGGGTCTGTGCAGGGTTACAAGACAGTAAATAGGGTCTGAGAGGGGGTAAAGGCAAATGATAGGTTGTCAAAAAGGGTAAGGGTGAGAGGAAGGCTTTTTATCCTTTCCCTGAAAGAAGTCAGGTCAGGTTGAAAGTCGGGTCTGGTATGGTTGATAGTATTTAGAAAATAGTAAATATAAACTAATTACTGATTCTTTCTAAATTATTGAAATGAAAGGGCAGAAGAAATACTTAGCTCTGGTGAGATGAAGAACCAAGGTGTTGAACACTTGTACCTACTGTGGCTTGATGCTGAGTCCTTGTGCAATGGTTTAGTCTAATCTAGAGTGACTAGTGTAGAATTTCTAAAGCCTGGAGAGCGTTATTTGAAGTCTAATCATTGGTCTTAGAGAGTCCCTATTCATGTCCAAATCTGAGTGCCAAGAGAGGAAGAGAGAGAAGTCAATTTAAGAGTCCAAGAGAGAGTCCATCTAAGAGTTTCTGGGGGGGGCCTAACTCAATGTTAGATGTCAGTTTATGTAACTGATGTTAGCTATCCTACCGGTGTCATTCGATAGTTGACCGATGTTGGTAGCTAAGGAATGAGTAAATGGGCTAAGAATCCAATACTCCATCTGCCAAGTGCACTTGTTAGTTGGGGAATGGTCAAATGACGAGGTTAATAAGCATGAGGGTTATTTAGGACGTAAATAAGGAGTGAGAATAAGTCTTAGTTAGTTATGATTGGGATGACTTAGTCATAGGGTGAGTCATGGGGTAGGAAATGGTTTTAGGGATGAGGTGTCTAAGGTGAGGTGTCATAGGTGATGTCAAGGGTGATGTTATTAATTTAAAATAAGTATTTTATTTTTAATTAATAAGTGTGTAAGGGACTAAGGAGACCAAGGGGGAGTCGACCAAGGAGTAGACACAATTTTGGTGTCTACATTTTCCCCTTTTTATCTTGTTGGTTGTTCTTGATGAATTACAAGACAAAAATAGGAGTTGGTTACCCCAGGTATGTGATGAGGTATTCCCCCTCAAAGTGGGAGTTGAGGGAAGGGAACCTAAAATTGATTGCCGATTTGATAGGCAGTCGATGAGTATGGTGAGGTTTGAGTGTGAACGCTACAATAATCGAGATTTAGCGTATAGCACTTCAAGTGATAGTTTGGCCAAATTATCACAGGTAAGGTTGACGAGTGTTAAAATTGAAGTAATCAGGCCCTAGCTTTTAGTCGTGGCTGATTGGGTTATTTGATCTAAGCTGTAGCTCCAATGGTCATTGTGTTCCAAGTATCCTGGGCTTCAGAAGTGCTACTAAAAAACATGAAAATGTCACAAGTAGTGGGGATTAACTTGGGCACGATTCAATACTTGTGAGGGTCGTAATATGAGTTGCAAATAATTTTGCTAACTATTCATGAGGTAGCATACATGTAATCAAAACAACCAAGGTAGAGTTGTCTCAAAAATGGTCATGGTCTGAGGAGATAGTCACGATCTCCAAAGTGGTTGGTCGAGGCAGGTTGAGATAGAATTAATCTCAAATGTTGTTTGTGATGGTCAGGGAGATATATGTGATCTCCAATTGCCCCATGAGAAGTCAAAGTTGACTTCTGCAGTGTCAGGGCTAGTTTTTTGGTCATGGTTTTGGATGAGGTGTTTGGTCATGGTTAAAGGTGATATGGTTGGTCCATTAAGTAGATGGATGAATGGATGGCCATTGTCTTTAAGGAGACAAGCAGGTGAATGGCTGAGCTAACCTTAAAAGACTGAGTGTTGTCTACATAGCCCCTATTGTAAGGGCTTTAGGCCAATGTAGTTCTTGTCAAAAAGGGAAGAAGGGTCAAAGTGGTTGATAGTTATATTGGTCAAGTTAGTGTTGTCAGCATTTCCCATGTGTGTGATGGTACATACTTGAAAGGATAAGTGTAAGATGATGTTACAACCTTTTCCATATTGTGTGATTGTGTATTCTGTAACATTAGTTATGTGATTTTATGATGATGTTATAGCCTTTTCCATATTATGTGATGGTGTATTCTGTAACATTGGTTATATGAGTTTTCATCCCTAGAAATTTTCCATATTTGTGATGGTGTATGCTAAAAATTAAATGAGTATTTTTATGCTTCAGCAAGTAATGGTTTATGCTTGACATAAATTGTGTGGTCAATAGTTTCCATGTGTATTGTTGTCCATAGAAACTAGTGTAAATGGGTTATGTCATGTTAGTGGTCTAAAAATGTTTGGTTGGTTTGGTTGGGTTTTGGTTTGGTTGTATATGACCAAGGTGTAAGATGTGAAAGGTGTGTTGCTCTTTCATTGACAAAGACTATAATGAGAGCATAGATAAGGCTTTTGGAAACAAAATCCCCATTCATGCATTACGTCTTTGACCATTGGTTTGTGTTAGAGAAATAGTTGAATCACTTGACATTAAGTGAGCTCCAAATTCCTTGAGTATGTTGGGGTGATAAGTGTGATTATGATATGTGAGAATAGGATAACCCTTTTTGGCAGGAATAACCTTGCCCCTTTTATAGGTGACCCTGAGAACGACTATAGACAAGTCCATGACTTAATAGTTTGTAGACTGATCAATGCAGGAAGTCTACTTGAGGATGTTGTTTTATTTTATGGTCATGTTATGTTGTGTATGTAGCAAAATTTAGGCATAGCCATCCTTCGAGGGAGTGGTTTATATTGTGATTTATATGTTTGGAAGTCTTGATAGCTATCCTTCAAGGGAATAGTCTATTAATTACAGTAATAATGCAGTTGTCCTTCGAGGGAGCAGTCTACACTTATAGTTTATGACCTTTGAATAGGCATCCCAGTTTTATTGATTTATTTATTTGACTAAATTTTTGGTCATGCACTTGAATATAGAGGTTTAGGGGTTTTCCTTTTATTAGGATAAAGCATTCATACTTGACAAGAGGGTTGAAAGGAATAGGAATGATAATGATGGGGTTGCTCAAGGGATGAGCTCAAGTTAAACTTCAAGTGAATGATTACTTGACTAACAGTAAAATGGTCATAGACGTAAGGCATTAAGAGGCTCAGGTTTTGGCCAGCCTTCGAAAGAAGATAGAGGATAAGTCCCTAATCTATGCTTGTGTGTTGATGTAAGGTCTGAGTCAATTAGGAGCAAACTTGCCCCATTTGATTCAGTCTAAATTGGTCACATATTGGTCGTTGTTGTAGGTAGGTTTTGGTCGATGTTGGTCATGAAGTTGGTTGTTATGTTGTTGGCATTCAGTACAATGCTAAACATAGTTCTTGCAGTTTTGGTTAATAGTGGGCCAAAAATAACCCAGATGAAGGATGCGCTTGGCAAGCGAGTTACCGCTAAAATTTCCCTCACAAATCTCATCATGGGCTTATTTGATAACATGGGAAGTTTTAGTGGTTGTTAGGCATTAGATAAGGAGGCCATCAAGGCCTTGTTTGTAAAGAAGACCCCCTAGCATGGTGTATCGAGCAGTATGTTTGATAAAATCTCATCGTGCATTGCTAGAGAGATTAGGAGGCATGATAGAATATGTCAAGTAGTCCACAAGTCACTTATACCAAGCGTCATGTGGACTAGTGAGGTTTAGGAGGAATTTCCCCTAGAGATGGTGGTCAAGACATGTCCAAGATAGAAATCTTAGGTTGTGTTGGTTGAGAGGTCTTGACAAATAATGGATATGTTAAAGGGGTAGAAATATGGTCTTTTCCTTTATCCTTCACAATTTGGGGCCTAGTGCCCACATTAACTATGTTGATTTTGAATAAAGGAGGGACAGGTGGTTGAAGGACCATGGTCTGATGATGGGATCCCAATTTTGGTGAAGACATTTGGGATAGTGTCAGTGATTTGTCAAGAAAGTGGTCAGGAGAGTCCTCGATGTGAGGGGTGTCCTTTTTCAAGTGTTGGTGAATGGAAACCTTAAGGGCACAAAAATACTTAGTATCATGCCCTGGTGTGCGATGATACCAGTAGATTTTAGTGTCATCGAACCAAGATGGTTTTGGTCTGAGAGGTTAGTATGGTTTAATAGGTGGGAGGGTGATGCTCAAAGATTGAAACAATTGGCATAACATCGAAGCATATGAACCCACTAATGGTTTTGCACTCATTGTTGTAGTAGGGGTTGACAACTTCTATTTAGAAGTTGTAGGGGTTATTTGTCATACCACCTTTTTAGTTGGTGGTGTGTTCAAAGGTGTAGATATCACTTGCTTGGTGAGAGGTGCTGAATGTTTTGGAGGATGTATGTTTTTGATGGGTGAAGGGAGTAATGGAGGTGATTTGCCTCTGTGAGGTGTTGAAATAGGGAGCACTCCTTTTAAAGTGGGAGGATGTGGACCCAAGATAGATGGTAATGGTGAAGGTAGGGGAGAAGTTCTCTGATGTGGTTTAGCAGCCTTCTTTAGTTTAGTGCGAGGACTACTATTGTGAGGGGTGAGGTTCAAGTCTACCTTCACCGAATCTTCTTCGGCCGAAGTGGGTGAGGTGGTAAGTTCTTCTCTTGATGGATAAGGGATTGGATATTGTGGCTCTTCAGTTGGATAGAGCATAGGGATGGTGATGGCTTCAACATGTGGTCTAGGAGTGGGGCAAGTATGATCCCCCATTGATGATAAGAAGGATGAAGGCGTGGCAGCCAGCGTTGATGCCATCAAAGCATCCTCTGATATGGGAGAGGTTAAATTAGACTCTCCTAAGTGTGAAAGAGGGGTGGATGGAGGACAAATAGGAGAAGAAGGGTCTTCTAACTGTGGTGGACAAATAGGAGAAGAAGGCTCTTCTTCTTGTGGTGGACAAATAGGAGAAGAAGTCTCTTCTACCCATGATGGACAAATAGGAGAAGAAGGCTCTTCTTCTTGTAGTGGACAAATAGGAGAAGAAGGCTATTCTACCCATGATGGAAAAATAAGTTGATTAACCTCTTTAGATTGTTGGAGAGGTTCGTTAGAAACCATGTCAACCATGCATATATTATGCTCTTGAAGGTCATCTGCTATGGTCTGAATGTTATGCTGACTAGGGGGAAGGTTAGGAAATGGTTGTCTAAAGACATCCATGTTTTAGTTGGTTGGCACATTTGGGTTATCCAAAACAAGATCCCCCTTGTCTAACATACCTTGGACGATGGTTATAAAGGTTTTGAAGTTGTTTATGTCATGCCCCTTGACACGATGATAATTACAAAAATCATTTTCCCTATACAAAGTAGGGATGTCTTTTGAGGGGTCAAATTGGGGTGGTCAGATTTGAGGGAGATTGAGGACCCCCTGCTTGACTAGTTTATCCAACACGGAAGCATATGACTCTCCTATTGGAGTGTATTGATGTTGTATGTGCCATTATTGGAATTGTCTTGTGATGTATTCTGATGTGGAAGGCTGAGATTGGTTGGTTGTTGTTGAAGATGATGGCCTAATGACCATAGTGTTTTCCAACCCCTTAAACTTGGAGTTGGAAGAAGAAGGTCTGGAAGAAGGGTCATTAGATTTTGCGTTACTAAGCAATTTAACCTTATCTTCTTTGATAGCACATATTTCAAGCTTTCGAGCCATGGTGAAAGCTTCATCAAATGTGTAGAGTGTTTGAACCCACAAAGTAGATGAGATGTGCTTGGCATATGCTCATGAAAAGAGCTCAATGAACTCAGTTTGATGTAAAGAAAATGAGAGTCGGTTAATCAAACCTCTCTAATGGACAACGAAGTCAGTGATTGACTCATCATCGAATTATCTAATAGAGTAGAGGTCTATAATGGAGACCTTCTTGGTGATGTTAATTGAAAAATGGTCAAGGAATAATTGGGCTAGTTGAGTGAATGAAAAGAGAGAATGACTGGTAATAGAGCTATACCAGTCAAGGGCAGCCCCTGAAAGTGACATTGGGAATGTGTGAAGTAATAACACATCATTGTGTGATATGAGGTAAAAAAGGTGTCTAAAGGCTCGTAGATGTTGTTGTGGATCCTCTTTACTCTAAAAGAAAGTAAATTTGGGGAGTTCCCACTGGCTAGGATATGGTCTAATAGGCACTGAAGGGTGTATGGGTTCATTTCATATTTATTTGTATGAAAGAATATTGCTTGAACCAGAAATGGATGTCTCAAGGTCAGACATCTTATCCATCATCATCTTGATTAGATCTACAGATGAATCAGCAGGTGGAGCACCCCCCAGGTTGTAAGGTAACTGGAAGGTGTTAAGAGGGGTGTTGATGTACTTGGTTGCATTTGTATAGGTGAAATGTACTGGTAGTTCATCATAGGGACCGATGTTGAGGTCAAGGGGGCTTGTGCTGTGAAGTCAGAGGGCACAAGTTGATTGGGTGTCACCAATGGTGGTTGAATAGTGGTGACACTAGTTAAAGGGTAGGTAGTCACTCTTGTATTTGTGGGCACAAGAGTGGGTTGGTTAGAGACAATCAAATTTGAAAAAGTTGTTGAACTTGGTTGAATTGTTTGTGGTTGAGGGGGTTAAGAAACCCCGATGAAGGTAGGTCTAGAAATGGAAGGAGAGGCCAAATCTTGAGCATTGGCCATGATCAGGTTAATGGTCAAGGCAATGGACTGAGTGACCATGGGTTGGGTAGCAGACACTATTGATACCATTGTTGCTTCAGTTAAGGAGGTTGGCATCCCATAAACAGGGGTACCTGAAGGGTCTCACATTTGGGTTCTCGTGAGATAGTGTTGGAAAGCCTTGATGTTGTGGTCAAGGAGTCTCTCAAAGTCTTGATCTCCTTCGAGAATAATAGGAGATTGATTAGAGGTTGGTCAAATAGGATTACACTCAATTTTTGAAGTATACTCCATTTGGGGACTTGATATAAAGGGCGAAGGTGGAAGTGGTTGTTGCCTCGCATGGTCAATAAGGGATTTAGCTTGACTATGTGTCAAAACCATCCAAGATGAAAAGGGTCTAGGTTCCAAAAACTATGTATTTCAGTTTTAGAAAACCAAAAGGTTGTGTTGAATAGAAAAAAGGTTAGGTTTTAAGTTATTGTTATGGAAAAATTTTGTTGACAGTGACCGACGTCAGCTGAAAAACCAATGTCAATGAAGATAATTTGCCGACGTCGGTGGAAAAACTGATGTCTGTTAGGAAAAGTTGCCAATGTCAGTGGAAAAACTAATGTCAGTGTCTATGTGTTTCTAGAAACTTAGAAATTTGAATGTTTTTAGAAGAAAAAGAAAGTTCTAAGTTGACTCAATAATGTGTCCTTACCAACTCAAAAAAATAGATAAAAATAGCAAAAAAGATGAAGGAAAGCAACCTCTAAATGTTAAATTCCTAAGAATAAATTTTAGAGTCATGGTGGCTTATGCCTTAGAAGAATATGTTTGGAAGTTAGGATTTTAGAATAGGTCCTAAAAGAGGAAGTCTATGGTTAGTTTCGGGTTAGTTTTGGTGCTTAAAATTCTGTATTAGGTTCCATATGTGGCCTGGTGCTAGGAGCTTGCTCCCCTCACTTCACGAGCCTAGAGCCAAGCTGGGTCGCTTAGCCAATATATACTTCCTCTAGAGTTTATACTCTTCCAGAGAATAGAGTGGGTTCTCTCCTTGGTAGTGAAGTCCAAATAGGATTACCAGAAAGGGTAAGGTATCCACTAGGTGGTGAAATCCTAGTCAGGCCTTGTCTCAGGTAAGTTTAGATGTTTGATTGTGAATGTGGTCTAGTCGTGTAACATATGTGCACTACGATTTATTCATAATGCGGTTAATTACTAGATGAGCTAAATATGCATTCAAGTAGGAGTGAAACCATTTAATCTTTAACACAAATTGAAATGTTTGTTTAGATGCAAACAAATGGGAAAAGGTTTAACAGCATGAATTTCACTACTCTAGTATGCAAGAAAGAGGTGACAAGAAGAAAAAGAAATATGTTCTTTTTAACTTGTGCTTATGGTGTCTTTTCAAAATAAGGAGAAAGAGGAAGGATGCAAGAATAAATATTTTCCTAATGCATCTATATGAAATTTTGCTTTTAGAAGAAATGATCCCAAGGAAAACTCTAGGGTCCCACTGGGCATGCCATATTATTTCTACTCATTTTTGTTATTTAATATTTAGAAGAAATAAGAAACTAAAGATAAATGGTCAGGGGTTAGATGATACCTGGATGAAGTTGTGCACCATATCCAAATGATTGAAGGAGCTCCTCTTTGGATATGGAGGAAGACACCTGTAGAAGAATAAGACTTAAATAGAAAAATGTTAGAGACAAATATGGTGGACTGCCAAGCAAAGCTCAGTCCCAAAAGTGCAAAGACTTCCTTGAGGGATGACAGTCCATTGTTTATAAGTAAAAGTGTTGCAAATAAATAAATGACTAATGACTAACAAAGAGGAAATTGGATAATGTGTACCTATTTCTTTGCAGTTGGTCTGCCACAGTCACCGATGTCGGTAGTCCTATCGACGTCGATTGGTGAAGTTGCCAACGTCAGTTAGGCTGCTGATGTTGGTAGGGGAAATGGTTGATGTCAATCAGGTCAATGGCCTTGGATGGGTTTTGGATGGGTTTGTGGTCGATAGAGGGGTCTGGAAGGAGTTTGGGTCTGTGCAGGGTTGCAAGATAGTAAATAGGGTCTGAGAGGGGGCAAAGGCAAATGATAGGTTGTCAAAAAAGGGTAAGGGTGAGAGGAAGGCTTTTCAGCCTTTCTCCAAAAGAAGTTGGGTTGGGTTGAAAGTCGGGTTTGGGCTGGTTGATAGTATTTAGAAAATAGTAAATATAAACTAATTACTAATGCTTTCTAAATTATTGAAATGAAAGGGTAGAAAAAATACTTAGCTCTAGTGAGATGAAGAGCCAAGGTGTTAAACACTTATACCTATTGTGGCTTGATGTTGAGTCCTCATGCAATGGTTTAGTCCAATCTAGAGTGACTGGTGTAGAATTTATGAAGCCTAGAGAGTGTTAGTTGAAGTCTGATCATTGGTCTCAGAGAGTCCCTATTGATGTCCAAGTCTAAGAGCCAAGAGAGGAAGAGAGAAGTCAATTCGAGAGTCTAAGAGAGAGTCTGTCTAAGAGTTTTTGTGGGGGCCTAACTCAATGTTAGACATTAGTTTATGTAATTGACATCAGCTATCCCATTGGCGTCGATCGACAGTTGACCAACGTCGGTGGCTAAATAATGAGTAAATGGGCTAAGAAGCCCATTGTCCATCTGCCAAGTGCACTTGTTAGTTGGGGAACGGTCAAATGACGGGGTTAATAAGCATGAGGGTTAGTTAGGAGGTAAATAGGGAGTGATAATAAGTCTTAGTTAGTTATGATTGGGATAATCTAGTCATAGGGTGAGTCATGGAATAGGAAATGGTTTTAAGGTTGAGGTGGTCCAAGGCGAGGTGTCATGGGTGATGCCAAGGGTGATATTATTAATTTAAAATAAGTATTTTATTTTAAATTAATAAGTGTGTAATGGACCAAGGAGACCAAGGGGGAGTCAACCAAGGAGTAGACACAATTTTGGTGTCTACAATATCATCTTTAAGGCTTCCTAGGTAGTTCCAATTTTTTTTTATGTATCTTGTACTCATTGTATTATGATGAAATGATTAACACCTAGGTACGGCCTGGTACCTTGCCTTTATATATTCAAGAGAGAAAGTGGCAGTTGCTAAATATATTATGTATTCTAATTATCCCTCTAATTTTAATTGAACTTTATTTTGACTATCCTATGTCCTATTGGTATCTTTACATATCATTTTTTCATGTAAATGCCACATGGTCTTATGTGATAAGTTAGGTTATACTAGACCCTATCATCTTTTTTAGGTCTAAGATACTTGGAAGCCTAAAAATGGGCCATGTGGTGCTTTCTTATTGTGTTGAAATCTCCAAAGCCCTAACATCTCTATCATGTCATAGATTTTGACACTTTCAACACTAGGATGACTTCATAAGTTGGATCTTGGAAACCTTGAATTAAGAGCCACATAGAGTGTTTCCATTCTTTCAAGCTCTCTTAATCCCTAACATTTTTATCAATGTTGAGAGACTGTCACTTTTGACATCAGGGCACATGACATTCTCCCATTAGTTTAGGGTATCTTGGGCTCTAACATCATTGTTAGGACTAAGAGACTAACCATTTAGAACTTGGTGTACATTAATTGGTTAAATCTCTAATAGGTTTTTACCACAAGACATGTGGCATTTTATTATTATGTTGGTCTCTCCTAGGTTATGAAATCTCTATCAAGATTGGGAGAATGACATGTTTAACGCTAAGGTGACCTAATTATTTGTATTCAACCACATTCTAACCTCACTGACAACTATCCATGTAGATCCTTTTCATTCCACCACTTATCCTATAGAAAACCATGAAAAATAGACTAATTAAAATAAAAAGTAATGTGATGAATACCAAGCTTACCTAGTTGCCATTGAGATTGCATAAAGTGCCACATAGGACTTTGGGATTCTAATAATCTAGGAGACTAAGATTATAGAAACCTTATAATGAAAAAAAACTATATAAATGGTAGAACATTAAATATTATAAGTAAAATAACACCTCATTTATTTTGGAATACTATTAGGGATAAACTTTATTAACTTTTCATAGGTCATAGGGACTGCCAACATGGATTAATTGATAATTACAAATAAACCATATACTTAAGGAGACTAGGGAAAAATAGGAATTTGAGGAATCTCTCATGATGAATTTGGTTGGTGTGAGATAGAAGGTATGGAAAGTCATAGTCATTAATTAAAAGATGGGTCCCCCAATTCTTAGAAAAAGGGGATGTGTTGGCCAAAACAAAAACAACTTGGTGCTTCATCATTGGTAAGGTTCTCTTGGGATATGAAAAGTTTAGGAAACTAACACATTTTGATAGGTTACATGTGGTGCTTCCCTATTCATCAAGCTCCATTGGTATCTAATATCTCTGATAAGTATAATATAGTGACACGTCTAATACATTTCATGTGGCACTTCCTCATTCATCAAGCTCTCCCAAGATCTAGCATATCCAATAGGTGTAGGAGACTGACACATCTAATAGATTTTATGTGGCACTTCTCCATTTGATTAAGATATCCTAGTATCTAACATCTTTGATAGGTCTAAGAGACTGACACATCTATCACGTTCCACATGGTGCTCCCTTATTAATTAGACTCTCTTGTGACATATCACAAGAAGTCACTAAGTTAAAATAAATCCACGTAGTCAATTAAAATTTCGCATATCTATTTTTAAATATTTATGAAGAACTAAGTAGAACTCTTGGAGATTGAGGTTCTAGGAAATCAACATGAGTCTAAATCTAAAAAGGACATAGTAAAATAGAATATTGTAAGAATGAAAACTAGGTGTTCATCTATAATATAGTAAGGACTAGAATATATTTAGACTTAAAATTCTATAGGTATATTTAACAAAGATGAACTCATCTTTACACACATCATGAAATGTTCAATAGACCAAGGCATAATAGAGGATTAGGGATTTTTAAGGTATGAGGCTAACTGGAAAGGGATTAAAACTATAGGAGAAATTTTGAGTTGAGAATTTTTAGAGGGGTCTCCCACTTCTCCAAAGAAGGGGGTTGTGTTGGCCACAACAAATGGTGACTTTTCAAGGAAAAATTTTCCCCAAAATTTAGATCCCAGACTATGATCATCCAATATTGAACATAGAGGTAGGCAATCTCAACTCTATATAATACATTTTGAGTATGAAAAGTGCTTAAGTCTATTTAAATAAGTAACATATTGGGCTCTAGCTCCTTTTGAGGCCACTTTGTGCATTAGTGTTGAATTCATTTTAATTTAATGAACTACTTCAATAAGTTTGGGTATGCCTAGGAAATTTAAGGAATTATGAATGGGTATGCATTTCATGGAACTTTGTCTAAGGGGGAAGGGATTGATAACTTATCTACTACTAACTAGGCATCTATAACCTTGACAAAGATACTTTTGGTCTCAGTCCTAGATTTTCTCCATGTCATCTAGTCCAGAAGGCCTATGATGTAAGTTTATAAAATCACCATTTCCAAGGAAGAATCTTTATATATATATATATATATATATATATATATATATATATATATTCTAAATTCAAACATTCTTTGATGAGATATTTAACAGTTGATCCATGAGGGCTGGAAACTAATGTAGAAGACCAATGTAGTTGAGGTTGATGACCATTCACTTACTCAACTATTCATAATATCTTTGTTCTTTTCTTTTGAGGTCCTTTTGATGGCCTTGGCTAAAGTAGATATTTTATCAACTCACTTTTTTTGTGTTGAATAGTATGATCGACTACCATAGCTTGTTTCTCTTCTGGTCCAGTGAAGCACATGATTTGATTGTCAGCATCAAACACCTACCAATGGTTAGCTTTATCAAGCACACTTGGTCTAAAGACCAGTTTGATAGTGTATATTTTATCTTTGAAATCAAGGCAAGGAACCATGAAGGTTGCAAGGATAGCTAATGAATTTGCATGATTATGAAGCTCTCTGGGTACTACAATTGAAAGCATCAAAACTTTTAATATAGTCCCATACCAAATTGTGGTAATGGTTTAATCTTTTATTCTTGGTTTGACACAAGTTCATCACCTGACAAACCATCAGCTCAACATCTCCTTTGGCATGGAGGAGCTTGACACCTTTGTCTTGAGCAGCCTTCAACCCGAGTAATAGAGATTCCTACTCCGTAATATTGTTGGTGTTTCTAAACTACAACTTGTATGAAGAAGTAAAAATATCTCCTTGAGGAGATATCAACACAATCCCAGCTCCTGAGCCGATAGAATAATTATTGCCATCAAATTCTAGGATCCAAACATCATAAAAACTGATCTTCTATTAGATTTTTCTTCATTAGAGAGGGAAGATCCTTTTTCATCTATATTGCACCCTATCAATTCTTTTGATGTCTTATTTGAATCAATTTTTGGATCAGCACCTATAGGACTTTTGTGTGCTATGATAGGAACATCTTCAATAGACAAAAAATAATTACCCATGCCTGAAGACTCAAACAAAATTTGGGAATTTGGCACTAATGTTTGAGTGATAACATATTTTACCTCCTTTTTAGGGAGCAGCCTCTGAATGATGCCTTTGATAGGAATCCTCACCTCAGATAGGTGCATGCTTAATTTACCACCAACATCCTTGAAAATTTTTCACCCAAGAAGGATGTCGTAAGAGGCTGGGACATCAGCCACTAGGACTGTCATCTTAATTCTCTTATCTAGGAATGCCATAAATATAAATTGGGCATCCTTGATTTGTCCTAGTAGTGGCACTTGTTTATTCTTCATGGAGAAACATCTCCCAAAGGTCTTAGTTAGTGTGAGTCCAAGAGATTATACCACTTTGGTAGGCATGACATTATCAGATGCACCTGAGTGTATGATGCAATTGTTCAACTGGTGTCCATTTATCAGCAGGGAGACATAAAATGGTTATGTCCTCCTAAGAACAGTAGGAGGAGTAATGACAAGGTTATTCTTGGTAGATGTGGGAGTCACCTTTGGAATAGCTAGTGTGGTAGGGATGATTTTATTCTTTACACATTGAACCAACTTATCCAACTGCTCAAGGTTGGATTACATGAATTCAAATTTAGACATTTGAATTTTGGTTTTCTTGACATGGTCGATTATATCAAATGTCTAAAATGAATTAGGTATAGGGGAAGGTAGTTCATCCTTTTGGTTTTTAGGAGGGGGGTACTGGTCTATGAATTTGAAGTTGAAGATGAAGGAATGCTTGATGTACTTACCTTTTTAGCAATCACCAGGTCCTTTGATTGAAAAGGCAGAGTGGTTCCCCACTTAGCAATTGAAATTGATAGTTGAGAATGCTCCTTTTTTATCAGCTTGCTAGGCTGACTGGTTTCGGGTCTAGGTGAATACAACATATGATCCATTAATTGCTTCACCTTTACTTTTGGGTTCATCCTAGTAATTTAGGAAACCAATGTTTGAGTCACCATCTAATTCTTCTTGGTCTACTAAAAAGAGATAAAAATCATCTTCTAGGTTCAACTTAGGCTATAATATTAAATTTGATTCTATTTCAAGGTATCCAATTGCTAAGTTGGCTGGAGATGCTTCAATATCAAGTTTCCCTTAAGGGGGAGGAAGATGATTTGGTTGCCCTTGATTCTTGGTAGCGTTGCCTTGGTATGACTGATTGGGAAATGTCCTCCTTGGTATATCTCTTTACGAAAGAGTAGAAGTCATCCCTTGCACCATTTGCATTTTGATAGTTAGGAACTCATTTTCTAGCTTTTGCACCATAGGATTAGTGGTGCCTGTAGATGAATATTCAAAAGATGAAGAAGATTTGCCTCTGTTAGGGTCTCTTTTTATCTTTCCTACAAAGATAAGATCATCTTGTACCTCATTAGCCAAATCTTGCACTGTAGCATGGTCTATGTGGCTAGCACATCTCAGTCAAGAACTCACTTTAGGGAGTTGAGAGTTGATGAAGAATCATTTGATATTCTCAACTATTGGTTGAGCAACTATAGGAATCTTGTTCCTCAGCTGATCAAATTTGGAAATGAATTCCCTCATAGGTTCATGAGGCTCTTTCTTCATTTGTGTGAGTTGGGCCAATAGGGCATATGCATCTTCTACAGGCTTAAACCTAGCTTCAAATTTGGCTTTGAGGGTGTTTCAGTCAGTCACAGTCTGGGCCTACAGATGATAGAACCAGTCTATAGCAACACCTTGTAATGTTTCTACAAATAACTTGACTGCCACATCTTCATACTCCATGCCTATCACACCACAAGCTATGCTGAAGGTTGAATTATGTTCATCAATATGAACTCTCCCATCACCAAAGAACTTAAGGAAATTCTTCCTTGAGCTATGAGGTAGCTCATGTAGAGGTGGAGTTAGGTTGCATGGACTAAAAGAGTTACCCCAAGGGCCTTGAACTTCCATGATTTGACTACTAAAAGGAGGGATAACAAATGTCTAAGGGGTATGTATTAATAAAGCTCTACTAATATTAGAAATAGATGTTTTGCCTGGTAATGGAGACCTAACTTTTGTAGGAGGAAAACTCCTAGTTCACTAAAGGTGAGATGGAGAAGGAAACAAGTCAAAATCATTTTGATGTACCAACTCAAATACAGGGTCAACAATACCTTTAGATCTTTGGCTTCTTATATATTATGGATCTACTAGATTGTAAAAATAAAATGGAAAAGAACTGGCACTACTTCAATTTGAAGCTTGAGGCTCCAAACTATGCATTTTTCCCTAGCAGAGTCACCAAAACTTGTTGGCATGGAGCTGGAAGAAAGTGGAAAAAGAAGTGAAATGTTTGATCCCCAGTAGCTCTAGTTCTACAGACTGGATTATATAATGGAAATGGATTAGGCTATAATGATAATGGATAAGACACAGGTGATGCTTCAATCTAAAGCTTGAAGCTGCAAATTGTGCAAAATTATTGTGTCCCCAATGGAGTCGCCAAAAAATGTTGCACGAAGCTGGGAAGAAAATTGACAATGGGAAAGAATTGGAACTACTCAATCTTCCCTAGTAGAGTTGCCAAAAACTATTGGGTGAATATTTTTTCACCTACTAAATGATGGGAAAAATATGTTGTTTCAACCACAACATAGGGAGATTTATCAGCCAAATGTGTAGGTCAACCACATCAAAAGGGGATAAATCTCTCCTCTCATCAAGGGGAGGTTCCCTATAAATATGAGGTGGTATATACTATATATATAAGAAAAAAATAAAACTCAGGGGTAGGACAACACCATCCATCTCTCTTATTTTAGAGATGATGTTCACAGACAAAAGAGAAATCTTGGTGAAATGTCAAAAGGCACTTCTCTTCTTTCAGAAGTGGTCTACAGCAAACAATAGGAATTCTTTCTAGTAGGTAACTGATAAGTAAATGAAATAGGGTGCAATAACTAGAAGAATGAGGTGTAGCACAAAGTCTGCACCGTAACTTAAAAAAAGTGAAATATTAAGGACAATGGGGGCATAAAGTCATCCTAAGATCCTTTACATAGAAATAAACAAACATACTAAAGACAATTATGGCAGCACAAAGTCTCTCCACAGTTGGCTTCAAGACACCTTCCTGATTAATTCCACTAGTTATGATTATTTAATTAAATGGATAGGAATGCATTTAGGAAATAGACATAAGAATAATTTCCTCAACCACACAAGCTATTCTAACATAAAGTCTAAAAGGTCACTTGCTTTCTCATTCAAATAACAAAATATGATTAACAATCTGAGCTCAAAGTCTTAATAATGCCTTTCAATTTGGGAAAAGTTTTTATTTTGATAACAAAAAAGATATCATTTGCATAAAATAAGAGATTAAAATATATAGAAACCAAGAAAGACTTGAAACTAATGGCCCATGCTACATTCAATTCCTTGAATGCATTTTTAGTTCTATCAAGGGGCCATGCTGGAATAGGGCATCAGCCTTAACTGTGGCATGTAAATTCATCTCAAATGATCCCTCCAAAGTATAGGCCACTTGGTCCTCTTCCTAATATGTGTCTAGCTGTCTACTTCACCTTTACTTGATGGAGAAAAATAGGCCATGTCCTTGAGTGCTTGCGCTCTTTGATGTCCACCTGGTGAACTATTTCACCAACTAAAAATAACTCCTACACAAATATTTCTAGTCTTTCCCTATAGCTTTCCTATTGCATTTTGAGCTCTTAGGCCATATTCTTCCCTTTAGCAAGCTCTTTTGGCTTCATTCTTCAGTTTTTCACTGAGTTTTATCTTTAGATTTCATGCCATATTTTTAAAAAAATGGGCATTTTATTACATTGAATTTATGTCTAAGGGGATGTCATTGGTCACTTGGTCATCTAAACTACTTTGAACCTTAAACCTTTAAACCTTTGAGGTGCATTAGGTCAATGGTTCAATGTTTTGAGTGGTCCTATTGGCTCCTTGGTTTAGTCGCTTCTTTGGTTCAATCTCTTTCTTTGAACTAGTCTCTGGAAGCTTCTGCTTCCTTCCTTTGCTTGAAGCTTCCCTTTGAACTTTGAAATTCCTTGAACCTTTGAACCTTTGACTTTGAACCATTTTGGTTCAAATTTCAATGGTTCATTCTCTTTCTCAGAATCCTTTGGTCCTTCGAAATTTTTGGATCCTTTTCTTTTTTGTTGAACTCATTGAACCTTTAAACTTTGAACCATTTTGGTTCAAGGCTCGATGGTTCAATGGTTCATTATTTGCTCTTTGAATCCTTTGTTCCTCTAAGTCTTTCAAACTTTATTGAACTTGTTGAACCTTTGAACTTTGAACTCTTTTGGTTCAAAGTTCAATGGTTCAATGGTTCAATCTTTCTTCTTCAAAGTTTTCTTTCATTTAAGTCTTTTGATTTTATTAAACTCATTGAACCTTTAAACTCATTGAACCATTTTGGTTCAAGGTTTAACAGTTCAACCTTCACTCTTTGAAGTCTTATTTTATTTAACTCCACCAAACTTATTTAACTTTAGAACTTGCTGAAGTCTTCAAACTCGTTGAACTCTTTGAAGTGGTTGAACCTCTTTGAACTCGTTGAGCGCTTAACTCTTTTTTGAACCTTTGAACTCATTGAACCTTTGAACCTTTGAACCAGGGTTCAATTTTTCAATGGTTCAATGGTTCATTCCATTTTTTTGAAGCTTGCCACTAAGTCTTTTGATTGAACTTTAGCATTGAACTAGCCTTGAAAATGCCTAAGTGTTGGAATTTCTTTCTGAGAAAGCCTGCCTATTGAACTTATGAGTTCTCTAGCTGAGAAGCTTGAATAATTAAAGAAATTGAATACTCAGAACATTTTTTGAGAAGGGAAGAGATAATTTTGGCCTGTAGGACAAAAATAGTTGATATGTTGTCCCCAAAAATGAGTGACAGATTTTGGGAACAATAATAACATCTTTGGATTCTTTGTTAAATAGACACATGAGATAAATGCCTTCATAATTACTTTCCTAAAAGACCCTATTATTTAGCATGTGATGAGATATTTTCAACTTGAGGACCCTTTTATACATTTGGTTTATTCTAGGGGTGGAATTCCATAGAGAAGGTAGTGGGTGATCATTGCATACCAATGTTGACTAAGATCTTTTACTTTATCCATATGATGTAGTGTAATCTAGGGATCAACATATATGATTAAATAAATGAGATATTATTAGTAGATAAGCTTAGTAGGTATGATTTACATATTGTACTCCTATATCTTAACCATCCACCGGTCTCTGTACTCTCCTAACTTATTTGGCTCAAGCACAACTTATACCATCAAGTTTGAGAAAATGGAGTTTACCTTATTTATAATAATTTAATTCCTAAATCTATTCATTGAGTAGACAAATGATTAAGCATGTTTATCAATGGTATAATAATTTAACTCTGAATATTTAAGGGTGGTGTTCATGAAAACATTCAGGTACTTTTCTCCATCTTGCTTCTAAGTAAGAATTGAAGAAATGGTATGTTCAAAATAAAAAGAGTGGAGGTATAATTCCTTGGTGTAGTCTACAATTATTAGAATTGGTACCTACATAATGGCTTCATTGGTGTCTTTGAATGCCTTATTGGATCAACATTTTATTCCACTTTAGCTTCTTATTTTATCATGTCATTTAGAGTTTTAAAAATCGTAGTGAATCTAGAAATAAATTTGTGCTCAAAATTAATTTTATCAGAAGAATATTTTAATTTATTTTTAGTATTTGGGAGATGTATCTTAGAAATAATATCAACATGCTTAGGTTCAATAGAGATACCTTCCTTTTTAATAATATGATTGATAACCTTACCTTTGATAACACCAAACATGATCTTCTTTAGGTTTAAGGAGATACCATATCCTTTTCATCTCTTGAATATCCTCTGCAAGTGATGAATGTGATTTGAGTTATATTTTGAGAATATATTGAAGCCATATGTATAGATAACAATGCATTTCCCTATCAAGACTTTGAAGGCAAAATACATGGATCTGTAAAAAGTGTATCCTACATTAATCAATCCAAATGGTATCCATTTGTAGGTAAAAGTGACCCACTTAATTATGAATGTAGTTTTGGTCCTATCTTCTAGGTTGAAGAGAACTTAGTGATATCCTTAGAATCTATCTAAAAATAACATTACCTAGGATCCACTCACAATATAGATCACTTTGTCTAAGGAGGGTAATGGGTAATTATCTTTATTAGATGGTTGATTTAGATTTTATAATTCTACACATATTAAAATATCTTTATTTTTCATAATAATGAGTACTAAATTGACTACCCAAGTGGAGTGTTAGATTGGAAAAATAAATCTTGATAATAAGAGCTTGTGAACTTATTTGTGTATAAGAAGTTTTAAATTCAATTTCATGGGTCTCTACCTTTGTTTGAAAGGTTTATGATTTAGTTTGATGGGCATGGTATGGGTTGTTATACTCAGATCAAATATCTTAGGATCTCCATAGGCTTGAATAATTATGTCTTTATTTCTCATAAACAACCCTCCTAGTTCTTCAATCTCTTTTGATGTACAATCAAGGCAAATATCAACAATCTTGAGATGGTCATGGGATAAAATATCAATGGTATTAAACTATGTGTTTTGCTACTTTTCATTCTCATATGGGTGTTTATACTTATCAAGGTTGAACACTCGCTAAGAGGAGAACATGTCTTTTGGGACTCAATTTTCTCTAAGGTTCATGATATCATCCTAGTCATAATATGTATCTCCTAGATCATATCCTTTCTTCTCATCAATGATATGAGATTCAAGTACCTTGGTGTTTTTTAGGAATTTAATTATATGATGGTCATCTTGGAAGACTTAAATGTTTTAACATTCTCTTGGATAGAGGGGCAAAAGATTAACTCGATAGAGAACTCTTTTATCCTCATGTAATTCAGAGGTGATATATTAATGGTAGAAGTTTCTAATGAATCAACCATTTAGTTCTCCTCTCAGGGGATGGGAATAAATTTAAAGGTAGTGAAACATTTATAATCAAATATCATTCCCTATGTTTATAATTCCTTAGATAAGAAAGTTTGGATTGGAATTTGTTCTTGAGTTGGTTTATTTCCAGCTCAAAATCCGCAAACACCTTGAGTTCCTTGACTATTTTTCAAGGCCAATTATAAACCAAGGATCCAGGCTTTGTATTTTACTAGGTTGTTAGTACATAGTAACTAAACTCTATAAGTTCCTAGGTGTAACTTTCCCTATGGGTTAATTAGAAGGATTCCTACCCTATAATCTTATTTAGAGTGGGACCCATTTAAGAACAAGGACCACAAACCTAGCATCTTAGGATCATTTCTAGTTTCATGTTTAGTTGATTTTATAGATAAGGTGAAGATTCATAGCTATAAGTATACTAGGTTCATCTTTTCATTTTTGACATTGTATTTCATGAATATGTGTTTCATCCTACTTCTTTGTCTACTCTAATTTGATTGGCCATGCCTCTCCAGGGTAGACACATAAGAAAAAATTCCATATCCATATACCTATTCAAGGTTTTAGATTAATCCCTGCTGAAAAAAATTCAATAAGCTTTGGGTTTTTCTACCACTTGGATATCTATGAATTTTTGGATCCTTGTAATATAGATACATATGGACATTTAAAAGCTCACCAATTACTTTAACATATGACTTATCTAGTTGTACCATCACCTTATCTAATTTTAAAATAATCCCTTGGGCATCACATTATCTAAATCTCCCAAGCCAACTAAGCATTTATGCAAGTTCTTCTTGAATAGTATAATAGTCAAAAAGAAGGGAGGAATTTCTATTTTCTTCTTATGGATGACCACATTGGTGTGGGTAATTTTTTGATTCATCTAGGTCAACTTATCTATAAGTGACTTCAATAGAAGGTCTTATTGTTTGGTGATCTGGGTGATCTCATGAAGTGTTATATTATATTTTATTTTCTTCATGTCTTCTATTATGTTATACCCTACCTTATTTTTGATTGGTTTGCTCTCTATAGGAGCCTTAAACTCATTCGGATTTTGAGGTGGTAGGTCATTCCTTACTTTGGGATTAGGAGGGGTGGAACCAGTATTAATAGGAGTATTAGTTGTGAGGGGTTATTTTTGTGTTTGTTTCCTAAGGACATAATTACTTATTTGGAATTGATGGAATGTGTGGACCTCACTAGTAGTCTTCTCTAGTTCAACATATTCTTTGATGGGAAACTCCATAGTCACTAATACCATCTTTTTATTTGAGGGTCAAGTAGTGTTAGAGGTTTTTGAGTGGTTTTAGATCATATCATATTCATCCATTTCTTGTTGGAAGATATCAAAGGCACTAGAAGTTATATATAGTTGAGTTCTTTATGTTGGACCATGTTGTACTCCTGACACTAGTTTGGGAGGTCTATCTCGTATATGTTGATCTCATGTATCTTGTTAGGAAATGGCTCTAGTTGATTATTGGGGTGATTGTAGGATTTATTTTCCCCTTGGTATGTAAATTTCATGTTGGATATCTCACCACTAACATTTCCCATTTAGTTTTGCAAACACATGAAACCATTTCTTATATTTTATACCATACCTCGGATGACATCCAAATCATTCCTGGTATACTCTTGGGGTATACTCTAAACATTTTTCATAGTGAAAATTAATGCTTGACTATGGACTTGAGACATTACTTCAGTATTTATTAAGGTAAGTAAATCTTGATGTTAGTTAGTTACAATGTACCTCAATAGAATTTGGTATATCATTAGTATAGGATGGAGCATCAAGATATTTTAGTTCACATTAGGGATGAGTTTTAATATAGGAAAGCTTGGAAATGCACTCAAAATGGGCAATAAAATATAACCTTGGGGGTTAAGTTGGATATACACCTTAATGGATTCAACATAGCCTAGGGGGAATTCTATTATCAAGGGATCCCATCTTAAAAACATGGCCATCAATAGGTCCAAGTAGTTTTTATAAATGTTGAGCAATAATTGAGCATTGGATTAATAAATTGCAATGACTTGGATATATATATTTTAGAACCTAGCATTGACATTTATGAAGGAATCATTTGATTCCCTCCTAATACATGTTAACTGTTAGTAAAGGACACTAGGGTCAATGACTTTATTAAACTAAGCCAAGAAGGTTTTACTAAATTGTTCCCATCCTATGATAGTCTTTTGGGATATTGAAGAACCATTAATAGGCCACATATATCAAAGTGAATGGAAATAGTCTATAGGACACATCCTTATGTTTGATTTTTAGGAGCCTAAGGGTGGTTTTATATGAATTCAGATATTCTTAATTAGTTTGTCCCACACTAGGTGTGAAACATGGGAGGTACCTTTATAGGTTTTTGAGAAGGTCATGGATGAATTTGGGAACACTAATAACTAACCTAACTAACCAAGCCATGGGGGTAGCCATTATGGGTGTTTTATTTGGGGTAGATTGTGAATATGAGTTAGTGTACGTAACTATAGGTCTTGGTATACTTATACCAAATCACTATCTCTTATGGAATTACATAGAATATAAAATCAATCTACCATAACCAGACCTGGATCTAATGATTCCATGTAGTAGGATCCATAATATTTAAGGTTATATTAGTGATTTAATATTTATAATTAGGAGGGATGTCATTATATTTCTAATGGTTTTAGAGTCCAAAATATATTCCCAAAGAACACTTATGGGACTAAATGTTCGAGGGAGACATTGGAAAAATAAGGACCTTCATCCACTATTTTAGGATTAAAGCTAGTTTAATCTAGGGCATAGATGTAGGTATTCAGATCCATAATATATCATACTTTAAATGATTATGTAAAAGGTGTAGTGCTACCTTTCAGGATCTAATACATAGTGTGATAAAGAGGTCTCATCCTTCACCAAGTTCAATCAATCCCAATTTTAAGTGTTAACAAGGTCTCCATTCACCTATTTTTAATTAGAGGGGATAATATTATTTATATTTTAAAATAAACATAAATGGGGGAGTAAGGTAGGTCAAAAAATTATGTTTCCAAGATTGGTAATATGTTAATTCTTCAATAAATAAGTTATGTGCCCAACCAAAGCTACACCATTATATGTCAATTTTCACAAGATGATCGCACTCATCATCGCATAGGGAAAGAGTCTAAGGAAAAATGACAGGGAATGCTTAATTTGTGAATTATCCACTCAATATAAACACATAGAAGATCCTATAGTGAATTAAATTTAGCGTCTTTAGAGATAATCTATAACTTCAAGTGCACAGATTAATGAATGTTACAAAAAAAGGACAATGATAATTCACAAATATATTAAAATAGCTAAGTAAATCCTAACTACTTCATTCATTATTATTTTAAGAGAATATTATTAGTTCTCTAACATAATTATTTATTCAAAACTAAAATATTATGGACCATATTCATATATAAAAAACTAATTGATATAAATCTATCAATTTGCACTTATTTCATAAGAGTTTGATTACATAAAAAAATGTCAATCATACAAAAAGAAAGTAGTCTACAATATATAGATCAAGATGGGGCTAATACCAAAGTAGCATGAGATTCCCATCCTTGGCCATGATATCCACCCATGGTTATTACAACTTCAATGATTCAAAATGCAATGAATATTACCCCACTCCTTAAAATATGCCTAGGGCCCACTCAAGTGATGTATATGATAAGGATATAGAGAAGAACCACCTCCTAGCTATTTAAGATACACCTCTTTGGCTACTAAAACCATTTCCACCACTTAAAATTCTTTGTCCCACTTAGGCAAGTTCATGGGAGGCTCCTAAAAGGCCACCTCAGATTAGGCTATTAGTCATTGGTACACTTGGAGTGGGGCCTCAAGGGAGACTTTCACATCCGATACCTCATTGATATGCATCATGGATTCAATCAATAAATATATAATATTCTTGGCTCTAATTTTATTATCCTTTGACACCTTTATTCTAATGACCTATTAAAATGAGTGAGGTAAACCTCAAATTACCCTCTATTAAATAAGGTTTCATCTAAATGTAATATCACCATGAAGTTGACTCCCTTAAAGTCAGTCACTATATGTTTGTTTCCTTCTTTAATAGGTTATAGAATTGTCTATACCGCAACCAATCATTCTTAAATCAATGTTACCATGTTCCTAGCATAGGTTTGATGCAAGTTCAAGTCTATAATAAGCATGAGTTTGATATTAGGAACATGCCTTTTTTGTAGAACCATAGCGAGCCTTTTGCATTTATTTTCATTGTGAGTGATCCTCTATAAGTATGCCTATGCTCACTAGATGTGATATTTTCTCATGTTAATTTTTATTTTACATCCTTGAGAGCTATGAAGAGTGGTATAAATGTTTCTTTGACTTAGCTAATTAATTATGTAGGAAAATTTTTATTTACCTATGCTTTAAGTACCTGAACCTATTCCTTCACATCCTCCATGAGTTTCTTAGATATGTCATGAAAAGATCAAGTCATGGAAATTAAATCCTCTTGTAGAAACCAAAATCATGTCGACTCCCCTGGTAATTCCTCGTCTTATTCTTCTTCACCTATTTAACCCTTATCGATCACTTTTTCCATTAGCCTTGACCCTAGCAGCATGTAAAAATGAGCACAGAGCTAAAGCTAGACTCTATCCCCATTGTGCATCTGCCGACGACGGTCTTTACCCAGCCGATGTTGCCGACGTCGGTCACTTATCCGCTGACGTCGGCAATCCTGCCGACGTCGGTCACCTTACCATTATCCGTTATCAGTTATCATTCGGTTGCCAATCGGTTTCTCAAACGGTTATCGAACCGTCTCTGGAACCGTCCCTCGCCTTCATCAGCGTTTGCCAACCATTCGAAACACTGATCAATCAATCGACCAATGAATCAATCAATCAATCAACCCTCAAACTCTGACATTCACAGACTCTTGCAATCAACACTCTCACGATCAACCAACTCTGGCATCAACCAATCTGTATTCGCTTCAATCCGGCACTGCACAGACAACTTCAACAACGTCAATCATGTCTTCACACTGTGACAGGTAAGTATCCTCATCTTTTTATTTTTATTTTTTGGTTATTGCTTGCTTGTTATTTCCATACTCCATATTCTGTCTAGACTCAACCTTCTGCAAATCCCCAGAGCCTGTTTAGACTCGACCTTATCCTGACTAGACCCTGTCCCAACTCAACTAGAACCTATCCAAAACCCTGCCCAGAACCTGTCCAAAACCCTGTCCTGACCCTGTTAAGACCCTGTCCCTACTCTCCCAGACCTTCTGCAACTCGCGTAGACTCTATCTAACCTGCCCCGACCGATGCCGGTCACTACCCCGACCGATGCCGACAGTTTGACCGATGCCGGCACCTTCCCTGACCGACGTCGGCACCACAGAGACTGACGCCGGTGACTGTGTAGAATAGTGCTTCATATCAGGTACGCATTTTATTTTTTGTCATTTATTTCTGTCATTTTATCTTTCATTATATCTACTTTAGTCCAATATTCTGCTTTTTTATCAGTGGGTTGATATCCTTCTAGGAAGTCTTCGTACTTTTGGGATCGAGCGTTCGCCTGACAGCCCACCATATCTTTGACTAACATTTTTCCGTGTTTCAGTCTCTTTTCTTCGCAGGTGTCATTCCTCCACAGCCAAAGAGGAGAATCTTCCAACGTCTGATTTCAGTGCGCACGACTTTATCAGGTATCTTCTAGCCTTGACCATTTCTTTTAGTTTCTTATTTCTTCTTTGAATGTAGAAAGCAATTTTGCATAGAAACATTCTGGCACGCCCGGTGGGACTCTAGGGCCTTCCTTGGGTTCTTTCTTTCTTTCGTTCATATAGGTGCATTAGGTTCCTTCCTTTTCACCTCCTTTTGTCTCTTCTTAAACGACATCATAAGTAGGACTAAAACAAACATTTCTTTCTTTCTTGCACTTCTAGATTAGTTAAAATTCATATTCTTCGACTCTTTCTTCATTCGTCTTCATACGAACAAACATTTCAACTTGGGCATTAAAACACTTTGCATTCATTTCTATTTGCCTGCATCTCTTAGACCACACATAGTAATTAAACTGCATATTAAATTAATCTAGATCACTTGATGTTACACGACCAAACCACCTGCACAAAACAAACATTTTAACTTACCTGAGAGAAGGCCCGACTGGGATTTCATCCCCCAGCGGATACCTTACCCATCCCGACGATCTTACTTGGATTTCATCACCAAGGGGAAAGCCAACTCTGTTCTCTGACAGAGTCTAAACTATAGTGGAAGTATATTTTGGCTAAGCGAAACCAGCTAACCACTGGAATCGTGAAGTGAGGGGAGCTTGCTCCTTAGCACCAGGCCTGTACGGAAGCTAACACAGACTTCTTGAGCACCATAACAAAACCTGAAACCATCCATAGACTGCTTCTTCTAGGACCCAACTCACAAAGCCAATCTTCCTCTACACACATTCTAAGGCATAAGCCACTATAATCCTAATAATTTACGTCTAGGGTTTTAGGATCTGCTTGTGTCTTCATCTTTTTAGTTCTTATCTGCTTTTTTGAGCTTGTGAGGACGTTCTTCCTTGCCTTGAATGGTTCTGACTCGTAGCCAAGCCAAGGCTCTAGTCGATCACTTGAGGCATCATCCTCTTCCGTCTACCCCGCCTACAACCAGCCCTATAATGGAGTTCAACTCAGAAACTGAAAGAACTCCTACCAGACCATCTCCGACCCAAACGCCTATTATCCCAGAAGGGGACCAAGATTTCACATGATTCTTGGACCTAAACGTAAAATCCTTGCAACACTATCTCGCGAATAGCTGAATGCAAGACCCCTTGGGCAATCCAATTTACGGAATGCCAACTTCTTTCCTCGAGACTGCGGTTGTATCAACGGCGTCCGTAGTCCAACCCTTAGACACCCAGGCTGTTGCCTCAACCAATGACCAACTGTTTACCAACCATCCAAGTGTGGCCTCTCCTTCCATCACTGGGCCCACTTTCACCGGGGTTTCGGCCCCTATCAATCTCAGCCCACTCAACCACTTTTTACCCCCTTTCAAAACTTGGTCGTCTCTATTCCGCTCACCCTTACTCCTATCAACACTAGGGTGGCTACCTATCCATTGGCCCATGTTACCTCTAACCAACCTCCCATGACAACATCAAACCTAGCCATGCCTTCTATCCAACCATCCTTAGTCACCTCTTCTATCCCTATGACTAGTCATCCATACGTTGCGCCCTTATTGGTACAACCGACTACGTCGTATACCTCTTCCAGCCTCTTTCAAGCACCTTACAATCTAGGAGGTGCTCCACCTGCCAATCTGTCAGTAGATATTATCAAGATGCTGATGGATAAAATTTCCAACCTAGAGACCTCTGTTTCTGGCTCATGCAACACTCTCTCGTATGAACAAATTTGCAACGAGCCCATCCATCCTTCTGTCCCCATCAGACCATATCCCAGCTAGTGGGAACTTCCTAAGTTTTCTCGTTTCTAGAGCAAGGAAGACCCACAACAACACTTACGGGTATTCAGACATGCCTGTTACCTTATCACCCACAACGATGCGTTGCTCTTACGCACGTTTCCCATGTCTCTCTCGAGTGCTGCACTTGACTGGTACAGCTCTCTTCCCAGCCATTCCATCTTCACGTTCACTCAGTTGGCCCAACTCTTCCTCGATCATTTCTCCATCAATATCACCAAGAAGGTCTCCATCACAGACCTCTATTCTATCCGCCAGTTCGAGGATGAATCCATTGCTGATTTTGTCGCTCGGTGGAGGGGCCTTATCAATCAACTTTCATTTTCCTTACCCCAGCCTGAGCTTATTGAACTTTTCTCTCAAGCCTGCGCTAGACATATTTCTTCTACCTTGAGGGTTCAGACCTTCCGCACTTTTGACAAAGCCTTCACGATGGCTCGTAAACTTGAGTTACGTGCTATCGAGGAGAATAAAGTCAAGTTGCAGAGTAAGAATCCCAACTCCAAAACCAATGACCCCTCTTCTAAGCCTTCCTCGTCCAATCTTAAATCTAAAGCTTCAGCAAATGCTATGGTTGTTAGATCTTCTTCCTCTTCACCTTCAACTAATCAACCTGAACCATCCACATCTATGAGTGCCACATGCCAATTTTAGCAGAGATACATACAATGACAGTTTACTCCACTTGGAGAATCATACGCATCTGTGCTGGAAAAACTCATCAAACAAGGGGCCCTCAATCTCCCTCAGATCCAACCTCCACCACAATTTGATCCCTCACACGCCATCCCTGTGTGGTATAGGGAAAATGACTTCTGCCACTACCACCGTGTTAAAGGTCATGACACGGGCAACTATAAAACCCTTAAAAACATAATCCAAGACATGTTGGAAAAGGGTGACCTCATCCTCGACAATCCTAATGCCCCTCCTAATCAGGGTATCGATATCTTCAAACAACCATTCCCTAATCATCCACCAACCCAAAACAACGTCCAGACCTTGACTGACAATACCCATGAACATAATATTCAAACAGTCAATACAGTCTCACCCCTCATTTCTAACCAACCTCAAGAGGTGGGTTCATCCATCAGTCCATCACATGTGGACGAACCTCTTTCTCTGGTTAGTTCTCCCTCAACTTCTCTCATTTTGGAAGATGCCTCAACCTTACCAGCACCGCCAGTTTCACCATCTTCCTTCTTGCTGCCCATGAAGGACCCAACCTTTCCTACTCCTCGACCACAAGTGGAGGGCACTATCATCCCTGCCCTTTACCCGCTTGAGGAGCTTCATTCGCCAGTTTCTTCTCCACCCAGGGAAGAACCCATCTCTCCTTCATCTCCAACCAAACATGAACCTATCACGACTTCACCATGCTTTGGGGCCAAAACTACCATACCTTCAGTCCCACAACCGTCGACATCTTCTCAATAACCCGAACCTCATCCCGCATCTTCTCAGCCATTTTCCCAACTAGTGGAGAGACTCAAACTTCTCCCTTATAGGAAAGTGGATCATCAGGGATTGTGGGACCGTCTCACAACTCTTCAACAAGCCCGTGCCCTCTCATCTCATGCTGCTAATCCTCCCATGGCAAAACCTCCTAAGACTATCAACAAAAATCAGATCTCCACTTCTAGACCATCTACATCTTCATCAACCTCATCAAAACCAAAACCCTCATCTACTCTGCCTAAACCTATCAAGTCACTTGGCGTTCGCCCCGTCTCCAACCTCACTCATCCACAAGTGAAGGTGGACTTAACCCAGACTTCAACCAATAGTAGTCTTCAACCCAAATCACAAAAGACTGCCAAACCACAGAGGCGAACGCCTCCTCTTCCATCACCATTGCCTTCCATTTTGGGCCCGCATCCTTCAACCCTAACCAGAGTCCTTCCCACTTCAACCTCTAACCAAAACCGATTGCCTCCTTTGCTTCCTTTACCTACCACTAGCCTACCCTCTCCCAAAATGGTGGTACCTCTCATGAAGCATGTACCGTCTCTGCCTGTCATCGCACCATCAACCCAGAAGGTGGTACGAAAACCCCCTCCAACTTCACCCAAGCAAAAGTCACCGACATCGCATACATCGATGAGCACGGACCCTTTAGTGGGCTCATACTCTTTAATCTTGCAATGACTTCTGCAAACTTCTAGCATAACTCTTCCACCCATCAAGCCTTTCCAACCTCTCAGGTCTAAACCCTCCTGGTTCGACGACACGAAGATTTGTTTATATCGTCGTACATCAGGACATGACACTGAGACTTGCTGTGCCCTCAAGGCTGTCATTCGCCGTTATCTGAAGAAAGACACTCTTCTCTTTGAGGACACTTTTGACCACCCCCTGACTCCTTCTCATAACCCTTTAACCTCGTTAAGCCCATCCACATCTCATCAACCGGTTACAACCCCTTCATCACCTTCACCTCCCATCTTTGAAATCAATGCCATTCACATCACCACTAGGTCACAAAAGGACAAGGCAAAAGAAAAAGCTACCATTCCTTGGACCTACCCTTTTGTCAATCCACCTCAACCGCCTAAGCCTAAGATTTCTATCCTTGGCGCGCCTTAACCCTCCTCTTCTTCTTCCTCTTCCAGACCAATCCACGACTCCATGTTAAAACAGCTTCACCAGACGCCTGTGAAGATGTCCCTCTATGATCTCATCCAGACCTCGCCCCAACATTGTCAGGCCCTCATCCAAGCCCTTCAGGCAGCGGAGGTCCAACCCGAGGACCCCCAACCACTTGCTGCTCTTGTCCACTCCTTAGCCCCTGTTGCTTCCATCACATTCAGCGATTCTAAGATTCCCACATCCAACACGAAAGATCAGGATGCCACCCTCTTCATCACTGCCTATATCGATCGGACACACATTAAATGCGTTATGATCGATGGAGGCACTAGCATCAACATCATCTCCACCCATGCCTTTGATCAGTTGGCTCTTCCCAAGAATTGCATCTCCAAAACTGACGCAATCTTGCACTATTTTGATGACACTACTGCCACGACCATTGGCACAATCATCCTTCATATTCGCGTTGGTCCACGCACAGTCCCGGAGCTCTTTTACATCATCGAATGAGAGTTTCAATACAACATCTTGCTGGGCTGACCCTGGATCCGTGCCATGACGTGTGTCCCCTCCACCCTGCACCGTTGTGTGAAATTTGAGCATGACAGACAAGTCCACACCATTCCCGCTGACCCTTCGCCCTTCAAAACTTGCAACACCACCTACCATCCAAATGATGTCCTCATTCCTATCAAGCCATCAACCCCGACACCGCCTCCATCCGCGGAAGCTTCGACCAGTTCACAACAGGCGATCGCCCTTACACCTCCCCTTCAAGCGACGACCACAGACCCCATGGAAGATGTCTTCCAAAGACTTTCATTGGGAGAGTATCGCTTGCTGGCTTTAGACATGTTCCAAACTCCACAAGAGTATGGACGCCTTCATCACAGCCCCAGCTATGACCATCGGATCGGGATGATCATACCTTATGGTCCCCCTCACCTCTGCACTAATCTCATCTATGGGGGGCTTAATCAAGCTCCTACTGATGGTAATCCTCTTTCTTCACCTCAACCTTTCACATCAGATTTCTCATTTCTTGGAAACCTCGCCTTTGCACACACTTACCTTTACAGGTGTGCATGGAAGGATTTTGGTTTCGAACGCTATGAGCAGGGCTCCCATCAACCTATCCAACTGCTCAACGATGACGACGCCAAGAAACAGTATGGTCTGGGATATCACGACCCCACTCAAGACCCTGTAGACCTTTGTCCTGAACCAATCATTGACCAATCTCCTTCACACTCGCCTGTTTCGCCCCCTTCACCTATGGAGTCAGTGGTTTCCATTCCTCCTAGTTTTTTTTTCCATAAACACCATCCACCTGGACCCCTTGACTTATCAGCTCAATGGGGTGTCCAAGTCTCTCCCTCTCATTTTTCCCAGCATGATCGAAGATGAGTCGGCAACCATTCACACTGTTCACTGCGTTGACGACGACGCCATTCTTTCCTATATGGGTGCTGATGATTATTTCATCCAGTGCTCCCTCCCTTCTGAGACCCAGGTTATGTTAAATGAATCAACCATTGACATCAACCTTCCTTCTTCTGATGTTCCTTATGTCTTAAAGATTGGTCAATCTTTAGACGCTCAGGAATAGCTTGACTATACCCAGTTCCTCTCTGACCATAGCAAGGCCTTTGCCTGGACTTATAGTGATATACCTAGCATCGACCCCACCATCATTACCCATAACATTGTCACCAAACCAGAGGCTAAGCCTGTCAGGCAAAAGCTTCGAAAGATGCATCCTCGCGTTGCCCTCCTTGTCAAAGAGGAGCTTTAGCGCTTCCTTTCTGTCTCCTTCATCCAGCCCATTGATTATCCACAGTGGGTCTCTAACATCATCCCAGTCACCAAGGCAACTGGGGGGATTCAAATCTGCACAGACTATCACAACCTTAATCTAGCCTGTCCTAAAGATGATTTTCCTCTTCCTAACATTGACCAGCTTGTTGATCTTACGGCCGGCCATGAGATGTTATCTCTTATGGATGGATTTTCAGGATACAATCAAATCCTGATTGCTCCAGAAGATCAACACAAGACCACTTTCATTACCCCATGGGGGACTTTCTGCTATCGAGTCATGCCTTTCAGCTTGAAAAATGTAGGCACCACTTATCAGCATGCCATGACCTACATTTTCCATGATCTCCTTCACAAAATCATGGAGGACTATGTGGATGACCTGCTCGGCAAGTCCAAACTTCACTGTGACCATCTAACCATTCTCAAAATCATCTTTTCTCGTCTTCTTTAGTACAATGTTCCTCTTAACCCCAAGAAATGTGTCTTTGGGGTCCTCTCTGGCAAGCTTCTCAGCTTCATTGTTTCCTTCTGTGGCATCGAGATAGATCCCACCAAGATTCGCGCTATCCTCGAAATGCCTCCCCCGACCAATCTCAAGCAGCTTCTCAGTTTGCAAGGCAAGCTCCAGTCCATTCGTCGTTTCATCTCGCAGCTTTCTGACCGTTGCCAACCTTTTCATCATCTCCTTAAGAAGGACGTCTCTTTTACATGGGATAAGGACTGTCAAGAGGCTTTTGAAGCCTTAAAACGCTATCTGGTCTCTACACCAGTTCTCATTCCACCTAAAGATGACCAACCCTTCTACCTTTATATCTCAGCCACTCATCATTCGTTAGGTGCCATGATCATGCACCGAGATGAGTATCACCATGAGCAAGCAGTTTATTATATCAGCCAAACACTGGTCGACTATGAAACTCGATATACCCATATCGAGAAACTCTGTTTGGCGTTAGTCTTTGCTGCTACTAAGCTTCACCACTATCTTCTTAGTCACAAAACCTTTGTCATCACCCACACCGATCCTCTCAAGTATATGCACTCCAAGCCATATCAGAATCAACGTATGGCTCAGTGGCTCATGCTGCTTGCTGAGTTCGACCTTGAATTCATCCAGCAGAAATCTATCAAGGGGAAAACCATCACTGATCAACTAGCAGATGCCCCTCTTCCTGACAATCAACCTTCACAGTGTGAGTTCCCTGACGAGTCTATCGCTGCGCTTTCCTCCGACGACACCACCTATCAGATGACTATGTTCTTTGACGGCTCCAAATGTCAACTAGGTGGAGGTGGTGGGGTTATTCTCATTCCACTCGAAGGGAAGCCCATGCCTTTATCTTTTAAACTCAACTTTGATTGTACCAATAATATGGCTGAATACGAGGCCTTAATTTTGGGACATCAGACCACCCTCTCTCTCAATATCAAGTCCATCAACATCTTCAGCGACTCACAGCTCATCGTCAATCAGGTCAATGGTTCATACCTCTATAAAAATGAAATTTTGCAAAGGTACAAAAATCATGCTGACATTCTCCTTGCATCTTTCGATCATTACCTCCTGTAAACTATTCCTCGATCCATGAATAAGTTTGCTGACACCATGGCTTCTCTCGCTTCACATATCCGATCTTCCTCATCTGCATCTAGACTTTTTGTCACGGTGCATCGTGTGCCGTTGCCTTCATATATCTCTCCTCACATTCATCATGTCAACACTATCGACCCTAGCCCACAAGATACTTGGTATAAGCAACTTGTAGACTTCTTATCTCTCTCTGTCATTCCTCCCAACCTTTCTAGTAATGCATGACAAGCTTTTATCAAGCGTACTGCTCGCTATACCATGCTAGGGGGTCTTCTCTATAAGCGAGGCTTCGACGGCCTCCTTCTTCACTGTCTCACCTCCACTGAAGCATCTCAAGCCATTCAACAAGTCCATGATGGGATTTGTGGTGGTCATTTCAGTGGGAATTCGGTTGCCAAGCGCATCCTTCATCTGGGCTATTATTGGCCTACCCTTCATCAAGACTGTAGCGACTATATTCGGCGTTGCATCAAGTGTCAGCAGCACTCTAACTTGCTTCATCTTCCTAGTCATGCCTTACAAATTGCTCAGGATTTTTGGCCTTTTTCTCAGTGGGGTTTAGATCTCATCGGTGAGATTAACCCTCATTCGTCTCTTCGTCATCAATCCATCATCACAGCCACTGAATATTTCACCAAGTGGGTGGAAGCCATTCCTCTCGTCTCCACAAAAGCCGACAAGATCATCGACTTCATCACCACCCATATCATCTGTCGTTTCGGTGTCCCTCATAAAATCATCACCGATAACGGCAAGTCCTTCAAAAACAAGACTGTCCAAAAGCTATGTGACTCATTCGACATCAAACTCAGTTTCTCTTCGCCTTACTACCCACAAGCAAATGGGCAGGCTGAGGCTTCCAACAAAATTCTCACCAGAATTCTCATGAAATTGGTCAGTGACACAGGCAGAGATTGGCACATTCACATTCCTTTCGCTTTGTGGGCCTACCGCACTAGCATTTGAACCTCCACGGGTGCTACCCCTTTTTCTCTTGTGTACAGAATAGAGGCTGTCCTACCTCTCAAAGTACAGATCCCATCTCTCCGTATTTCTCTCCATGATATCCTTTCCAACGATGACTTTCATCAAGATCATTTAGCTCAACTTGAGTTACTTGACGAATGCCGTCTTGCTGCCCTTAATCATCTCCATGTCTATCAACATCGCATCAAGCGCACCTATGACAAAAATCTGCGAGAATGAGATTTCAACATCGGAGACCTCGTCCTCAAAGAGAATCAACACGTGACCAATATGGAGCGAAGTAAACGAGGCAAGTTTGCTCCTAATTGGCTCGGACCTTTTATTATCATGCACAAGTATGGATCAGGGACTTATCGTCTGTCTTCTCTTGATGGACGCCCAGAACCTGAGCCTCTTAATGCGTTGCATATGCGACCGTTCTACTGCTAGTCGAGTATTCATCCACTTGACACTTAACTTGAGCTCATCCCTTGAGCAATCCCCATCCTCTCAGTCCTAATTCCTTTCAACCCTATTCCTCTTAACAATTCTTATAACCCTTTTATGCTGTATGGATGCTTTATCCTAATAAAAGGGAGCCCTTGACTTTCTATAATCTTGTCCATGACTCACATTTCTATAAAAACAAATCAAGATGTCACAATATCCATGGTCACTATATCAATATCAAATCAAAAGGCAGACTGCTCCCTCGAAGGACAGCTGTACTATCATTGCTGTAATTAATAGACTGCTCCCTCAAAGGACAGCTATTCAAAAGACCTTATATTAAACAAAAATCTAGACCACTCCCTTGAAGGATGGTTATAACTAATTTGGCAATACACAGCATTATTTTAGAAGCTTCCCGCATTAATCAGCTTCACAACTGACCACCAAACAAATGACATCTCTATGCAGGCTTCCCGCATTGATCAGTCTGCGCCAAAAAAAAAAAAATTAGTCATGGACTTGACTTATAGTTGTCTCATGGTCTCCTATAAAAAGGGGCAAAGTTATCTCTACTCTTAAATCAGGTTACCCTTTTTCCTCCTCCTATCACCTGCTCAAGGGACTTCGAGCTCACTTTAATGTCAAAGTGATTCGATTACCGCTCTAACATAACTATGGTCAACGACGTCACGCATGAATGGGGCTCTTGGTTCTCATAACCCCTATCTATGCTATCTTTTTGGTCCTTGTCAATGAAAGAGAAATATGCTTTTCACTTCTTCTACACTTTGGTCACATTCACCTTCATCACTTGTCAATCGACTCAGCTCAACTCTCTTTTCAGACCACTCCCATAGCCTATTTAGCCTAGTTTCTATGGACACCAATACACATGGAAACTATCGACCCGTCACAATTTATGTTAAGCATAAACCAATACTTGCTGAAGCATAAATAAACCTCAATTCATTTTTAGCATACATCCATCACGAATATGGAATATTGCTAGGGATGAAAAACCCCTCAACCAATGTTGCAGAATACACCATTTGGAAAAGGCTGCAACATCTTTTCTCCTCATCATTTCATCATAACCAAGACCAATCTATCAACCATTTTTGACCACCTGTCTACCACTCGGACCCTTTGTCTGAGCTACATTGGTCTGAGGCCCTTCCACCGGGGCTATGTAGGCAGCACTCAGATGACACGACTGTCTTCTGGGGTTAGCTTGACCACCTTCATTTGTTCGTCTCTCTGATAGACAAACCTTCTTTTCTTCTTTTAACCATAACCTTGCCCTTGACCATGACCCATGCTATCCCTTTGTCCTTCCCTCCCTTCTAAGGAGAACTACATTGGCCTAAGGCCCTCTAACTAGGGCTATGTAGGCAGCACTCAGTTGACATGGGGTCTCCTGGGGTTAGCTCAGCCACATCCTTTCACCCATTCCTCCTCTCGACCACCAACCATTGGAGATCATACTTATCTCCTCCGACCTCGACCACCTCCAAGACACTGTTGCCTTGGTTGTTTTTGCATGTATGCTACCTCATGACTGGTTAGCAAAATTGTGCGCAGACCTTTTTAGACCCTCACAAGTATAGGATCGCAAGCCGGTTGATCCGCCATACTTGTGGCTTTTTCGTGTTTCTAGGAGCACTTCCTGAGCCTGGGATACCTAGACCGCGACGACCCATTTGGAGCTTTAGCTTAGATTGAATAACCCGATCAGCAGACGACTAAATGCTGGGGCCTAGTTATTTCAATTTTGGCACTCCTCGACCCTTGACCTGTGACACTTTGACCTAACCATCTCGTGCAGTGGTATGTGCACAATCACGCCTTTTGTAGCATTCACTCTCACCCCTTTTTCATCCACTCTTTGTCAAATCAGCACCCGATTCCCGGTTCCCTTCCCTCAACTCCTACTTTGAGGGGGAATACCTCATCCATAATCGGGGCAATCCGCTTCATGTTTTTGTCTTGCAGTTCATTCAAACAACCAACAAGATGAAATCAACCTTATCCCTCACCTGGAGCAATCACTCTTGTTTTTGTCTTGCAGTTCGTTCAGAACAACCAACAAGACGAAAAGGGGCAAATGTAGACACCAAAATCATGTCGACTCCCCTGGTCATTCCCTATCTTATTCTTCTTCACCTATTTAACCCTTGTCGATCACTTTTTCCATTAGCCTTGACCCTGGCAGCATGTAAAAATGAGCATAGAGCTAAAGCTAGACTCTATCCCCATTGTGCATCTGCCGATGACGGTCTTTACCCGGCCGATGTCGCTGACATCGGTCACTTATCGGCCGACGTCAGCAATCCTGCCGACGTCGGTCACCTTACCGTTATCCGTTATCAGTTATCATTCGGTTCCCAATCGGTTTCCCGAACGGTTATCGAACCGTCTCTAGAACCGTCCCTCACCTTCATCAGCGTCTGCCAACCATTCAAAAGGTTGATCAATCAATCGACCAATGAATCGATTAATCAATCGATCAATCAATCAACCCTCGAACTCTGACATTCACAGACTCTTGCAATCAACACTCTCATGATCAACCAACTCCAGCATCAACCAATCTGCATTCGCTTCAATCCAGCACTGCACAGACAACTTCAACAACGTCAATCATGTATTCGCACTGTGACAAGTAAGTATCCTCATCTTTTTATTTTTATTTTTTGGTTATTGCTTGCTTGTTATTTCCATACTCCATATTCTGTCTAGACTCGACCTTCTGCAAATCCCCAGAGCCTGTTTAGACTCGACCTTATCCTGACTAGACCCTGTCCCAACTCAACCAGAACCTATCCAAAACCCTACCCAGAACCTGTCCAAAACCCTGTCCCGACCCTGTCAAGACCCTGTCCCTACTCTCCCAGACCTTCTGTAACTCGCGTAGACTCTGTCCAGAACCTGCCCCGACTGACGCCGGTCACTACCCCAACCGACGCCGGTAGTTTGACCGACGCCGGCACCTTCCCTGACCGACGTCGGCACCACAGAGACCGATGCCAGCGATTGTGTAGAATAGTGCTTCATATCAGGTACGCATTTTATTTTTTGTCATTTATTTCTATCATTTTATCTTTCATTATATCTACTTTAGTCCAATATTTTGTTTTTTTATCAGTGGGTTGATATCCTTCTAGGAAGTCTTCGTACTTCTGGGATCGGGCATTCGCCTGACAGCCCACCATATCTTTGACTAACATTTTTCTGTGTTTCAGTCTCTTTTCTTCGCAGGTGTCATTCCTCCACAGCCAAAGAGGAGAATCTTCCAACGTCTGATTTCGGTGTGCACGACTTTATCAGGTATCTTCTAGCCTTGACCATTTCTTTTAGTTTCTTATTTCTTCTTTGAATGTAGAAAGCAATTTTGCATAGAAACACCTCTTCCACCTTATCTTATTCAATGGATATAATGACTTTTATGAGGGAGAAGGGGTTATTTTTGGTCTACCATACCACTGGGTCTTCTTATTATATAAATCTCTATGTAAGAATCTTCCTCATGTTCTCAAACTCTCGTTAGACCTCTGAATTACCTTTCAAGATCATCTCAGGTCCTTCTGATCCTGTGGTAACTCAAAAACCATAATAGGATGAAGGTTAGGTGGTAGATATAGAGGTGGAATATGGAGGCATGAGGGTGAAAAGGACAAGGGTGAATGGCAAATCCCACGTGAACATCTAGGCAAGCCATTGGAATTGGGTCAAATTGGCATGTGGGTTCATGGCACTAAGGAGAGGGGTCTTCAAGAGGAATGATGAAATTGGATGGTTAAGGCCAAATCCTTGAACACCTAGGATGATGGAAAAGGAAGACCCAAGAGAGATAAGGGGAGAAATAGAGGATTGAGTAGAAGGTCAAGATAGATTTACCTTTCATTCAATCTTAGGTCTTTTACCTAGATAAACTTATGCCACAGTATTATAAGTGGTTGTGGTGCTGATGGTGGTAGGATCCAATTGTGGAGTTTACAAAATAACTATTATTTTTACTAAGGTGGTTGGATATGATTGAACTATATACATAGGTGCACTTGTTTTTGGGGGTGCCATCGGGACCATTGAAGTGAGAGGGACAAGAGATGGGTAAAATTGTATAAGGATGAAATGGGGGTGCCAAAGGCTAGGTAATAAAATATATTACATACTAGAGGAAATTCATAGGTATCCATGTATATGGAATGGAATGAGTGGAAGTAAATTAGGATATATGGATGTTGTACATGGTCAAAGCTAGAAGTACCTTGGTGAATTATGGAAGGGGTGGAGTGAGAAATTTGGGAGGTATAACCTACGTGATCTTGGTAGGGATAAGAAAATAAGGGGGTGTCCCACTAGGATATTGAGTAATATAGGTAATAGGGAAAGGAATCTACATGGGTGTCTATTATTAGTCATGCTTTAGGCTAGACTTAGTACTAATACATATGTCTAATCACAGTGCTTGTGTAGGTTAAGGTAGAGCATCCTATGTTAGTAGAGGTGGTGAATATGCATCCAAGTTTGGGGGAAGTGAAAGTCATAGAGGAGAGGAAGCTTGGAACCTATATATAATCTTATTAAAAATTTAAGGATTAGTCATAGGGTTGATCTAAAAGGATGGTAGAAGTTGGGCCTACTTTCCCTTCTTATTCACCTCAATCTTAGCCAATACCTTTGTGTTGTTGATAGGGTTGAGGTGAATATTTTGATTAGGGTATGAACATGGCTATAGGTGATGTTAAGGTGAGATTGATACTTCATCACATGAGACCCAATGACACCATGAAGATCCAATTCTTGGTACTACACTCTTTTAAAGGCGTAGGTTTCTCCTCATTTCCATATTCTATAATGAAAATAGATTATTATACACATGTGGGTGGATGATGGTGGGGAAGGTCAGGAAATCCTTATACGAGTAGGTAAAAGAATGGACAAAACCACCATCCACCAATTGACTAGTATTTATTATTAATCTAGCCAATTTGAAATGTGATAAGGTAAGTGGAGGGGGGCCCTATGGATGCCTACTAATAAAATTTTGCTGTCATCCTTGTAATAATAGTAATCACTAATGGGGGTGAGGGATTGTTTGATCATGTTTGAGATTTGATTCATGGCTTCTTCTGTTTCTAATGCAAAATTGCTTTCTACATTCAAAGAAGAAATAAGAAACTAAAAGAAGATGGTCAAGGCTAGAAGTACCTGATAAAGTCATGCGCACCGAAATCAGACGTTGAAAGATTCTCCTCTTTTGCTATGGAGGAATGACACCTGCGAAGAAAAGGCTAAACACGGAAAAACATTAGTCAAAGATAGGGTGGGCTGTCAGGCGAACGCTCGATCCTGGAAGTACGAAGACTCCCTAGAAGGATATCAACCCACTGATAAAAAAGAGCAGAATATTGGACGAAAGTAGATGATAATGACAGAAATAAATGACAAAAAAATAAAGAGCGTACCTAATATGTGGCACTGTTCTGCACAGTCACCGGCGTCGGTCTCTGTGGTGCTGGCGTCGGTTAAGGAATGTGCCGACGTCGGTTAAGGTGCCGTCGTCGGTCGGGGTAGTGACCGGCGTCGGTAGGGGTAGGTTCTGGGAAAAGGTTCGGGACAGGGTCTGAGAGAGTTGGGACAGGTTCAGGGATGTAAACGAAGGATGCTGGGTCAGGGACAAGTTTTAGACAGAGTCGGGACAGGGTCTGATAAGGTTAGGGTAGGGTTTTGGACAGAGTCGGGACAGGTTCTGAGAGAGTCTGGGGGGTTTTGGACAGAGTCGGGATAGGGTCTGGGCAAGGTCGGGACGAGAGGCAGGGATAACAGAACTGATAAATAATAACTAAAAAAGAAATGAAATAAATAGAATAATACTTACCTGGTAGAAGACGTGATGAAAGCCATGGTGTGCAGATTGGTTGATGCCGAGAGTGTTGATGTCGTGGTGTTGATGATTTCTCGGGGTTCGCAGGTTGATGGAGGAATTCGCAGGTTGGTTGCTCAGCGTTTCGAATAGCGTTCGGGGTCCCTGGCTCGAATGGCTGGGGGAGGTTGATGAAGGCGGGGGACGGGGACGGTTCCAGAGACGGTTCGTCAACCGTTTCGGGAAACTGAATGGTAACTGATAACAGACAAGGGGAAGGTGACCGACGTCGGTAGAAGTGCCGACGTCGGCCGATAGGTGACCGACGTCGGCGACATCGGTCGGGTAAAGACCAACGTCGGCAGATGCATAATGGGGATAGAGTCTACCTTTTGCTCTATGCTCCTTTTTACATGCTGCCAGGGTCAAGGTTGGTGAAACAAGTGATCGGCAAGGGTTCAATAGGCGAAGAAGAATAAGACGGGGAAGGACCAGGGGAGTCGACACGATTTCGGTGTCTACATTTGCCCCTTTTTGTCTTGTTGGTTGTTCTGGACGAACTGCAAGACAAAAATAGGAGTGAGTGCCCTAGGTGAGGGATAAGGTTGATTTCATCTTGTTGGTTGTTCGAATGAACTGCAAGACAAAAATAGGAGGCAAAATGCCCTGAGTAAAGATGAGGTATTCCCCCTCAAAGTAGGAGTCGAGGGAAGGGAACCGGGAATCGGGTGCTGATTTGATAAAGAGTGGATGAAAAAGGGGTGAGGGTGAACGCTGCAAAAGTCGTGATTGCGCGCATACCACTACACGAGATGGTCAGGCCAAAGTGTCGCAGGTCAAGGGTCGAGGAGTGCCAAAATTGAAGTAACCGGGCCCCAGCATTTAGTCGTCTGCTGATCGGGTCACTCAATCTAAGCTGAAGCTCCAAATGGGTCGTCGCATTCCAGGTATCCCGGGCTCAGGAAGTGCTCCTAAAAACGTGAAAAAGTCACAAGTAGGGTGGATCAACCAGTGTGCGATCCTATACTTGTGAGGGTCCAAAAAGGTCTGCGCACAATTCTGCTAACCAGTCATGAGGTAGCATACATGCAAAAATAACCAAGGCAACAATGTCTTGGAAGTGGTCGAGGTCGGAGGAGATAGGCATGATCTCCAATGGTTGGTGGTCGAGGGATGGATGAATGGACGAAAGGATGCGGAGGATGCAGCCGAGCTAACCCCAGAAGACCCCATGTCAACTGAGTGCTGCCTACATAGCCCTGGTGATAGGGCCTCAGGCCGATGTAGTTCTCCCTAGAAGGGAGGAAGGGTCAAAGGGATGGTGAGGAAAAAAAAGATGTTGCAGCCTTTTCCAAATGGTGTATTCTGCAACATTGGTTGAGGGGTTTTTCATCCCTAGCAATATCCCATATGTGTGATGGATGTATGCTAAAAATGAATTGAGGTCTATTTATGCTTCAGCAAGTATTGGTTTATGCTGAACATAAATTGGGGCGAGTCGATAGTTTCCATGTGTATTGGTGTCCATAGAAACTAGGGTGAATAGGCAAGGTCATGTTGGTGGTCTGAAAAGAGAGTTGAGCTGGGTTGATCGACAAGTGATGAGGGTGAATGTGACCAAAGTGTAGAGAAAAGATGAAAGGCGAATCGCTCTTTCATTGACAAGGACCAAAAAGATAGCATAGATAGGGGTTATGAGAACCAAGAGCCCCATTCATGCGTGACGTCGTTGACCATAGTTATGTTAGAGGGGTAATCGAATCACTTTGACTTTAAAGTGAGCTCGAAGTCCCTTGAGTAGGTAAGAGGAGGAGGAAAGAGGGTAACCCGTTTTAAGAGCAGAGATAACTTTGCCCCTTTTTATAGGAGACCCTGAGACAACTACAAGCCAAGTCTGTGACTCGTTTTTTTTTTTTTTTTTTTTTTTTTGAGAGGCAGACTGATCGATGCGGGAAGCCTGCATAGAGATGTCATTTGCTTGGTGGTCAGGTTGCGAAGCTGATCGATGTGGGAAGCTTCTAAGAAAAGTTGCTGTTTATTGCCAGAGGAGTCATAGCCATCCTTCGAGGGAGTGGTCTAGATTTTTGTTTAATATAAAGGCTTTTGAATAGCTATCCTTCGAGGGAGCAGTCTATTTACAGCAATGATAGTACAGTTGTCCTTCGAGGGATCAGTCTATTTTTTTGATTTTGATATGACTATAGTGACCATGGATATGTTTTGACATCTTGATTTGTTTTGATAGAAATGTGAGTCATGGACAAGACGGTAGAAGGTCAAGGGCTCCCTTTTAGTAGGAAAAAGCATCCATACATCATAAAAGGGTTATAGGAATTGTTAAGAGGAATAGGGTTGAAAGGAAGTAGGATGAAGAGGATGGGGATTGCTCAAGGGACGAGCTCAAGTTAAGTGTCAAGTGGACGAATACTCGACTAGCAGTAGAACGGTCGCAGATGCAACGCATTAAGAGGCTCAGGTTCTGGGCGTCCATCAAGAGAAGATAGACGGTAAGTCCCTGATCCATACTTGTGCGTGATAATAAAAGGTTCGAGCCAATTAGGAGCAAACTTGCCTCATTTACTTCGCTCCATGTTGGTCACGTGTTGATTCTCTTTGAGGATGAGGTCTCTGATGTTGAAATCTCATTCTCACAGATTTTTGTCATAGGTGCGCTTGATGCGATGTTGATAGACATGGAGATGATTAAGGGCAGCAAGACGGTGTTCGTCAAGTAACTCAAGTTGAGCTAAGCGATCTTGATGAAAGTCATCGTTGGAAAGGATATCATGTAGAGAAATGTAGAGAGACGGGATCTGTACTTCGAGAGGTAAAACAGCCTCTATTCTGTACACGAGAGAAAAAGGGGTAGCACCCGTAGAGGTTCGGATGCTAGTGCGGTAAGCCCACAAAGCGAAGGGAATGTGAATGTGCCAATCCCTGCCTGTGTCACTGACCACTTTCATGAGAATTTTGGTGAGAATTTTGTTGGAAGCCTCGGCCTGCCCATTTGCTTGTGGGTAGTAAGGCGAAGAGAAACTGAGTTTGATGCCGAAGGAGTCGCATAGCTTTTGGACAGTTTTGTTTTTGAAGGACTTGCCGTTATCAGTGATGATTTTATGAGGGACACCGAAACGACAGATGATGTGGGTGTTGATGAAGTCGACGATCTTGTCGACTTTTGTGGAGACGAGAGGAATGGCTTCCACCCACTTGGTGAAATATTCAGTGGCTGTGATGATAGATTGATGACGAAGAGATGAATGAGGGTTAATCTCACCGATGAGATCTAAACCCCACTGAGAGAAAGGCCAGAAATCCTGAGCAACTTGTAAGGCGTGACTGGGGAGATGAAGCAAGTTAGAGTGCTGCTGACACTTGATGCAACGCCGAACATAATCGCTACAGTCTTGATGAAGGGTAGGCCAATAATAGCCCAGACGAAGGATGCGCTTGGCAACCGAATTTCCACTGAAATGCCCGCCACAAATCCCGTCGTGAACTTGCTGGATGGCGTGAGATGCTTCAGTGGAGGTGAGATAACGAAGAAGGAGGCCGTCGAAGCCTCGCTTATAGAGAAGATCCCCTAGCATGGTATAGCGAGCAGTACGCTTGATAAAAGCTCGTCGTGCATTACTAGAGAGGTTGGGAGGAATGATAGAGAGAGATAAGAAGTCCACAAGTTGCTTATACCAAGCATCTTGTGGGCTTGGGTCTATAGTGTTGACATGATGAATGTGAGGAGAGATATATGAAGGCAACGGCACACGACGCACCGTGACAAAAAGTCTGGATGCAGATGAGGAAGATGGGATATGTGAAGCGAGAGAAGCCATAGTGTCAGCAAACTTGTTCATGGATCGAGGAACAGTCTGCAAGAGGAAATGGTCGAAAGATGCAAGGAGAATGTCAGCACAATTTTTGTACCTTTGCAAAATTTCATTTTTACAGAGGTATGAACCGTTGACCTAATTGACGACGAGCTGCGAGTCGCCGAAGATGTTGATAGACTTGATGCTGAGAGAGAGGGCGGTCTGAAGTCCCAAAATTAAGGCCTCGTATTCGGCCATATTATTGGTACAATCAAAGTCGAGTTTAAAAGACAAAGGCATGGGCTCCCCTTCGAGTGGGATGAGAATGACCCCAGCACCTCCACCTAGTTGACATTTGGATCCGTCAAAGAACATAGTCATCTGATAGGTGGTGTCATCGGAGGAAAGCGCAGCGATAGACTCGTCAGGGAATTCACACTGCGAAGGTTGAGTGTCAGGAAGAGGGGCATCTGCTAGTTGATCAGCGATGGTTTGCCCCTTGATAGATTTCTGCTGGATGAATTCGAGATCGAACTCAGTAAGCAGCATGAGCCACCGAGCCATACGTTGATTCTGATATGGCTTGGAGTGCATATACTTGAGAGGGTCGGTGTGGGTGATGACAAAGGTTTTGTGACTGAGAAGATAGTGGCGAAGCTTAGTAGCAGCAAAGACTAACGCCAAATAGAGTTTCTCGATATGGGTATACCGAGTTTCATAGTCGACCAGTGTGCAGCTGATATAATAAACGGCTTGCTCACGGTGATGCTCGTCTCGGTGCGTGATCATGGCACCTAACGAATGGTGAGTGGCTGAGATATAAAGGTAGAAAGGTTAATCGTCTTTAGGTGGAATGAGAACTGGTGGAGAGACCAGATAGCGTTTTAAGGCTTCAAAAGCCTCTTGACAGTCCTTATCCCATGTAAAAATGACGTCCTTCTTAAGGAAATGATGAAAAGGTTGGCAGCGGTCAGAAAGCTGCGAGATGAAGCGACGAATGGACTGGAGCTTGCCTTACAAACTGCGAAGCTGCTTGAGATTGGTCGGGGGAGGCATTTCAAGGATAGCACGAATCTTGGCGGGATCTATCTCGATGCCACGGAAGGAAACGATGAAGCCGAGAAGCTTGCCAGAGAGGACCCCAAAGACACATTTCTTGGGGTTAAGATGGACATTGTACTGAAGAAGATGAGAAAAGATGATGTTGAGAATGGTCAGATGGTCACGGTGAAATTTAGATTTGCCGAGAAGGTCATCCACATAGTCCTCCATGATTTTGTGGAGGAGATCGTGGAAAATGTAGGTCATGGCACGCTGATAAGTGGCGCCTGCGTTCTTCAAGCCGAAAGGCATGACTCGATAGCAAAAAGTCCCCCATGGGGTGATGAAAGTAGTCTTGTGCTGATCTTCCAGAGCAATCAGGATTTGATTGTATCCTGAAAACCCGTCCATAAGAGATAGCATCTCATGGCCGGCCATAAGATCAACGAGCTGGTCAATGTTAGGAAGAGGAAAGTCGTCTTTAGGATAGGCTAGATTAAGGTCACGATAGTCTGTGCAGATCCGAATCCCCCCAGTTGCCTTGGTGACTGGGACGATGTTAGAGACCCACTGTGGATAATCGATGGGTTGGATGAAGGAGACAAAAAGGAGACGCTGAAGCTCCTCCTTGACAAGGAGGGCAACGCGAGGATGCATCTTTCGAAGCTTTTGCCTGACAGGCTTAGCCTCTGGTTTGGTGACAATGTTATGGGTAACGATGGTTGGGTCGATGCCAGGCATATCACTGTAAGTCCAGGCAAAGGCCTTGCTATGGTCGGAGAGGAACTGGGTATAGTCAAGCTGCTCCTGAGCGTCTAAAGATTGGCTGATATTTAAGACATGAGGAACATCGGAAGAAGGAAGGTTGATGTCAATGGTTGATTCATTTAACATAACCTGGGTCTCAGAAGGGAGGGAGCGCTGGATGAAAGAATCATCAGCGCCCATGTAGGAAAGAATGGCGTCATCGTCAATGCAGTGAACAGTGTGAATGGTTGCCGACTCATCTTCGATCATGGTGGGAAGAATGAGAGGGAGAGACTTGGATACCCTATTGAGTTGATAAGTCAAGGGGTCCAGACGGATGGTGTTTATGGAAAAAAAAAACTAGGAGGAATGGAAACCACTGACTCCGTAGGTGAAGGTGGCAAAATAGGTGATTGTGGAGGAGATTGATCAAGGATTGGTTCAGGATAAAGGTCTACAGGGTCTTGAGTGGGGTCGTGATATCCCAGACCATACCGTTTCTTGGCGTCGTCATCATTGAGCGGTTGGATAGGCTGATGGGAGCCCTGCTCATAGCGTCCGAAACCAAAACCCTTCCATGCACACCTGTAAAGGTAAGTATGTGCAAAGGCGGGGTTGCCAAGAAACGAAAAATCTGATGTGAAAGGTTGGGGTGAAGAAAGAGGATTACCGTCAGTAGGAGCTTGATTAAGCCCTCCATAGACGAGGTTGGTGCAGAGGTGAGGGGGACCATAAGGTATGATCATCCTGATCCGATGGTCGTAGCTGGGGCTGTGATGAAGGCGTCCATACTCTTGCGGAGTTTGGAACATGTCTAAAGCCAGCAAGCGATACTCTCCCAATGAAAGTCTTTGGAAGATGTCTTCCATGGGGTCTGTGGTTATCGCTTGAAGGGGAGGTGTAAGGGCGACCGCCTGTTGTGAACTGGTCGAAGCTTTCGCGGATGGAGGTAGTGCCGGGGTTGACGGCTTGATAGGAATGAGGACATCGTTTGGATGGTAGGTGGTATTTCATGTTTTGAAAGGCGAAGGGTCAGCGGGAATGGTGTGGACTTGTCCGTCATGCTCAAACTTCACACAACGGTGCAGGGTGGAGGGGACACAGGCCATAGCGCGGATCCAGGGTCGGCCCAGCAAGATGTTGTATTGGAACTCTCCTTCGATGATGTAGAAGAGCTCCGGGACTGTGCGTGGACCAACGCAGATATGAAGGATGACTGTGCCAATGGTCGTGGCAGTAGTGTCGTTGAAAGAGCGTAAGATCGCGTCAGTTTTGGAGACGCAATTCTTGGGAAGAGCCAACTGATCAAAGGCATGAGTGGAGATGATGTTGATGCTAGCGCCCCCGTCGATCATAACGCATTTAATGCGTGTCCGATCGATGTAGGCAGTGATGAAGAGGGCGAAATCTTGATCTTCCGTGTTGGATGTAGGAATCTCAGAATCGCTGAATGTTATGGGGGCAACAGGGGCTAAGGAGTGGACAAGGGCAGCAAGTGGCTGGGGATCCTCAGGTTGGACCTCCGCTGCCTGGAGGGCTTGGATGAGGGCCTGACGATGCTGAGGTGAGGTTTGGACGAGATCGTAGAGGGACATCTTCACAGGCGTCTGGTGAAGATGTTTCAACATGGAGTCATGGATTGGTCCGGAAGAGGAAGAAGAAGAAGAAGAGGGTTGAGGCGCGCCAAGGATAGAAATCTTAGGCTTAGGCGGTTGAGGTGGATTGACAAAAGGGTAGGTCCAAGGAATGGCAGCTTTTTCTTTTGCCTTATCCTTTTGTGACCTAGTGGTGATATGAATGGCATTGATTTCAAAGATGGGAGGTGAAGATGATGAAGGGGTTGTAACCGGTTGATGAGATGTGGATGGGTTTGAAGAGGTTGAAGGGTTGTGAGAAGGAGTCGAGGGGCGGTCGAAAGTGTCCTCAAAGAGAAGAGTGTCTTTCTCCAGATAACGGCGAATGACAGCCTTGAGGGCACAGCAAGTCTCAGTGTCATGTCCTGGTGTACGATGATATAAGCAAATCTTCATGTCGTCGAACCAGGAAGGTTTAGACCCGAGAGGTTGAAAGGGCTTGATGGGTGGAAGAGTTATGCTAGAAGTTTTCAAAAGTCGTTGCAAGATCAAAGAGTATGAGCCCACTAAAGGGTCCATGCTCATTGATGTATGCGATGTCGGTGACTTTTGCTTAGGCGAAATGGGAGGAGGTTTTCGTACCACCTTCTGGGTTGATGGTGCGATGACAGGCGGAAACGGTACACTCTTCGTGAGAGGTATCACCCTTTTGGGAGAGGGTAGGCTAGCGGTAGGTAAAGGAAGCAAAGGAGGCAACCGGTTTTGGTTAGAGGTTGAAGCGGGAAGGGCTCTGGTTAAGGTTGAAGGATGCGGGCCCAAAATGGAGGGCAATGGTGACGGAAGAGGAGGCGTTCGCCTCTGTGGTTTGGCAGTCTTTTGAGATTTGGGTTGAAGACCACTATTAGTTGAAGTTTGGGTTAAGTCCACCTTCACTTGTGGATGAGTGAGGTTGGAGACGGGGCGAATGCCAAGTGATTTGATAGGTTTAGGCGGAGTAGATGAGGGTTTTGGTTTTGATGAGGTTGATGAAGATGTAGACGGTTTGGAAGTGGAGATCAGATTTTTGTTGATAGTCTTAGGAGGTTCCGCCATGGGTGGATTAGCGGCATGAGATGAGAGGGCCCGGGTTTGTTGAAGAGCTGTGAGACAGTCCCACAATCCCTGATGTTCCACTTTCCTAGAAGGGAGAAGTTTGAGTCTCTCCACTAGTCAAGAAAATGGCTGAGAAGATGCGGGATGAGGTTTAGGCTCTTGAGAAGATGCCAATGGTTGTGGGACTGAAGGTGAGACGGATGTAGTAGTCTCGGGCTCAAAGCATGGTGAAGTTGTGACAGGTTCATGTTCGGTTGGAGATGAAGGAGAGATAAGTTCTTCTCTGGGTGGAGAAGAAATTGGTGAATGAAGCTCCTCAAGCGGGTAAAGGGCAGGGATGATAGTGCCCTCCACTTGTGGCCGAGGAGTAGGAAAGGTTGGGTCCTCCATGGGCAGCAAGAAGGAAGATGGTGAAACTGGCGGTGCTGGTAAGGTTGAGGCGTCCTCCAAAATTAGAGAAGTTGAGGGAGAACTAGCCGGAGAGAGAGGTTCGTCTATATGTGATGGACTGATGGATGAACTCACCTCTTGGGGTTGGTTAGAAATGAGGGGCGAGACCGTATTGACTGTTCGAATATTATGTTCATGGGTATTGTCAGTCAAGGTCTGGACGTTGTTTTGGGTTGGTGGATGATTAGGGAATGGTTGTTTGAAGATATCGATACCCTGATTAGGAGGGGCGTTAGGATTGTCGACGATGAGGTCACCCTTTTCCAACATGTCTTGAACTATGTTTTTAAGGGTTTTACAGTTGCCCGTGTCATGACCTTTAACACGGTGGTAGTGGCAGAAGTCATTCTCCCTATACCACACAGGGATGGCGCGTGAGGGATCAAATTGTGGTGGAGGTCGGATCTGAGGGAGATTGATGGCCCCTTGTTTGATGAGTTTTTCTAGCACAGACGCGTATGATTCTCCAAGTGGAGTAAACTGTCGCTGTATGTATCTCTGCTGAAATTGGCGAGTGGCACTCATGGACGTGGATGGTTCAGGTTGATTAGTTGAAGGTAAAGAAGAGGAAGATCTAACAACCATAGCATTTGCTGAAGCTTTAGATTTAGGATTGGACGAGGAGGGCTTAGAAGAAGGGTCATTGGTTTTGGAGTTGGGATTCTTACTCCGCAACTTGACTTTATTCTCCTCAACGGCACGTAACTCAAGTTTATGAGCCATCGTGAAGGCCTCGTCAAAAGTGTGGAAGGTTTGAACCCTCAAGGTAGAAGAAATATGTTTAGCACAGGCTTGAGAGAAAAGTTCAATAAGCTCAGGCTGAGGTAAAGAAAATGAAATTTGATTGATAAGGCTCCTCCACCGAGCGATGAAATCAGCAATAGATTCATCCTCGAACTGGCGAATAGAATAGAGGTCTGTGATAGAGACCTTCTTGGTGATATTGATGGAGAAATGATCGAGGAAGAGCTGGGCCAACTGAGTGAACGTGAGGATGGAATGGCTGGGAAGAGAGCTGTACCAATCAAGTGCAGCACCCGAGAGAGACATGGGAAACGTGCGTAAGAGCAACACATCATCGTGGGCGATAAGGTAACAGGCATGTCTGAATGCCCGTAAATGTTGTTGTGGGTCTTCCTTACTCTGGAAACGAGAAAACTTAGGAAGCTCCCAATGGTTGGGATATGGTCTGATGGGGACAGAAGGATGGATGGGCTCGTTACAGATTTGTTCGTAAGAGAGAGTGTTGCGCGAGCCGGTAATGGAGGTCTCTAGGTTGGACATTTTATCCATCAGCATCTTGATAATATCTACTGACGGATTGGCGGGTGGAGCACCTCCTAGATTGTGAGGTGCTTGAAAGAGGCTGGAAGAGGTATACGACGTAGTCGGTTGTACCAATAAGGGCGCAACGTACGGATGACTAGTCGTAGGGACGGAAGAAGTGACTAAAGATGGTTGGATGGAAGGCATGGCTAGGTTTGATGTTGTCATGGGAGGTTGGTTAGAGGTAACATGGGCTAACGGATGGGTAGCCACCCTAGTGTTGATAGGAGTAAGAGTGGGTGGAATAGAGACGACCAAGTTTCGAAAGGGGGTAGAAAGTGGTTGAGTGGACTGAGATTGATTGGGGGCCGAAACCCCAGTGAAAGTGGGCCCAACGACGGAAGAAGAGGCCACACTTGGATGGTTGGTGAAAGTTTGGTCAGTGGTTGAGACAACAGCATGGGTGTCTAAGGGTTGGACTACGGACGTTGTTGATACGACCGCAGTTGCGAGGAGAGAAGTCGGCATTCCATAAATTGGATTGCCAAAGGGGTCTCGCGTTTGGCTATTCACGAGATAGTGTTGCAGGGCTTTGGTATTGAGGTCCAAGAATCGTGCGAAGTCTTGGTCCCCTTCTGGAATAATAGGCATTTGGGGCGGAGATGGTCTGGTAGGAGTTCTTTCGGTTTCCGAGTTGAACTCCATTGTAGGGTTGGTTGTAGGCGGGGTAGATGGAAGAGGATGATGCCTCGCATGATCGACTAGAGCCTTGGCTTGGCTACGAGTCAGAACCATTCAAGGCAAGGGAGAACGTCCTTACAAGCTCAAACAAGCAGATAAGAACCAAAAGATGAAGACACAAGCAGATCCTAGAACCCTAGAAGTAAATTATTAGGATTATAGTGGCTTATGCCTTAGAATATGTGTGTAGAGGAAGATTGGCTGAAAAATGGGTCCTAGAAGAAGCAGTCTATGGATGGTTTCGGGTTTTGTTATGGTGCTCAAGAAATCTGTGTTAGCTTCCGTACAGGCCTGGTGCTAAGGAGCAAGCTCCCCTCACTTCATGATTCTAGTGGTTAGCTGGTTTCGCTTAGCCAAAATATACTTCCACTAGAGTTTATCCTCCGCCAGAGAATGGAGTGGGCTTCCCCCTTGGTGATGAAATCCAAGTAGGGTCACCGGGACGGGTAAGGTATCCGCTGGGGGATGAAATCCCAGTCGGGCCTTGTCTCAGGTAAGTTTTATGTTTGTTTTGTGCAGGTGGTTTGGTCGTGTAACATCAAGTGATCTAGATTAATTCAATATGCGGTTTAATTACTATGTGTGGTCTAAAAGATGCAGGCAAACAGAGATGAATGCAAAGTGTTTTAATGTCCAAGTCGAAATGTTTGTTCGTATGAAGACGAATGGAGAAAGAGTCGAAGAATATGAGTTTTAGCTAGTCTAGAAATGCAAGAAAGAAAGAAATGTTCGTTTTAGTTCTGCTTATGATGTCGTTTAAGAAGAGACGAAAGGAGGCGAAAAGGAAGAAACCTAATGCACCTAAATGAACGAAAGAAAGAAAGAACCCAAGGAGGACCTAGGGTCCCACCGGGCGTGCCAAAATGTTTCTAATGCAAAATTGCTTTCTACATTCAAAGAAGAAATAAGAAACTAAAAGAAGATGGTCAAGGCTAGAAGTACTTGATAAAGTCGTGCGCACCGAAATCAGACGTTGAAAGATTATCCTCTTTTGCTGTGGAGGAATGACACCTACGAAGAAAAAGCTAAACACGGAAAAACGTTAGTCAAAGATAGGGTGGGCTGTCAGGCGAACGCCCGATCCCGGAAGTACGAAGACTCCCTAGAAGGATATCAACCCACTGATAAAAAAGAGCAGAATATTGGACGAAAGTAGATGATAATGACAGAAATAAATGACAGAAAAATAAAGAGCGTACCTGATATGCGGCACTGTTCTGCACAGTCACCAGCGTCGGTCTCTGTGGTGCTGGCGTCGGTTAAGGAATGTGCCGACGTCGGTTAAGGTGCCGTCGTCGGTCGAGGTAGTGACCGGCGTCGGTAGGGGTAGGTTCTGGGAAAAGGTTCGGGACAGGGTCTGAGAGAGTTGGGACAGGTTCAGGGATGTAAACGAAGGATGCTGGGTCAGGGACGAGGTTTAGACAGAGTCGGGACAGGGTCTGATAAGGTCAGGGTAGGGTTTTGGACAGAGTCGGGATAGGTTCTGAGAGAGTCTGGGGGGTTTTGGACAGAGTCAGGACAGGGTCTGGGCAAGGTCAGGACGAGAGGCAGGGATAACAGAACTGATAAATAATAACTAAAAAAGAAATGAAATAAACAGAATAATACTTACCTGGTAGAAGACGCGATGAAAGCCATGGTGTGCAGATTGGTTGATGCCGAGAGTGTTGATGTCGTGGTGTTGATGATTTCTCGGGGTTCGCAGGTTGATGGAGGAATTCGCAGGTTGGTTGCTCAGCGTTTCGAATAGGGTTCGGGGTCCCTGGCTCGAATGGCTGGGGGAGGTTGATGAAGGCGGGGGACGGGGACGGTTCCAGAGACGGTTCATCAACCGTTTCAGGAAACCAAATGGTAACTGATAACGGACAAGGGGAAGGTGACCGACGTCGACAGAAGTGCCGACGTCGGCCGATAGGTGACCGACGTCGGCGACATCGGTCAGGTAAAGACCGACGTCGGCAGATGCATAATGGGGATAGAGTCTACCTTTTGCTCTGTGCTCCTTTTTACATGCTGCCAGGGTCAAGGTTGGTGAAACAAGTGATCGGCAAGGGTTCAATAGGCGAAGAAGAATAGGACGGGGGAGGACCAGGGGAGTCGACACGATTTCGGTGCCTACATCTTCATTGATGGTCATATACTCCACTAGGTTGAATGATTTGTAGATCTCATAAATGTGATTTCTATAGTGATGGCCATATAGTTTGTATAAAAATTCATGCACCAAAACTCCTCTAGGATTCCATGGTGGAAACATATAAGGTTTGATCACAATGTTGGCACAAAAACCATCCATAATTTAAGTCATCATATACAATTTGCTTCCATTTTGAGCCTTTGATATGACCCTAATGAGGTTGTAATTGATCATGTGCCCTAGGTCAGGACCTCCTCCCCTCTGAGGATTCTTCTCATCAAGGTCACCCATAAGAGGTTCACATATATGGAATCATTATCCCTAAAAATGCATTTTACTAGGATCATCCCAACATGAACCCCTTTCCTAAAGAGGCAGATAGGGTAGGCATTAATGTATTCTTTATCAACCCATTATCATGTTTGATGACCTTATCCTTGAGGACTTTATATATATTGTGCATATTGGCCCATGCATCCATTGCACTAGCATCACAGTTATTGGTGTAATCCATGAGGTTGTAATACTACTTAAAAGTAGTCCTTGAGATATTTGTGACTAGGTTTTACAAATTAACAAAGCAAACTAGATCATGTCTGTCTTGGAAAACACACATAAAAGTATAGAATAAGTTTCTAAAGAGGTTGTGCAAGGGAATAAATTAGGCTTGGTCATAACCAAGTCCAATCTTGAATTACCTAGAGCCATAATATCATTGAGGTACTTAGTTTTACCATCATCATTATTTGAGGTGTGTGTTTCCACATCTTTAATTTCTTTGACAAATTTACTATAGTGGTCAAATGACAGTAGGTTAGCTAAGAAGGTGGTGTCCTAGTGTTCAGGCTTAGGTTTGGGACTGGAAGACAAAGCAACCATAGTTATGGGCTAAGGACTACTGAGTTTAATGGTAAGGAAAAACATAAAAATGTGAGTAAGCACTAAAAAGAAGGATTTTATGCAATTAAGAGTGCTAATGGTATAATTTATTAATCTAAGGACTGATAGGGATTGAAAAATATCTCTTGCATTAATGACCTTTGGCATCTCACCCAATGTGAGTTCAAATTTGAGTCAGTAGCTCAATCCACCCATTCATTTCTCATTCTGGCATTAACTCAAGAATTTCAAATATATGATCCCACCTAGATTTGGTAGTTATGATGAGACATGTTAAATTATCCAATTAGGGCATAGTTTCCCAATTAATTAATGCAAGAAGTGTGCTAGGCACATAAATACCTTGCCCATGTGGCACTTTGGGATGCTCTAGGTTGTGCGATGTGTATATCACTATTTGGTCTTATTTGTATTATATTCTACCTAGGCATAGCTAAGTGCCACACTTTTACCTTATCGAGAGATAAAATTAGCCACTAGAAATAGTGAAGTGATTTGTCATATCCATTAGTTATATTTTAAATATGATTCTAATTCACTCTAATTACCTTGGGGCATCCCATGCCTTTTTTGTCAATTTGTATAGAATTACCATATGTTGTGGTCTCATAGGTTAGGATTTCCTAGGATCTAACATTTAAAATAGGTGTTAGAGAATGACATGTTTGATAGGTTCTATGTGTCACTTCCCCATTTATTTGGGTTCTCTCAATATCTGACATCATTCATAGGTCTGAGAGACTGACATACCTGATAGGTATCACATGGCACTATTCATTAGGTTCTCCAAGGATATAAAATCTCTAAAATATCCAAGAGACTGACACATCTGATAGGTTCCACATGGAGTTTACACATTTTTCAAGATCTCCTAGGATCTGACATCTCTAATAAGTCTAGGAGATTAACACATATGACAGATTCCATGTGCCACTTCCTCATTCATCAATATCTCTCATGATTTGACATCTCTGATAGGTTTGGAATATTGACACATCTAGTAGGTTCCACATGGAACTTCTCCATTTGATTAGGATCTCCTGACATCTTACATATCTAAAAAGTCTAAGAGACATACACATATGATAGGTTCCAAATGGCATTCCCTCATTTGTTAGGATCTCCTATGAGATTTCACAAAAAATGACTAAGCTAAGATAAAGCCATCATAAATTAAAATATCACTTGCTTACCATTAAATATTTATGAAGCACTAAGTAGGACTTTGGGAGACTAACACTCTGGGAAAATCAACATGATTTTAAATCTATGAAAATCATAGTTAGCATAATAGAATATTCTAAGTAAGAAAACCCATTGTTCCTCTAGAATTTAGTAAGGACTAAACTATATTTAGAATCAAATCACTATAGTTATCTTTAAAAAATATGAACTCATCATTACACACATTGAGAAATGTTTAGTGGACCAAGGCAAATCAGAGGTTTGAGGTTTCTTGAGATTTGAAGCCAATTGGAAAGGTATTGAAACTTTGAGAAAGATTTGAGTTGATAATTTTTAGAGGGGTCCCCCACTTTTTTGTATAATAGAGGTTGTGTTGGACACAACAATAATGCCTTTCATAAGAATCATAGTGTGAATTCCTCTTATCCTTTAGAGTTATTTCATAGTGATGTAGTTGAATTTATTGAAGTTGTTTTTATTAATGGCACTTTGTATGCTATTAATTTTATAGATGATTATATGAAAATGATTAGGTCAAGTAAAAATAATTAAAAAATGTTTTCTAAATTCAAATTATTTAAAACTTTTGTTGAAAATTTTTAAAATCTATTTATAAAGATATTAAGATATGATAATGGTGGTGAATTTATTATTAAAGAGTTTGATTATTTATTACTAGTTGTGGTATTCAAAGGGAATTAACAACTCCTTATTCTCATCAACAAAATGGTATTACTAAAAGGAAAAATTGTACCATTATAAAATGGATATAAAAATATTACATTTTGAAAATGTTCTTAAGTTCTTATGGGAAAATCCATGAATAATTTTTTGAATATTCTGAATAGAATCTTGATTATATATTTTCACATTCCCACTAATTTAGAAATGTGGTCTAAAATTAAACCTAAGGTGGCTCATATTAGGATCTTTAGTATCCCTTATTCAATATTTATTCCTATATTAAAAAGAAAAAAAAACATAATCCTACCTCATGTTATTCTATTTTCATAGGTTATGGAGGTAATACTAAAGTATTAAGAGTATATCATCCATCTAAAAGACAACTCATTGAGAATAGGAATGTTCTTATTCTATAAAAATATTTTGGTGAGCCTTATGTGGAACCTCCTTAATGTTATTCTTTTGATGAACCTATCTCACATGTTTCTCTTTATGAATAAACAAATTCCCTAGAGGATGTTGATCCATGTGTGGATAACTAAGATTTAGATTAACCTGCTTCTACGCTAATTTCGCTTTCACATTCAAGAGACAAAAATGAGAAACTAAGAGATGGTCTAGGGTTAGAAGATACCTAGATATAGTCGTGCGCACTGAAATCAGACATTGGAAGGTACTCCTCTTTGGCTATGGAGGAATGACACCTGTGAAGAAAAAGAGACTAAACACAAAAAAATGTTAGACGAAGAGACGGTGGGTTGTCAAGGAAACGCTTGATCCCTGAAGTATGAAGACTTCCTTAAGGGATATCAACCCACTAATAAAAAGTAGAATATTTGACTGAAGTAGAAATAATGAAAGATAGAATGAAAGTAAATAAAAGACAAAAAGCAGAATGTATACCTGATATGCAGCAAACTACTCTACAAAGTCATCGGTGTTGGTCTCTGTGCTAGCGTCGGTCAGGGAAGGGAGCCGACATCGGTTAAAGTGCCAACGTCGGTAGGGGTAATGACCGGCGTCGGTCAGGGCAACAGTTTTGGATAGGGTTTGGTCAGGTCTAGACAAGGTCTTAGGATTTGTAGAAAGGTCAGATGTTTTTGTCTGAGGGTTTGGGAAGCCGGTTTAGGAGTCAGAGGGATTGTTTGGGGGTTTATGTGTAAGGGGTATGGGCAGAGTTACAGACTATATATTCTATAGAGGGTGGATAAAGGTGATACGGGTGGAAGTAAGGTCAGCGCTATAGTCTAAATCTAAATTTGGGTAATGATAGCAATTAAAAATAATAACCAGAGATTAGAATAAAAACACAGAACAAACGCTTACCTATTACGCGCTAAAGATAAAAGTCAGAGACATGATTGATGTTGTTGCTGTCTCACAGAAGTTCGATGTAGCAGACCTCCAGTAAGATGACTGAAGTAGAATACCTATATCGGAGAGAGAATGCAAGAGATTGATTACAGATTGGTTGGATGCAAGAATTGGTTGATCGTTCGAATGAAGAGGTTTTGCTGATTGATACGAAGGAAGGTCCAATAACCGATCAAGAAATGGATTGGCAACCGAATGGATAAAGGATAACGGATAACGGTTCCTATGTTTGGGTTAAGAACGCAGTTTTAAAGATAACTGACGTTAGCAGGACTGCCGACGTCGGTCGATAAGTGACTGAAGTCAGCGATGTCAGTCGGGTTATTACCGTCATCGGCAGATGCAGAATGGGGACAAAGGCTAACTTTAGCTCTCTGCTCATTTTTAAATGCTGCCAGGGTCAAGGCTTATGGGAAAATGGTCAACAGGGGTTAAATAGGTGTGGAAAACTAAAATGGGGGTTAAGGGGAGGACGACAAGGGTTAGACACAATTAAGGTGTCTACATTTGCCCCTTTTTGTCTTGTTGGTTGTTCTGGATGAACTGCAAGACAAAAATAGGAGTTGGTTGCCCCAGGTGTGGGATAAGGTCAATTTCATCTTGTTGGTTGTTCAAGTGAACTGCAAGACAAAAATAGGAGGGTCGGTTTCCCCAGGTGTGTGATAAGGTCGATTCTATCTTGTTGGTTGTTCAAGTGAACTACAAGAAAAAAATAGGAGGGTTGGTTTCCCTAATTATGGATGAGGTATTCCCCCTCAAAGCAGGAGTCGAGAGAAGGGAACTTGGAATCGGGTGCTGATTTGACAAAGATTGTATGAAAAAGGGGTGAAGATAGAGTGAGAATGCTACAAAAGTTGTGATTGCATGTATACCACTTCACGAGGATGGTCAGGTCAAATTGTCATAGGTCGAGGGTCGAGGAGTGTCAAAATTGAAATAATCGGGGCCCCAACATTTAGTCATCTGCTGATTGGGTTATTCAATCTAAGCTGAAGCTCCAATGGTCATCATGTTCCAGGTATCCCAGACTCAGGAAGTGCTCCTGAAAACATGAAAATGTCACAAGTAGTGGGGATCAACCGGCTTGCAATCCTATACTTGTGAAGGTCAAAAGTGTGCGCACAATTTTGCTAACCAATCATGAGGTAGCATACATGAAAAAACAACCAAGGCAAAATCACTTTGGAAGTAGTCGCGGTTAGAGGAGATGGTCATGATCTCCAAGGTCTGGTGGTCGATGGATGGAGGCAAAAGTGATCTCAAGTGTGCCCCAGGGGGCCAAAATGACTTGTACTGGAGGGCTAACTGATTGAGGGCATGATTATGATTTTTATTTTTGATGTATATATCGGCCTGCGAGCCGTTGATGTGAGATGTATGAGAGAGAGACAGAGGCATAGATTGTGTGATTGTATAAAACATTATTATATATATATATATATATATATATATATATATATATGATGTGATTTTGATCATGGATGTGTTATGAAAAATGTTATGGATGCATTTATATGTTATTTTGATTTGATATATGTTTTGATATTATGTTTAGGATTATGATGCTGAGATTATGGTGTTTATATGATGATGGATGTATGATTAGGATTAATGATTAATGATATGGATGAAAATGATTAATGTTAATGATTATGAAAATATGTGATTGTTTGTGATGTGATTGGCAGGTGATGAAAGAACGTGATGGAAAAAATGCGATGAAGGAATGGTTGAGCTAACCCTAGAAGACCCCATGTCAACTGAGTGCTGCCTACATAGCCCCTATCGTTAGGGCCTCAGGCCAATGTAGTTCTCCCTTCTAGGGAGGATGGGTCAAAGGGATGGAATTAGTCTTGGTTGAGGGCAAGGTCATGGTCAAAAGGAGGAAATAAGGTTTGTACATCAGAGAGACGAACAAACGAAGGTGGTCGAGCTAACCCCAGAAGATATCGTATCATTTGAGTGCTGCCTACATAGCCCTTATGTGAAGGGCCTCAGACCAATGTAGTTTGAAACTAGGAGTCCGAGTGGTAGACAGGTGATGAAAGTGGTCGATAGACTGGTCTTGGTCAAGGTCGAAATGATGAGGAGAAAAAAGATGTTACAACCTTTTCCAAATGGTGTATTCTATAACATTGGTGATGTGGTCTTTCATCCCTAGAAATTTTCCATAGTCGTGATGGACGTATGCTAAAAATCAATTGAGGTCTATTTATGCTTCAGCAAGTATTGGTTTATGCTTAACATAAATTACGTCTGGTTGATAGTTTCCATGTGTATTGGTGTCCATAGAAACTAGTGTGAATAGGTTATGATGATGTGACAGGTCTGAAAATGTTGGGTCGGCTTGGTTGGGTTTGATAAGTGATGAAGTTGAATGTGACCAAAGTGTAGAAAAAGTGAAAGGCATATTGCTCTTTCATTGACAAGGACCAAAAATGACAGCATAGATAGGGGTTATTAGAACCAAGAGCCCCATTCATGCATGACGTCGTTGACCATATGTTGTGTTAGAGTGGTAATCAAATCACTTTGACATTAAAGTGAGCTCGAAGTCCCTTGAACAGGTGATAGGAGGAGGATAGGGTAACCCATTTTAGAGCAGAGATAACTTTGCTCCTTTTATAGGAGACCCTGAGACAACTATAAGCCAAGTCCATGATTTTTATTTTTTTTTTGGCGCAGACTGATCAATGCAGGAAGTCTACATAGAGATGTCATTTGCTTGGTGGTCATTTGTGAAGCTGATCAATGTGGGAAGCTACTAAGAAAGATTGTTGTTGGTAGAAAGAGTTAATCATAGCCATCCTTCGAGGGAGTGGTCTATATTTTGCTTTATATATAAGGGCTTTGAATAGTTGTCATTCGATGGAGGAGTCTATTAGCTATAGCAATGATAGTACAGCTGTCCTTTGAGGGAGCAGTCTACCTTTTGATGCGATTTGGTGACCTTGGATATTTTTGACATCTTGATTTGTTTTGATAGAAATGTGAGTCATGGACCAGAATATAAAAGGTCAAGGGTTCCCTTTTATTAGGACAAAGCATCCATACTGTATAAAAGGGGTATATAGGATTTGTTAAGGGGAGTAGGGTTGAAAGGAATGAGGACTAAGAAGACAGGGATTGCTCAAGGGACGAGCTCAAGATAAATGTCAAGTGGATGAGCACTCGACTAACAGTAGAATGGTCACAGATGCAACACATTAAGAGGCTTAGGTTCTGGTCATCTATCAAGAGAAGACAAATGATACGTCCCTGATCCATACTTGTGCGTGATAATGAAAGGTCTGAGCCAATTAGGAGAAAACTTGCCTCATTTACTTCACTTCATATTGGTCACGTGCTAATTTTCTTTGAGGATGAGGTCTCTGATATTGAAATCTCGTTCTCACAAATTTTTGTCATAGGCTCGCTTGATGCGATATTGATAGACATGGAGATGGTTGAGGCCAGCAAGATGGCGCTCGTCAAGTAACTCAAGTTGAGATAAGTGATCTTGACGAAAGTCATCATTAGAAAGAATGTCATGTAGAGAGATATGGAGAGACGGGATTTGTACTTCAAGAGGTTGGACAGCCTTTGTTCTATAAATGAGAGAGAAAGGGGTAGCACCCATGGAGGTTTGAATGCTAGTGCAGTAGGCCCACAAAGTGAAGGGAATGTGAATATGCCAATCCCTTCTAGTGTCGCTGACCACCTTCATTAGAATTTTAGTCAAGATTTTGTTGGAAGCCTCAGCCTGCCCATTTGCTTGTGGGTAGTAAGGCAAAGAGAAACTGAGCTTGATGCCAAATGAGTCGTAGAGTTTTTAGATAGTCTTGTTTTTTAAGGACATGCCATTGTCGGTGATGATTTTATGAGGGACACCGAAGCGGTAGATGATGTGGCTGCTGATGAAGTTGACAATCTTGTCAGCTTTTGTGGAGATGAGAGGAATGGCTTCCACCCACTTGGTGAAATACTCGGTGGCAGTGATGATGGATTGATGATGAAGAGATGAATGAGGGTTAATCTCACCAATGAGATCTATGCCCCACTGAGAAAAAGGCCAAAAATCCTGAGCGACTTGTAAGGCATGACTAGGAAGATGAAGCAAGTTAGACTGCTGCTGACACTTGATGCAATGCCGAACATAGTCGTTACAGTCTTGATGAAGGGTGGGCCAATAATAGCCCAGACAAAGGATGCACTTGGCAACTGAATTCCCACTAAAATGTCCACCACAAATCCCATCGTGGACTTGCTTAATGTCCTGAGATGCTTCAGTGGAGGTGAGACAGCGAAGAAGGAGGCCGTTGAAGCCTCACTTATAAAGAAGACCCCCTAGCATGGTATAGCAAGTAGTACACTTGATAAAAGTTCATCGTGCATTGTTAGAGAGGTTGGGAGGAATGACAGACAAAGATAAGAAGTCCACAAGTTGCTTATACCAAACATCTCATGGGATAGAGTCTATGGTGTTGACATGATTAATGTTAGGAGAGATATAGGAAGGCAACGGCACATGATGCACCGTGACAAAAAGTCTGGATGCAGATGAGGAAGATGGGATATGCGAAGCGAGAGAAGCCATGGTGTCAGCAAACTTATTCATGGATCGAGGAACAGTCTACAAGAGGTAATGGTCAAAAGATGTAAGGAGAATGTCAGCACAATTTTTGTACCTTTGCAAAATTTCATTTTTATAGAGGTATGAATCGTTGACCTGATTGATGACAAGTTGTGAGTCGCCAAAGATGTTGATGGACTTGATGCTAAGAGAGAGGGTGATCTAAAGTCCCAAAATTAAGGCCTCATATTCAGCCATATTATTGGTACAATTAAAGTCGAGCTTGAAAGACAAAGGCATGGGCTCACCATCGAGTGGGATGAGAATGACTCCCGCACCCCCACCAAGTTGACATTTGGAGCCGTCGAAGAACATGGTCATTTGGTAGAAAGTGTCATCGGTGGAAAGCGCAACGATAGACTCGTTAGGAAACTTGCACTATGAAGGTTGATTATTGGGAAGAGGGGCATCCACTAGTTGATCAGTGATGGCTTTCCCCTTGATAGATTTCTATTGGATGAATTCGAGGTCAAACTCAGCAAGTAGCATGAGCCACCGAGCCATACGTTGATGTTGATATGGCTTGGAGTGCATAAACTTAAGAGGGTCGGTGTGAGTGATGACAAAGGTTTTATGGTTAAGAAGATAGTGGCAAAGCTTGGTAGTGGCAAAGAATAATGCCAAACAGAGTTTCTCGGTATGAGTATACCAAGTTTCATAGTCGACCAATGTTTGGCTGATATAGTAGACTGCTTGCTCACGGTGATGCTCATCTTGGTGTGCGATCATGGCACCTAATGAATGGTTGGTGACAGAGATATAAAGGTAGAAGGGTTGATCGTCTTTAGATGGAATGAGGACTGGTGGAGAGACTAGATAGCATTTAAGGGCTTCAAAATCCTCTTGACAGTCCTTATCCCATGTAAAAGAGACATCCTTCTTAAGGAGATGATGAAAAGGTTGGCAGCGGTCAGAAAGCTATGAGATGAAATGGCGAATGGACTGGAGCTTCCCTTGTAGACTACGAAGCTACTTGAGATTGGTCAGGGGTGGCATCTCGAGGATAGCACAGATCTTGGCGGGATCTATCTCGATGCCACGGAAAGAAATGATAAAGCTGAGAAGTTTTCCAGAGAGGACCCCAAAGACACATTTCTTGGGGTTAAAGTGGACATTATATTGAAGAAGGTGAGAGAAGATGATTTTGAGAATGGTCAAATGGTCATGGTGAAGCTTGGACTTGCCGAGAAGGTCGTCTACATAGTCCTCCATGATTTTATGGAGGAGATCATGGAAAATGTAGGTCATGGCACACTGATATGTGGCACCTGCATTCTTCAAGCTGAAATGCATGACTTGATAGCAGAAAGTCCCCCATGGGGTAATGAAAGTAGTCTTTTACTGATCTTCTGGAGCAATTAGGATTTGATTGTATCTTGAAAACCCATCCATGAGAGATAGCATCTCATGGCCAGCCATGAGATCAACAAGCTGGTCAATGTTAGGAAGAGGAAAGTCATCTTTGGGATAGGCTAGGTTAAGGTCACGATAGTATGTGTAGATTTGGATCCCCCCAGTCACCTTGGTGACTGGGACGATGTTAGAGACCCACTGCAGATAATTGATGGGCTGGATGAAGGAGACAGAAAGGAGGCGCTGAAGCTCCTCTTTGACAAGGAGGGCAATGTGAGGATGCATCCTTCGAAGCTTTTGCCTAACAGGCTTAGCCTCTGGTTTGGTGACAATGTTATGGGTAGCGATGGTGGGGTCGATGCCAGACATGTCACGATAGGTCCAGGCAAAGGCCTTGCTATGGTCTAAGAGGAACTAGGTATAGTCAAACTACTCCTGAGCGTCTAAAGATTGTCCAATCTTTAAGACGTGAGGAACATCAGAAGAAGGGAGGTTGATGTCAATGGTTGATTCATTTAACATAACTTGGGTCTCAGAAGGGAGAGAGTGCTGGATGAAAGAGTCATCGGTGCCCATGTAGGAAAGAATGGCATCGTCGTCAACATAGTGGACAGTGTGAATGGTTGCCGACTCATCTTCTACCATGCTGGGAAAAATGAAAGGGAGAGACCTGGACACCCCATTGAGATGATAAGTCAAGGGTTCCAAGCAGATGGTGTTTATGGAAAAAAAAACTAGGAGGGATGGAAACCACCGACTCCATAGGTGAAGGAGGAGGAATGGGTGAGCTTGGAGGAGATTGGTCAATGGTTGGTTCAGGACAAAGTTTTGTAGGGGTCTGAGTGGGGTCGTGATATCCCAGGACATACCGTTTCTTGGCATCGTCATCGTTGAGCGGTTTGATGGGCTGATGGGAGCCCTACTCATAGCGTCTGAAGCCAAAACCCTTCCATGCACACCTGTAAAGGTAAATGTGTGCAAAGGTGGGGTTGCCAAGAAATGAGAAGTCTGATGTGAAAGGTTGAGGTGAAGAAAGAGGATTGGAATCAGTAGGAGCTTGATCAAGCCCCCCATAGACAAGGTTGGTTTGGAGGTGAGGAGGACCATAAGGCACGATCATCCTGATCTGATGGTCGTAACTAGGGCTGTGATGAAGGCGTCCATACTCTTGTGGATTTTGGAACATGTCTAAGGCCAAAAAGTGATATTCCCCCAATGAAAGTCTTTGGAAGATGTCTTCCATGGGATCTGTGGTCATCGCTTGAAGGGGAAGTGTGAGGGCGATCGCCGGTTGTGAACTGGTTGAAGCTTCCATGGATGGAGGTGGTGTTAGGGTTGATGGCTTGATAGGAATGAGAATTTCATTTGGATGGTAGGCGGTGTTACAAGTTTTAAAGGGTGAAGGGTCAGCGGGAATGGTATAGACTTGCCCATCATGCTCAAATTTCACACAACGGTGCAGGGTGGAGGGGACACAGGCCATGGCACGGATCCAGGGTCGGCCTAGCAAGATGTTGTATTGAAAATCTCATTCAATGATATAGAAGAGCTTCGGGACTATGCGTGGACCAACACAAATGTGAAGGATGACTATGCCAATGGTCGTGGTAGTGGTGTCATTAAAGGAACGCAAGATTGCATCAATTTTGGAGACGCAATTCTTGGGTAGAGCCAACTATTCAAAGGCATGGGTGGAGATAGTGTTGATGTTGGTGCCTCCATCGATCATAATGCATTTAATGTGTGTCTGATCAACATAGGCAGTGATGAAGAGGGCAGCGTCCTGATCTTTCATGTTGGATGTCGGAATCTCAGAATTGCTGAATGTGATGGAGGTAACAGGGGCTAAAGAGTGGACAAGGGAAGCAAGTGGCTAGGGGTCCTCAGGTTGAACCTCCACTACCTGCAGGGCTCTGATGGGGGCTTGACGATGCTGGGGTGAGGTTTGGATGAGGTCATAAAGGGACATCTTCACAGGCATTTGGTGAAGTTGTTTAAACATAGAGTCATGAATTACCCCTGAAGAGGAAGAAGAAGAGGGTTGAGGCATGCCAAGGATAGAAATCTTAGGCTTGGGCGGTTGAGGTGGTTGGATGAAAGGGTAGGTCTAAGGAATGGCAGATTTTTCCTTCACCTTGTCCTTTTGTGACCTGGTAGTTATGTGAATGGCATTGATTTCAAAGATAGGGGGTGAAGGAGATGAAGGGGTCATGGTTTTTTGATGAGATGTTGATGGGTCTGAAGAGGTCGGAGGGTTATGAGAAGGAGTCAGGGGTCGATCGAGAGTGTCCTCAAATAGAAGAGTGTCTCTCTCTAGATAGCGGTGAATGATGGTCTTGAGGGCACAGCAAGTCTCGGTATCGTGTCCTAGCATACGATGATATAAGAAAATCTTCGTGTCATCGAACCAGGAGGGCTTAGACCTGAGAGGTTGGAAAGGCCTAATGGGTGGAAGGGTTATGCTGGAATTTTGCAAAATTCGATGCAAGATGAAAGAGTATGAGCCCACTAAAGGGTCCGTGCTCGTTGATGTGTGCGATACTGGTGACTTTTGCTTGGGCGGAGTCAGAGGAGGCTTCTGTACCACCTTTTGGATTGACGGTGCGGTGACAAGTGGAGACGATACTTTTTTCATGAGAGGTACCACCCTTTTGGGAGAGGGTAGGCTAGTAGTAGGCAAAGGAAGCAAAGGAGGCAACTGGTTTTGATTAAAATTCAGAGTGGGAAGGACTCTTGTCAGGGTCGAAGGATGGGGGCCCAAAATGGAGGGCAATGATGACAGAGAAGGAGGCATTCACCTCTATGGTTTAGCAGTCTTCTATGACTTGGGTTGAAGACTACTATTGGTCGAGGTCTAGTCTAGGTCCACCTTCACTTACAGATGAGTGAGGTTGGAGACATGGCGAACGCCAAGTGACTTGATAGGTTTAGATGGGGTAGATGTGGGTTTTGGTTTTGATGGGGTCGATTGAGGCTTAGAAATGGGAGTCTAGTTTTTGTTAAAGGTCTTGGGAGATTTCACCATGGGAGGATTAGCAGCATGAGATGAGAGGGCACAGGCATGTTGAAGAGCTGTGAGACGCTCCCACAATCTCTGATGCTCCACTTTCCTAGAAGGGAGAAGTTTGAGTTTCTCCACTAGTCAGGAAAATGGCTGAGAAGATGTGGGATGAGGTTTGGGTTCTTGAGAAGATATGGATGGTTGTGGGGTTGAAGATGAGACTGGTGTAGTGGTCTCAGACCCAAGGCATGATGGAGTCGTGACAGGTTCGTCTGTGGTTAGAGACGAAGGAGAGGTAGGTTCTTCCCTGGGTGGAGAAGAAACTGGAGAATGAGGCTCCTCAAGCGGGTAAAGAGCAGGGATGATTGTGCCCTCCACTTGCAGTCAAGGAGTAGGAAGGGTTAGGTCCTCCATGGGCAGCAGGAAGGAGGATGGTGAAACTGGTGGTGCTGGTAAGGTCAAGGCATCCTCCAAGATGAGAGAGGTTGACGGAGAACTAACTGGAGAAAGAGGTTCATCCACATGTGATGGACTGATGGATGGACTCACCTCTTGAGGTTGGTTAGAAATTAAGGGCGAGACTGTATTGACTATTCGTATATTGTGTTTGTGAATGTTGTCAGTCAAGGTTTGGATATTGTTCTGAGTTGGTGGATGATTGGGGAATGGTTGCTTAAAGATGTCGATGCCCTGATTAGGTGGTGCATTGGGATTGTCGAGGATGAGGTCACCCTTTTCTAGCATGTCTTGGATGATGTTTTTAGGGGTTTTACAGTTGCCCGTGTCATGTCCTTTAACACGGTGGTAGTTATAGAAGTCATTTTCCCTATACCACGCAGGGATGGCATATGAAGGATCAAATTATGGAGTTGGTTGGATCTGGGGGAGATTGAGGACCCCTTGTTTGATGAGTTTTTCCAGCACATATGCGTATGATTCTTTGAGTGGAGTATACCATCGATGTATGTATCTCTATTGAAATTGGTGGGTGGCACTCTGAGATGTGGATGGCTCAGGCTGATTAGTTAAAGGTGAAGAGGAGGAAGATCTAATGACCACAGCATTTGCTGAAGCTTTAAATTTAGGATTGGATGAGGAAGGCTTAGAAGAGGGGTCATTAGTCTTGGAGTTGGGATTCTTGCTCTGCAACTTGACTTTATTCTCCTCGATGACACGTAACTCAAGTTTACAGGCCATCGTGAAGGATTCGTCAAAAGTGCGAAAGGTCTGAACCCTCAAGGTGGAAGAAATATGTCTGGCACAAGCTTGGGAGAAAAGTTCAATAAGCTCAGGTTGGGGTAAAGAAAAGGAGAGCTGATTGATAAGGCCCCTCCATCGAGCAATGAAATCAGCAATGGATTCATCCTCGAATTGGCAGATAGAATAGAGGTCTGTGATTGAGACCTTCTTGGTGATGTTGATAGAGAAATGATCGAGGAAGAGTTGGGCCAATTGAGTGAACGTGAAGAGGGAATGGCTGGTAAGGGAGCTATACCAGTCAAGCGCAACACCTGAGAGAGACATAAGAAACGTGCGTAAAAGTAATGCATCGTTGTGGGTGATAAGGTAATAGGCATGTTTGATTTCCTGTAAGTGCTGTTGTGGGTCTTCCTTGCTTTGAAAATGAGAAAACTTAGGAAGTTCCCACTGGCTGGGATATGGTCGGATCGGGACAGAAGGATGGATGGGCTCATTGCAAATTTGTTTGTATGAGAGAGTATTGCGTGAGCCAAAAATGGAGGTCTCTAGGCTGGACATCTTGTCCATTAGCATTTTGATGATATCTACTAATGGATTGGCGGGTGGAGTGCCCCTAGATTGTAAGGCACTTGAAAGAGGTTAGAAGAGGCATACGACATAGTCGATTGTACCAGTAAGAGCACAATGTACGGATGACTAGTCGTAGGGATAGAAGAGAAGACTAAGGATGGTTGGGTAGAAGGCACAGCTAGGCTCGATGTTACCATGGGGGGTTGGTTAGTGGTAACATGAGCCAATGGATAAGTAGCCACCCTGGTGTTGATAGGGGCCAGGGTAGGCAGAATAGAGACGACCAAATTTTGAAAGGGGGTAGAAAGTGGTTGAGTGGGCTGAGGTTGATAGGGGCTGAAACCCCAGTGGAAGTGGGCCCAAAGATGGAGGGAGAGGCCACACTTGGATGGTTGGTCAAAGGCTAGTCATTGGTCGAGGCAATAGCCTGGATGTCAAAAGGTTGAACTATGGATGCTGTTGATACGGCCACAATTTTGAGAAGAGAGGTCAGCATTCTGTAGATTGGATTGCCCAAGGAGTCTCGCATTCGGCTATTTGTGAGATAGTGCTGCAAGGCTTTGATGTTGAGGTCTAAGAATCGTGCAAAATCTTGGTCCCCTTTTGGGACAATAGGCGTCTAGGTCAGGGATGGTCTAATAGGAGTTCTTTCAGTCTCTGAGTGGAACTCCATTATAGGACTGGTTAAGGACGGGGTAGATGGAAGCGGGTGATGCCTCGCGTGATCGATTAGAGCCTTGGCTTGACTACGAGTCAGAACCATTCAAGGCAAGAAAGAACGTCCTCATAAGCTCAAACAAGCAAATAAGAACAGAAAAGATGAAGAACATAAGTAGATCCTAAAACCCTAAGAGTAAATTATTAGGATTATAGTGGCTTATGCCTTAGAATGTGTGTAGAGGAAGATTGGCTTTTGAGTCAGGTCCTAGAAGAAGTAGTCTATGGATGGTTTCAGGTTAGTTATGGTGCTCAAGAAGTCTGTGTTAGGTTTCGTACAAGGCCTGGTGCTAAGGAGCAAGCTCCCCTCACTTCACAAGTTTAGTGATAAGCTGGGCCCGCTTAGCCAATATATACTTCCCCTAGAGATTAGACTCTGCCAGAGAACAGAGTGGGCTTTCCCCTTGGTGATGAAATCCAAGTAGGATCGTTGGGATGGGTAAGGTAGCCGCTGGGGGATGAAATCCCAGTTGGGCCTTGTCTCAAGTAAGTTAAGATGTTGGTTTTGTGCAAGTGGTTTGGTCGTGTAACATCAAGTGGACTAGATTAATTCAATATGCGTTTATTAATTACTAAGTGTTGTCTAAGATATGCAAGCAAACAGAAATGAAAGTGCAACGTGTTTTAAGCCCAAGTCAAAATGTTTGTTCGTATGAAGACGAATGGAGAAAGAGTCAAAGAATATGAGTTTTGACTAGTCTAGAAGTGCAATAAAGAAAAGAAAAGTTCTTTTTATTCCTACTTATGATGTCATTTAGAAGAGATGAAAGAGGCGAAAAGGAAGGAACCTAATGCACCTATATGAACAAAAGTAAGAAATAACCCAAAGAAGGCCCTAGGGTCCCACCGGGCGTGCCAGAATGTTTCTACGCTAATTTCGCTTTCACATTCAAAAGATTGAAATGAGAAACTAAGAGATGGTCTAGGGTTAGAAGATACCCGAATATAGTCGTGCGCACCAAAATCAGACATTGGAAGGTACTCCTCTTTGGTTGTGGAGGAATGACACCTGCGAAGAAAAAGAGACTAAACATGAAAAACTGTTAGACGAAGAGACGGTGGGCTGTCAAGCAAATGCTTGATCCCGTAAGTACGAAGACTTCCTTAAGGGATATCAACCCACTAATAAAAAGCAAAATATTTGACTAAAGTAGAAATAATGAAAGACAGAATGAAAGTAAATAAAAGACAAAATGCAAAATGCATACCTGATATGCAGCAAACTACTCTTCACAGTCGTTGGTGTCAGTCTCTGTGCCAGCGTTGGTCAGGGAAGGGAGCTGACATTGGTTAAAGTGCCGACGTTGGTAGGGGTAATGACCGGCATTGGTTGGGGCAACAATTTTGGATAGGGTCTGGTCAGGTCTGGATAGGGTCTTAGGATTTGCAGAAAGGTCAGATGTTTTTGTCTGAGGGTTCGAGAAGCTGGTTTAGGAGTCAGAGGGATTGTTTGGGGGTTTATGTGTAAGGGGTATGGGCCGAGTTACAGACTGTATATTCTGCAGAGGGTGGATAGAGGTGATACGGGTGGAAGTAAGGTTGGGGCTATAGTCTGAATCTAAATCTAGGGAATGATAGTAATTAAAAACAATAACCAGAGATTAGAATAAAAACACAGAACAAATGCTTACCTGTTATGCACTGAAGATAAAAGTCAGAGACATGATTGATGTTGTCGCTGTGTCACAGAAGTTTGATGTAGCAGACCTCCAGCAAGATGACTGAAGTAGAATACCTATACCAGAGAGAGAATGCAAGAGATTGATTGTAGATTGGTTGGATGCAAGAATTGGTTGATCATTCGAATGAAGAGGTTTTGCTGATTGATATGAAGGAAGGTCTGATAACCGATCGAGAAACGGATTGGCAACCGAATGGATAACGGATAACGGTTCCTGCATTCAGGTTGAGAACGCAGTGTTAAAGATAACTGACATTAGTAGGACTGTCGATGTTCGCTGATAAGTGACCGACGTCAGCCAGGTTATGACCATCGTCGGCAGATGCAGAATGGGGACAAAGGCTAACTTTAGCTCTCTGCTCATTTTTACATGCTGCCAGGGTCAAGGCTTGTGGGAAAATGGTCGACAGGGGTTAAAAAGGCATGGAAAACTAAAATGGGGGTTAAGGGGAGGATGACAAGGGTTAGACACAATTACGATGTCTACATAACCACATGAGTTTCATTTTCAATCTAAAATGCCTAAATGGGTAGAATCCTTAATCCATTTGTCTAGTCTTGATAATATTAATAAATTAACTAGAATTTAACATTGTTATCATGATTTAATGACTATTTATGAATGTGAACCTCAATATTTTAAGGAATCCATTCATTACAATATATGGAAAGTTGTTATGCAAGATGAGTATAATCCCTTAATTAAAAATCAAACTTAAGATCTTATCCCACCTCTACCTAAAAGGCATATTGTTGGTTATAGGTGGATTTTTTAAATAAAATATAATTCAATTTATAAAATTGACAAATTTAAATCAAAATTAGTTGCTCATGGGTTTACTCAAAATCACATGATTGACTATGTCAAGATCTTTGCTCTTGTATTAAAAATGATTACTATTATATTATATATTGCTCTTATAGCCTAGAATGGTTAGATCATACACCAAATAGATGTTAAAAATACTTTTATAAATGATAATTTATAAGAGGAAATATGTATGACTCTACCAAAAGGTTTTACTAACCTTAATAGATAAAATTATTTGTTTAATTTATATAACTCATTATATGGTTTAAAACAATATCCTCAAGATTGGCATTGCAAAATCACTTCTTATTTTAGAGAACTATCTTTTTCCAACTATTATTATGATAATTATCACTTTTTTAAAGTTTAAAATGGTCATGTAATATTAAATGTATTATATTTTGATGATCTTATGAATACTAGCGATCTAATTAGTTTAATATATATATATATATATATATATATAAAGATAGAATAAGTCAAATGTTTGAAATGACTGATTTAAGGATTTTACATCATTTTTTGGAATGGTTATATTTTAGGATAAAAATTCAATTATTTTTATCATAATATCCATATGCACATAATATTATTGTTAAGTTTCATAGGCTTGATTGTAATTCTACATATACTCATATTGAATTTTATGTTAAGATTGATCTAAAACATGCATGTGAAAAAACTGTATACATAGTTTGTTGATAGTTCAATTTATCTAATGATTACTTGAATAAATATTTCATATGTTTTTGGTGTTTCTTACATATTTACGTAGGATCCATATTTGGATCATTTAAAATTAACTAAATGTCAACTTGATTATATCAATGAAAATATTAATTTTGGTTTATTTTATTCTTCCATTGATAATGCTAAATTATATGGTTGTTGTGATACTGACCATGTTAGTGATATTATAGATCATAAGTCTACTTCTAGATATGTGTTTAAGTTTGGTGTAGGTGATATCACTTGGAACAACAAAACATAACCTACTATATCTATATCTAATATTAAATCAAAGTATGCAAGTGCTATGAGAGTTACTAAAGAAGCCATGTGGCTATGAAAGTTGTTAGGATAAATTCATTTGGATGTTTATCTAGTACCACCATTCATTTTGATAACCAAATTTGTATATCTCTAGTGTAAAATATAATACATAACCAACAAACTAAACTTAGTGAAGTTGAATTGTATTTTATCTGAGAGAAAGTCCTCAATGGTGATATTGATTTCCAGTCTTGTCTTAGAAATGAACAATTTGCATAAATTTTCATAAAACCACTTCATGATAATAATTTTTTTAAATTTTATACAATGTTATGCCTCTCATTATTTCCACTAAGTGGGAGTGTGCATGACAATATCACTTCCTAATGACCATATGTTCCTTTTTCTTCTCTATACTTCTCATTGTAAAGCATTGTAATTTATCAGATTATGTGATTATTGTTGAAATTTTTATTTTGTACCCAATACTTAAAACATATTTCAATGGAGGTATTTATGTTATAAAAGGATCAAAAAACTCTTAGATGATTATTCACGAGAAACTATGAGATGTAGCTTCATGATCATGTTATCATAGACTTACTTTATAATAGTTTATGGATTGTAATTCTTTTTGTTTCTAAAGGTTATGTTTGGCATGATGAATGTTTTTAAATCCTTAAACTGTGTATATATTATAATTCATGTATTAAGGTGAAAATGATATTTATCCCCACTTAGCATTAAGGGGGAGTGTTAGAATATTTAATGTCTAAGTGGGATTATTTAAACATTTAGCATAGTTTGGTGTATAATTAAATAATAATGATTTATTACTTATTAAAATGAGATGAAAACATCACACACATAAATAATAAAAATTTGTATTTTATTATTGACAAATTAAATTAAATTATTCTTAGGATGGTTGGACCCATTGGTTACAATGATCACCTCCCTTCATCCAAATTTTAAATAGGTTTTAAACCTATTGTAAAACATACTTTGTAATTTGGAAAAATTGATGTGAACTTAGCGAATTTGATATTGGAAATGTGGAAAATATTTTATAAAGGATATATGAAGGCTTATGTGAATAAGTGAGTAGTAAAAAAAATTGTATTGGGGTATAGTGTTTCTCAATTATAAGAATATCATCTTTGTGGGTTTCTTACCTCTTGAGGTTTTCCCCACATTATAACATTCTTTCATTGTGTTAATTGATCTATATGTTTTTACATGATTTACATCCTATATATAGTTATTTATTTCATTAATAACATATCATATTCAAATTTTATCAAGTAGCTCTCTTGAATGTGGAAACATTTGAATAGGTTTGATATGTGTTTGCTAGATAGATGATGGATGAATAATAAGATTACACCTATTTTGTATTTATAGGAGACCCTTTGAGTAATCTATCACACAAGGGAAGTTATATATAGATGTTCCAACCCATAAAAATGACTTAAATTTGAAATGTGACTGGTGATTGGTGTGGAAGGAAATGATAAAACTTACATGGTACCATTAGATGATATGTTCTAAGTCTGACAGTACTATCTACGAGATAGGAACATTGATCTGATGATCTTGAGATGTTTATGTAAAATAAATAACTAATTTTACATAGACTTTAAGGTTTTGTATAGGTTATTTAAAGTAATTTGCTAACGTTTAACCCCGTAGAAGCCCTGAATATGTGAGAGAATACTAATGTGATTCAAGATTTTATGCACAAGTCATGTAAGGCGAAGGAAAGTAAAAATTGAGTTTGCCAAGTATATATTCCTAGATTTTAATATCTACAAAAAGAGACATGGATAATGGTTTTCATAAAATATAAAAAATATATATAATAATTAGATCTACCACATTAAAAGAAATATCTAACCATAAGGAGTTTAATATAAAATGTATTTATCAAAACAAATTATGGGAATGTGGTTTTTACATCAATGTGCAATACATAACCCAAACATGTATGGAAATTAAGCCTAATAAGAATTAAAAATCAAATTAAACTTAATTTACATAAAATTATATTCATGATGTAGTAATAAGTGACAATATGGAGGTTTAAGAATAATGTTTGATTTTTCATGAATGTGGTGAAAAACATCATAAATAAAAATGATAAAATAAGTCAAGATGATGGGGGAAAATAACCTATAATATTTAAAGTTAAATAATATTATCCCCTACTACACCCTTCCAGAAACATCACTACATGCTTTCAGAAATGTAGGTGGCATCTAATTTGATGATCATGTCGAGGCTTCAAAAGCCTCACTCACTTTTCCAAAATTCTATGTGAATCTTTTAAAAACTAATTTATTTCTCAAAAACCCTAAAAATTTATCATAGAAAATAAAAATATTTATGTATTCAATGGGATATGTTATCCCTTAATTATTATCATGACCTTAGGTGAGAAACACATTGGAGATTTAACACAATGTGCATCAAAAATAAATATTTGAATGCAACACCTAGTCTTATATGATTTTTCATGATAGAATGAATTCATGGAAAACTAATTAATATTTCATACTTTTATTAAATTGTACCTTAAATTTTTGAATTAAGTGTTCTTGAAATTGAAAAAATTATCTTTAAAAAGTAGAATCTTCCTCATTCTAAAAAATTTCATGTTCATATATAGTCTTATACACACTAATACATATTCATATTTATATACATAAAAATTTGAAATTATAGCCCCATTAACATGTGTGTTGACACAAAATGACTAGGAAACATTGACAAATTAGGGACACAAAGTACAAAAGACACAAAACATGGGTCACAAGGACATTTAAAAGGAAGTGATGTTATAGGTACAATAATTGGGGGTGAATTAGTGAGCCCTTATATTTAAATCTCAATCCAATCCTTTAAAACTATTTAAAAAATCATCATATATCAACTTGATCAATTAACATTAAAAAGAGAGCTCATACATTTAATGCATACACAAGATCAAACACATAACACATAGCTCCTATGGGAAACCCTCATGGGAAATAAATTACACTCTCAAGCCTAAAATACATGGAATAATTTTCCTATAATAAATTAAAAACAAGAGACTGGTCAAATCCATTAGACCAAAAAACCTTGATCATATCCTCCTAACCAAAGGCCTTTATTGAAACACCTGTTTCACAAGGAGCAACTGTCCCTAAGAAAGATCAAGTCCTTTAGAACCTCCTTGAATTGAAAACCTCCACCTTATAAATGATTTATTCAACACCTAATTATGGATCTTTGATTATATAACACCTACACAAACTCTCTATCCCATACAGGCCTTTCACATAGGTATGCCACAGTCTCTCTCCTTCTTTAATTAAATTGTCCTCATATACACACTAAGACCTCTTTGCATATCCTCAAAATGAAATAATTATATTATGACATAATAAATATGACCTAAAAGTCATATATAGTCACAAATATACTCTACTTATCCACCCATCCATTGGGCACATCTACTTCCCCTTCACTCCACAACTCTCACATGCACACCTCGCACTAGTCTCACTCACCAAATCTATAAACCAACACATTTAGTTTCACTACATATATATATATATATATATATATATATATATATATATATATATATATATATATATATATATATATATAATTCATGAATTATAAATTCCAAAAACTTTAATTTTCATCCATAATAAATGCCTTCACCCTTAAATCATATCACATTGGTCACACTTAAGCACAATCCACTTTCAAATAGGCCAAAGTCACTTTTAGGTCCTATGGAGAACCACTCAGCTCTTTGACACTTATCTGAAAAAATTATTAAAAAAAATAACAATCAAAAATGGATGGAAACATTCCACATGACCCTTTTGAATTCTAAAATTATTAAATTCACCAAAATACTCTTCTGCTAAACCCAATTAGCTCAAACACTTCTTTATACACACAGTCAACTTAAAATCCTTTGTTCATAGAATATATGATTTATAAAACCTTCATAATTAAAATATAGTATAAAATAATACATGATATTTAATTTAACTTTAGATATCAAAAAACCATCAGAGTGAGATCAAATATCCTTCGCAGGTCACTTGCATAACATGCACGAACACACAATCAACTTTGAAACTCAATATATTTAACTGTACATGATTTTAGATATTCAAATTCATATTTATATATCTACATTATAGTCCTATACAAATTTTATTTTTATACCATGCTCAAATTATACATATATCAAAATATATAGCATAAAAACTAAACACTAGTTTCTCCTTTGTTAAATTCAAATATTCAAATGCAAATGATAATAGTTAAACCTCGAACACCATGCTATCATATTGAGTCCTAATTGATCATATTAAACCCCAAAAAAAAAAATTATTGTATTAATATAAACCTTTAAATAATATTTTTCCACTACCAAATTTTAAACCTTGAATAATTGACCTCATCACGTGCAATCTGACAACTTTTACTCAAAACACACCGTCGATCTCCATAGATAAATAAGATATTTACATTGTAGTTCTCACCATTTAATCTTGATAAAAACACAAGTTATCATGACACTTATCACCCTCATGTGCCTTATGATCAATTATATATTTAAACATCATGTACTTCTTACCATCTCACTCAACATGCACCCTTATATAAAAATTGTATGATTGTCTGCACATCATTGGATCTTAGAAGAAGCTTGATATTTATCTCTATTAGCCAATGAACACTTTGACATATTTGACTTGATATAAACCATATATATTCACTTTATTATCTCCTATGAGCCATTATATCCCTATTTGGTCCTACTCTTTAACATTGTGCAAAAATGACTATGGGGACCATTGTTATTTGTCTAGAAGGCTAAATTTGAGCCTCCATATATTTTTATCCACTCAAGTGCATGTTCTAAAATGTAGACCATATGATCTCCTAAAATATGAGAATCTAACCATGTGTCAATATTATCCTATAACCATCACATATGTGAGATATAATGACATAAAAACTATCACTCAGATTTATCTGTTCAAAGAGCTAACTATTTAAAAAACTTATCTAGGAGGCCAACTTTGAACATGCATATCTTTTGTCGCACTCTATAACTTGACCTAAAAGTTATTAAAAAAATAGGAACAAAATTAAACAAACCCATATGATCACATTATTTTTAAACATTGACATGTGTGAGATATGCCACTATCAAAATGCCTACTCAGCGCTTCTTGCCACATTACAAATTTGGCTAAGTATGGGGAAATACTATCAAAATGCCTGAGAGCCCAAATTTGAAATTGCATATATTTTGTGACACTTTATCGATAGACTTGAGACTTCTAAAATATAAACTAGGGATTAATGTGATAAAAAAACATATGACCAACTCTCCCTGACTCATCCACACATGGCAATGGTGATATCAACAAACTACCTGCTCAATTTTTATGCCACTAGACCCAAACTATCTAGATGAAAACTATGGACTACCATATGAATTAAACTTATGTAAAACATATCTAAAATAATCCTTAACCATTTATATTACCCCTCTAATATGTTAAAATCACTATATTTATCCCTAAACATCTCTAATCATGCCAAAACTAGATATCATTCAAGCAGACTTCAAGCAACTAAGACAAGCATATTTCACACTTTGTCATTGCCACTTATACTATCAAAGAACTTAATCCACTTAAAAATACACCTCCATGACATCAAAATTAAATCATTTAAAACTCTCCAACATCCTCCCCCTTGTCATTGATGTCAACAACCATCATATAGTAATATACAACTTAGCTTCCTTCTCTCTCTTCAAACACTCCCACAATAAGAAATTTATTCTCCTTTGACACTGTTAGACACCCAACCAAAAACTCTACCACTACTTTTGTTGGGAATTATGGAAGCACACAATTGATTACCAAGCAACCTAATATGCAGAAATTAACCAGAATGCACAAGTAATTAGAATTTAGAAACAACACAGAATATGAAAGACAATACACAATTGTATTAATACTCTTCCAGAAGGAAATACAACAAAGAAGATTGCCACAGTTCTTCTTCCTTACACACCTCTAGGGCTCCCACACCTCTAGGTAATAAATAGTAAATCTTCCCTCAAAGCTCTCTCTCTTACGGTCCCAACACACAACTCAAACACAGAGTTGGTGTTCACCTCCAACTAGTCAATATCCACTACTGCTAGTACACTGAGTATATACACATAATCAATCGAGTACACAACACACTCCAATTAGATCTCCCATGAACTGCTACAACCTGCAACCCAAATGATCTTACTTTAGAAGGATCTTCCTTGCCTTCCTCTTTGCTCTATGATCAAGTACACATAGTACTCCAAGTAGATCCTGTCTGATCTTGGTCCCTGTTGTGTTTCTATCACCTTGACTCTGCTGCCACCTACAAATCAACCTGGTTCTGCACACCTGCAAACCTAGACCATGCACACACATACACCTGCAGATCAATGATATTACTTACCATGTAGATCTCCAAATGTGGCCTTGCACACCTATTGACCAAGATCCTACACACTTGAAGAACCCTTCTGATTCTCCAAAACCAGCACCCACACTTGGCACTACTGTGGAACTAGGAGGAACACCCTTGCTCACTTCACACACAGAAGGAGCTAACTTTGCTCAACTCAAACTAGCACTCATTACAATACAGCCCATGAGTCTATTCTATAGATCTCATGTAAACAATAATTAGATCCATAGCTCGAGACTATAATTAGCCCTCAACATGCAAACACTCGGTTCGTTAACTAACTGTTCATGAAACTGGCAGTTCTGAACCACACAGGCAATCGATGTCGGTCCTTATCTACCTAGAGGTGACCAACATTAGCTGACTTCTTACCGATGTCAGTTTCTCTTCTATCTTCACCCTACTGACATCGGTTGGCTTGACTGACATTGGTGTCTATGACACTCAACAACCTCCTCCCCTATTTGCATCAGTGAAGCTTTTAGCTCCACAACCTAACAATGTCCCACTTGGAGCTAAATAGCTACACTGTACCTATACCTGTACCCCATCTAATCTATTTCCTAGCTTGTATCCCTCTTCAAGATCAATCCTAAAGACCAACCACCACACAACCTGTGGTGAACCTCCTGTCATCCAAGTAACCTATCACATCTGCATCTACAAACCCATGTAGAAAAGAACTTGACCCTACATAACATGTCAACCTACTGCTAGTCCCTCTCAAATACTTGAGAACCCACTGAACTGCCCTCCAGTGCTTCTTTCTTGGATCGGATCCAAACTTTCTGACAGCTCCCACTACTGGGGAAAACTCAGGGCTATACCAAACCTCATGTGATTTTGGACACTAAACTGTCCAGCCCTTGGTGTGATCTGGTTCTGCATCCTGCATATTGAACCTCGCTAACACTTGATTCACATCAGCTCCCACTAGAGACAAAATCAACCTGTGATCTTCCATGTCTCTCATGCCAAAGAATTTCACTGCTCCAAATTTCTCATGACATGTCACTAAACTAACCTTACCCTTAGCTCAACAAAACCCTGTATGTCTAAACCTGCTAGCTAGCATACCATCCACATACAGTAATATGATAATGTTGTAATCATTATCCACCTGGTAAGACAAACACAATGGTTACACTGACATTGACTAAAGCCCTACTTTGTCATCCATCTGGTACCACCTGTCAGCCTTGTACCACTGTCCTGTAGCTTCCTCAAGACCATATGACCTAGCCTTTTGTCTCACATGTCCATTCACTCTATTCTTTAACTAAGGTATCCATTCGTCTCTCAGTGCTTTCTTCTAGCTGGTAACCCTACCAAATCTCCTGTTTGGTTTTGCATCATATTCCTACCATGCTCCCACTGTTTCCTAGATCCTTCATGCTCTGCAGTGAGCAAAGAGTATAAAGAAGAGGAATAATGAATTTAAGGCTTACTTACCCCCTTCAGTCCTCCATATGGGCATTTGACACTCCTTGATAGCTTGTTATCTGCCCAAAATTTGTTACAGTGACTGACCTCAGTCACCACACAGTCTGTATCTGACTGACGTCAGTTCCATGCGCCTGTCTAGACTACTGACCCCACCAACGTCGGTGTCTACCTACTGTCGACATTGGTCCTCCTGATCAACATCAGTCTTACTGTCACCAACATTGGTCCCCATGATCAACATTAGTCTTACCCTACCCGACACCACTGGCTCTGGTCTACACATGACCAACATCGGCACCTGTCTTTTCGACATCGATTACCCTTGACTGGTGTCGGTACCTGTGTATGCCTGTGAGTGATGAATTTTTACCTGCAAGCTCTCCATGGATCAAAACCCTATCTAAAGCACCCTACTTAGAAGTATCCAGCCCCATCCACTGGTCTCTATCTATCATCTCCTCCAAGAACACCAAGGCTTTCCAGTTCTTAAGTTTATCAAATACATCAATCTTCCTTTTCCTGCAATAAACACAATCCTTTCTTGTAGCATCCCACTGCTCATAGAAATTTTGGTCTATGCTCTCCGAAGCTGAACTCTTCCCTTTTGACTTAAGAACATCCATTCCATTCTCACTTATGTGGCCAAGCCTACAAAGCCACACCTGTGCAACAGAAGTGGAATCATTAATACAAGCAAGTAGATAAAGAGTACCTGCTTTCTTACCACATGTTAATTCAAGTGCATCCATTGTGAGAGTTCTTGTGCATCTCTCATCACCCAAATTTCCTGAAGCAATTAGCTGCATCTTCAAGACTGGGACTTGTATGACCTCCTTCAACACCCATGTGTTGGCCGCCTACAATTTTAGCAACACTTCCCCTTTGCCAACAATCTAAAAAGGCTCACCAACCTCTCTACTTGGGGATGCATGGAAAGAGGCAACATAATCTATTAACCAAGATTCAACTTTATCTAGAGCATCATGTGTAACAACACCTACAACATCTGCTTCTTCATGTTGATCTGCTACCAACCAATAATCTTTATTTACCTGCTCTTTCTTTCCATGACACCATAATTGACCATTCGTGCTATTCAGTTCCTCCATTCTTATCTTACTTTCTTCTACCATTGTTGTACTCCCACTCAATCAAAAACCCTTAAGAGTGACCTGTAATCAAACACAAAACCTGCTCCCTTCAACCTTAGCTCTGATACCACTTTTTTAGACACCCAACCAAAAACTCTACCACCACTTTTGTTGGGAATTATGGAAGCACACAATTGATTACCAAGCAACTTAATATGCAAAAATTAACCAGAATGCACAAGTAACTAGAACTCAAAAACAACACAAAATATGAGAGACAATACACAATTGTATTAATACTCTTCCAGAAGGAAATACAACAAAGAATATTGCCACAGTTCTTCTTCCTTACACACCTCTAGGGCTCCCACACCTCTAGGGCATAAACAGTAAATCTTCCCTCAAAGCTCTCTCTCTTACGGTCCCAACACACAACTCAAACACAGAGTTGGTGTTCACCTCCAACTAGTCAATGTCCACTACTGCCAGCACACTGAGTATATACACATACTCAACTTAGTACACAACACACTCCAAGTAGATCTCCCATGAATTACTACAACCTGCAACCCAAATGATCTTACTTTGGAAGGATCTTCCTTGCCTTCCTCTTTGCTCTATGACTGAGTACACATAGTACTCCAAGTAGATCCTGATTGATCTTGCTCCCTGTTGTGTTTCTATCACCTTGAATTTGCTGCCACCTGCAGATCAACCTGGTTCTACACACCTGCAAACCTAGACCATGCACAAACATACACCTAAAAATCAATGATCTTACTTACCATGTAGATCTCCAAATGTGGCCTTGCACACCTGCTAACCAAGATCCTACACACCTGAATAACCCTTCTGATTCTCTAAAACTAGCACCCACACTTGGCACTACTCTGGAACTAGGAGGAACATCCTTGCTCACTTCACACACAGAAGGAGCTAACTTTGCTCAACTCAAACTAGCACTTGTTACAATACAACCCATGAGTATATTATATAGATCTCATGAAAACAGTAATTAGACATCTAATTGCAATAATTAGATCCGTAGCTCGAGACTATAATTAGCCCTCAACATGTAAACACTCGATTTGTTAACTAATTGTTTATGAAACTGGTAGTTCTAAACCATACAGATGACTGACATCGGGCCCTGTCTACCTGGAGGTGACCGAAGCTAGCCAAATTTTGACTGACATTGGTTGCTCTTCTGTCTACACCCTGCCGACGTCGGTGTCTGTGACACTCAACAACCTCCTCCCCTGTTTGCATCAGTGAAGCTTTTAGCTCCACAACCTAACAGACACAATGACAAAGTGGGAAAATTTTGATATTGAGGACCTAAAAAATAATATCAAAAAGAAAGGACAATCTTATAAATATTATGCAAACTCTCCCTTACCTTAAACCTGCCCTTTCTTATCTTGACACCTTTCTCTTGCTTCATGCCAACATTGTCTTCAATCAAACAGTACAAACAATGAATAAAAAACACACAAAATAAATAAAATTTGATGAAACTTACCAATAAACATATTATATGGAATCCACCTAATATTTTTTATCCATTACACCAATTGAGCATCTTTAGATCTCCATATACCAATGGGAACCACCATACAGGCTCACTATCCTTCTCTCTCAAACCACCTCAAGGACCACAAACAAAACTTCATGACACACACCAAATAAGAAAAATTATATAAAAAATTTGATAACTCACCTTTAAATACTCATACCTTTCTCTTTTTATTAAACTAAACCAAAAACATATCTTCAAGACTAGGCCTATCTAGGCTCCTTGTATCCCTACCTAGAAATTGTAGATCCCATAACTTTTAAAAGTCACATATTTAGGAATTGAAACTTCATATCTAGATAAATCTAATATTACCCTTCAATTAAATAAATTTCCATTACCTAGATGATCCTATAAAACATACTTCCTTCACAAACCAACTACCCAAGTTGACCTCTAAATTGACAAAAACATGAAAAAATTAAGAACCACAAACCTGCAAATCTTTATAAAGCTTGATTTGACAACCAATTTGGTTTATTAAACATATTAATAATATTCAAACCTAAACTCATAATTAAACCCACCTTTATAACATATCCAAAAACCTTAGAATCTCAAAACAAATAAGGTCAACAAACCTCCTTCTCATCAACGTCTACCTCTAAAACATTTTACACAAATGGAGAAATACATCACACACTTTTAGACCAAAATTTGAGACTCCATAACTTTGGTAATATAGAATTATTATAACCTAATTTAGGACCTACATACTCTTAGGCACAATATGGGAAACTTGAGAGCAAACAAAAATATCCAATTTGAATTGAACATATCTTCAGATCACAATACCACCTAGAACATGCTATAATAAGGTCAATATACCATTGTATGAAAAAATATCATTTTAAAAACTCACAAATCCTACTTTTCCATTTGAAAACCTTCAATCTGATGTTTTAGACTACTCCATATACATTTATCAAATTCATGACATCACTTCAGCATATCTTCCACCTAGACATACTTGTTCCAACTAGAAACACTAATCTAGAACCTTTTAGGACATTTTGAAGAACATAAAAATAACACTTGCTTCTTCTCTAAAAAGAGTCTCTTTAGAAGAATAGATAGAGACATCCTCTGCACCATAATTATCTAAAATAAATTGAATCCAAGAGTAGCCCAAATCTCCTCAATAACCACAAGAATTCTCTTATAGGTATAAAACTTATTGCTCTTATTCTAATTCCTTTTAGTCTAAACTATGACAACTAGTTCCTTTTCTATATCACACTCCTCTTTTAAGATAGAATTGATAACACATGGAATGACTATAGAATCTTCATATACCTTTTCATTCAAAACATCAACTTTGTAGCTTAGAACCTCATCACTAGGTACAAATAGTTGATGTTCATTACATGATACATGATTAGTAATAACAAGATATTCACTTGTATCCATACACATCTCAAAACTAGCCTTAACTAGTACCTTGGTATTCTCTTTGAGCTTGGTTTTTTCATTTACAACATGAGCAAACAATGAGAGCCCTTAGTAATATTCAACTTTTGAAGCGTTTTCCACCATAACAAACACATTACTTGGACTTGTAGTCTCATCATGACTCATACTTACCACCTTTGGCTTCCATGAGTGGACTTGCCTACTTCTTTGCACTCTATGATCTTGATTAAATCTATTATGACTTATAGACCTTTACTTTCAAAATCTAGTAATGTGGCCACTTTGTTCACAATTTTATCAAACCATTCTTCTTAAAGATAACTCAACTTGCCTTATTTACATGGATAATGTTTTGAAAAGTGTCCCACATCTTGATAGTTGAAGCACTCAACCTTGCTTACACTTTTTGACTGATGACCCCCATCATATTCCCATGCAAAATCATTTCTAACAAGTCTTCTACATTATCTAGCCCTATGACCAAATTGATTACATGTGTAACAAAAATAATTAAAACTTGCATAACTCATAGCATTTGGCTATCTGATATGATTTGTCTTCAATCTACTTACAACATCATTCCTTGTCTAATGATTTGTCTTCAAAGGTTGTGTTTCCTTGTTCACATTAGTATTCATCTTGTCTTGAGTTTTAGTCTCTAGTTCTTCTTTGTATCTAAGACCAATTTTATCACTTTCATTCTTTTGATCGTTTAAAATTTTGTCTAGATCACTTGAGCTCTTTCTAAATCTCACAAATGACATTACCTTACTAGATATATTCTCTAACTTATATTTAAATGAATCATTTTCAATTACATACCTTGAAAATTCAACTTCTTTGGCTTTTAGGCTTGTAAATAGGACTTCCAATTGAAAACTGAGATGCATGACTAAATCTCCATCTTCCTTGGTATCTTCATTTATTCTTGCCTCATACACACCAAATATTTCCTCATAGTATTTTATTTTAGATATCATATTATTATTGATCTTCTTCTCAATCTTTAGGTTGTTAAGAGCATTCATCAATTCAGTCTCATAGTCTACCTCATCTTAATCACTCTAAGTAGACTCCCTTTGGTGTGAGCAAATATCTTCCTCAGTGATGAAGAGGGTTCTATCTCTAGCAAAACCATCATCTTCATGATCATACTCAGAGTCACTGATTTCTCTCTCATCTGATGAGCTTCAATCTTCTTTGGTGTATAGACTTTTCTTGTCATTGAAGTACTTCTTCTTGTTGTCAAACCTTATGAATCCCTTTTTTCTTTTATTATAATTTAATGATCTCTTTCCATCATCATGACCATGATCATGCTATTTGTCATCATCTTGCTTATACTTATGAGGGCACTTATTATAAAAATTTCCTATCTCACCATAATTGAAGCATTTGATGGGTAGTTTACATTTATACTTTCCTAAACCTATTCTCAATTTGATTGAATTCAAAAAAATTAGTTAATTCTCATCTATATCATAAATTTCATCCTCTTTGGATTTATTACCTTTGAACTTCTTCTTTGTCTTCATTTTAGTCTTGAAAGTTACTTCTTTCTTTGGTGGTATATCATCATTCTTTCTCATCTCATAGGTAGTAAGGGTGCCATGCAATTGATCCATCTTCAACTGAGTAATACCATGACTTTATTCTATAATAGATAATTTTAGATCAAATTTGGGGGATAGAGACTTTAATAACTTTCAAAAAATATTAACTTCTTCAAGGTTCTCTCCAAGACATCTAATGATGTTCACAATCTCATCAACTCTCTATAGAAAGGATGCCACATAATCTTCTTCATTCATTTTGAGACTTTTAAACTACCTTTTATGAGTCTAAAACTAAGCAAGCTTAACCTTTGAATCTATTTCATAAATGATCTAAAATTTGTCCCATATTTCTTTAGAAAATTTATAGTGGATTATCTTAGTGTATTCAATCTTTAAAATACCACAAGTGATAGCATTTATTTCCTTGGAATTGTTCTTAAATAGCTTCTTATTTGTAACACTAGATCGAGGAGTAATAGAAGAAACATAACCATCCAAAATAGATTTGCATACATCAAACCCTAGGGACATAATGTATTTCCTCATCCTTGCACTCCAAAAATAATAATTAGATCCATTGAACAATGGTGCTTGTTTAGTAGAGCAACCTCTTTGATGAGTACACATATTGTACCTTGGATCACCTTCAAGTTGTCAAGGCTTTACCAAAGGACCTACTCTGATACCAATTTTTTGAGGTACAATCACTAATAGGGGGTGTGAATTAGTGAGCCTAGATATTTCAATCTCAAATATAATCTATTTAAACTATTTAAATAATCAACATATATCAACTTGATCAAGCAACATTAACAAGAGGTTTCATACATTTAATGCATACACAAGATCAAACACATAACCCATAGTTCATGTGGTAAAACCTTATGGGGAATAAAACCCACTCTCAAGCCTACACCACATGGATTACTTATCCTATAATAAATTATAAAAAAGAGACTTTTCAACTTCTTTAGACCAAAAAACCTTGATCATATCATCATGGCCAATGGTCTTTAGTGAAACACCTATTTTGCAAGGAGAAATTACCCCTAAGGAAGATCAAGTCCTTTAGACACTCCTTGAAGTGAAAAAATACACCTTTGAATTTATTTATTCAATGCCTAATTATGTATCTTTGATTATCTAACCCTTTCACAAACTCTCTCTCTCTCTCTCTCTCTCTCTCTATCTTATACAAGCCTCTCACATAGGCATGCCACAATCTCTTTCCTTCTTCAAGCAAACTATCCTCATATGCACACTTAGACCTCTTTAAATATCCTAAAACTAAAATAAAACTATTATAAAATCATAAATATTACCTATAGGTCACACCCATAGTCAATAATCTATTATTTTTATCAACCCATCCACTAGGAACATCTACTTCTCCTTCACTCTACAACTCTCACATGCACACCTTGCATTAGTCTTACTCGTAAAATATAGAAATAAAAACATTTTGTTTCACTATATATAGATAATTCATGAATTATAAAGTCTAAAATCTTTCCTTATCAGCCAAAATAAATTCTTTTAGACTTAAATCATCTCACATGGGTCACACTTAAGCACAAACCACTTTTAAATAGGCTTAAGTCACTTTTAGGTCCTATAGAGACCCATTCCTCTCATTGGAACTTATTTGATAAAACTAAGAAACATAGGAACAATTTAAAAATATATGGAACCATTTACATCCTCAAATGATTACAATCTCCAAAACACTCTTCTACTAAAGCCTAATTAGCTCAAGCACTTCTCTACACACAGTCATTATGAATGAAAACACAATCAACTTCAAAACCTTTATTCATACTAGATATGTTTGATAAATCCTTTATAATGAACACATAGAATCCTTATGTAGTCTAAAACACTCCAAAATATC